>CM038709.1:41703655-42268655 GCA_021613375.1 Megaleporinus macrocephalus
TAAAGAAAGGTATCAAAACATCCTTCAAGAGCAACTTCTCCCAATGATCCAGGAGCAATTTGGAGATAAACAATGCTTATTCCAGCAAGATGGAGCTCCATGTCACAAGGCTAATTTGATAACCAAGTGGCTCGGTGAACAAAACATTGAAATTTTGGGTCCATGGCCAGGAAACCCCGCAGATCTCAATCCCGTTGAGAACCTGTGGTCAATCCTCAAAAAGAAGAAGGACAAACAAAAACCCAGAAACTGTGATCAACTCCAAGCACTGATTAGGCAAGAATGGGTTGCCATCGTTTAAGTTTTTGCCCAGAAGCTGATAGCCAACAGTCTTAACAAAGATGCGTCAATACTGAAAATGTAAAGTCTGCTTAAACTGGATATATTTGTCAATAAAAAGTTAACACACATGTGGAATGCTAAGAATTGTACTTCATTATACCATATAGACATCTGACAACAAGTTCTAAAAAACTAAGGGAGCCAACTTTGTGAAAACCAAAATTTGTGCCAGTCTATAAACTTTTGATCATGACTATACAATCTAAAAAACCTGTGACTTTATATGCCCATTTACACCCATTTACACTGGTCCTAGAATGAAATTAAATGTTACATACTGGCAACTGTACAAGCTGTAGCATTTAAGGTGGAATTGAACAGATTAGATAGATTAAGAAGCTGGTGGACAGGAAGCATCTTCAGCCTCATTTAAAGATGAACTTTAATCATGTACCACTGACATCTTGCTTCTTTGGAAACAGCAATGAAAAGTAGCAACATCCCATTCACAGCCTGGAAGAGTAGACTTCTCCACATAGTCCTCTACTTTCATTGCTGTTGGAGGGGTAAATATTAATATGTCTGTTATGTAACAGTTTAGGAATTTTTTACCTGTTCTTTCTAAATGCAGGGTTTGTATTTGAAAGAGGAACAACCGTGTTTGAGGATCATGGGATGTCATGTACTGAACTACAACAATGTAGATACGTTTTTGTTAATTCTATGGCACCTTTAATGTAGCAAGAAATCATGTTGCACTGTGTATACTGGTTTGATTACCATAAAATAGTTCAAAGGGGTTAGATATACAGTTACCATACAGTATGTGGTGTTCATTGGGTAGTATCAGGTGTTTACCACATATTATCTAATGCAAACTTGATAGCTTCCAATGCACATCTGATATGTTCCAGGTGCCCACCACATAGTATCACATGTTTAACATATAGTATCAGGTGCTCACCATACAGTATCAGGTGCTCACCACATAGTATCAGGTTCCTAGCACACCGTTTTAGGTGCTTACCATATGTTATCTGATGCTTACCTGATAGTATCAGGTGCTCACCACATATTATCTAGTGCAAACTAGATAGCATCCAGTGCACATCTGATATGTGCCAGATGCGCACCACAAAGTATGTGCTCACCTTATAGTATCAGGTGTTTACCACATATCATCTAGTGCAAACTTCATATCATCTGGTGGACATCTGATAGGTGCCAGGTGCCCAGCACATAATATCAAGTGCTTACCAATTCTTTGCTGTTCAAAGAAAAGAATGTATAATTTTTATAGATTTTTTATAGTTTTATATCATTTGATCAAGACAGCTGCCATTTCCATTGCATAAAAGATTCATGATGAATGGACCAATAGGAATGCTCCAAAATAGCTTTGAAAGAAAACTGGGTTCCATTGATTTGCATTAAAAGTAAAGCACGTGTTTGCTGTAAAGTTATAATTTTTGGAAACTTGTTTTTCTTTGGACAGCGATGATATAGTATTAGATGCACACCCCAAAGTATCAGGTGCTCACCAGTTTCCTACCTTCAGGAGCTCTGTAGTCTGTCTATCGTTCAAAGCCATGAAATCAACAACAACAACAAAACTAAAATGAAACAAATATGTTTGAGCCTCAAATGAATGATCTCATGGTTCATTGTCTGAAGGTCAGGGCTGATTGAACGAGTAGCTGATGAGATTAGGGGTGCAGTTCATTAGTTCCGACCTATAAAGGAGCAAACGAGTGATTGAATTTGACAAATGACAAAAAAGGGCTCTGTTGAGTATCGGATATCGCACACCCAGCCCCAGCCAGAGGAAATCCCAACACATGTTCCACACATGAACACACATGTCCATGTTCCATCACGCGTAGCAGAGATCTGCATTTAGAGCTTATGTGGATCCATTCACTGCAAATGCAGAGCTATCCTTTCTCTACTACTCTACTGTGAAGTAGCTTAAACAGGATCCCAGTAATGCTCCCCATACAAAACCACGTTCAATGACTCAATTAAGAGTCTTTTACAGCCTCTTACAGTCTTACAGCATTAACCAGCTATACTGGAGGTGCAAAGAACGTATTAGATAATGCTTTTAGGTAGCATGAAGGGAAGTTCAGAGAGACTCAATTAACTAAATTACACTGATTTGCCAAACAGCTTCTATATAATAAGCGAGTAAGTGGAGTACAGTCTGCAACAGTTATTCTGGGTAAAATAATGAAATTACATTGAAATGACTGGTAACAAGCAATGCACTGTAAAGTTAAGTGACAAGTTAATTCTATTCAAAATATTGGAGGTAACTCGTTGCCTTAAATGAAGGAAGTTTTTTAAGTTTATTAAGTTCCCCAGAATTATAAAAGAAGCTAAATACAGTCGAACTTTTATGTCTAACAAACTATACTGCTGCCATATCATGAGTTTTTAAGTTTGAGTAACTGCATCAGTATTTTTTTTTATTTTCTCAAGTGTCGTAATTGTAAAGATCACAATCTAATATGTAGAAGTACATAAAGTGTCTTTAAAACCATATACTTTATTGATTTGCAGCATAAATGACTGGGCAGTACACACAACATTTACATAGTTAACAACACCCCTCCTACCCTCAACAGACCATAGCATTAAATAATATACAATGTACAGATGCTTATTTACTTGAGTTCAGCAAGCTGATGGCTGTGGAAACAAAGAACACTTTACTACTTTTAGTTCAGCCGATGCTCTAAACCTCCGGCCTGATGGGAGGTATGCAAACTCAGATAGCAAGGGATGGTCTGGGCAAGACAAAGTAGCTTTGGCTTTTCTCAAGGCCTGTTTTTTATATATTTCACTGAGCTGGTTCTGATGAACACCAAAAATTTGCTACCTTAACCAGGCCATTGGGTCTGTTTCTATTAACCATGTTAAGGTTACCATACCAAGCCACCATACAAAAAGTTAAAACAGACTCAATAAAACTTTGATAAAATAATGGCATCATTCAAATACAAACATTAAAGAAATTAATTTTCTTCAAAGAAGACATTGCTGTACCTTCTTAAAAATATAATCTACATCTGAATCAAAACACAGTTTGTTATCTATAATCCTGCCAAGGTATTTATAACTCTCCACTAATTCAATTTCAGAGCCTTTAATTATCATTGGCACGAGGCTACAACACCAGCGTTAGAATAGATGGTGGAATTGGCAGTAATTTACAAGTTACAACCAAATTACAGTGGCCTTAAACTCTGATAAGGTAAGCTTACTAAAAATACTAGAAGAAACTCATGGCTCTAAATAAATTAAGTTTGAGTAACTGCAGTAGTATAATTGTATGATTAAAAGCTGAGATAATCTTTAATAAAGAGTCCTCAGAACTATTTTCTCCAACACCAGCATTAGAATAGATGTTAGTAAGTTGTTATGTTACAAACAAACTAACTACACTGTAAACTTTTGATACAAGTCTGCTCAAAATATTAGACTTCTGGCCTTAAATAAATTAAGTTGTGAAACTCTGAAATTATATATGGAGTCAAATACACACAAATATTTAAGTTTAACAAAATAAGTAAACATCATATAAACTATACTGTTTCAGAAACTTAAGCTGTTGAGTTTAAGTAACTGCAGTAGTATTTTTTTCATAACAGTGTCATAATTGTACAAGTACACTCTTTCATAAAGTGTCTTCAGAAATATATACTCCAACAACAATGTTAGGGTTAGGGTTAGGGTTAGGGTTAGGGTTAGGATTAGGCCTAACCCTAACCCTAACCCTAGATGTTAGAAGATTAATTTGCCCGTAGATTAATTTGTTATGTTACAAACAAACAGACTACACTGTAAACTCGTATTATGAGTATTATAACTAGTGGTCTGAATTAAATAAATTAAGTTTTTTAAGTTTAAGTTCATTGGAATTATAAATGGAGTTAAACACACTCAACATTTAAGTTTAGCAGACTATGCTGCTGTCAAATCATTAGCTTTTAAGTTTGAGTAACTGCTGAGTAACTCAAATTAAGTTTTGAAACTCAGTCTTTGAAAAAAGTCTTTCATAAAGAATCCTCAGAACTACATACTCCAACATCAGTTTTAAAATAGATGATATAATTGGCAATAATTTAAATTACACCCAAATTACAGTGTAAACTCCAATAAGTTTCTCAAAAACCAGAAGTAACTCATGGTCTTAAATCAATTAAGTTTGAGTAACTTCAGAAGTATTTTTTCATAACAGTCTCATAATTGTAATGATCACAAACTGAGATGTAGAAGTACACTCTTTCATATAGATTCTTCAGAACTACATACTCCAACACCAGCAATAGAACAGATGCTAGAATTGTCAGTAGTGTAAAACTTTGTTTGTCTTATTGTTAATCTCTAGATATTGACCAGGTAAGTTCCCACCGGTACCATGTGGTTCTAAGGCAGTCAAACAACAATACACTGAAATGCAATTCTATGTGTTAATATGTGGTACAAATGTTGCTACAAATATTTACAGCTGTATGCAAATGTGTGGGCAAACTATTATCTGTGATGTAACAATTTTCAACAAGTCGGTACACATGGTAAGTAATTGCTAGTAAACTTAACTTGATCATTCAAGAACTAATAACTTTTAGCGTAGATATTAAACTGATCTATCCAGTCTTGTGCAAAGGTTTGGGTGTCACAGGTGAAATGACAGAAAACACATCAAATGTGTCCTGTGCTAAAGTAAAGGCACAATTTGTATATACTATATTTTACTAATATTATAATATTACACTACATTTCAAAATTTGCAGAGAAATTCTGTATGGAAGTGGAAATGTGTTGACGTATTGTTACATCACAGATAATAATCTGCATACAACTGTAAATATTTGGATCATCTTTCAGGCTCTAAAATATTGGTACTCAACATTAATAATATTAAAACATAGAATTGCAATCTGGTGTATTTTTGCCTTGGAACCACATGGCATCATGCTACCCAATAATTATCTAGTACTTGGTGGGTGTGCTTACTAGGTCAATATCCAGAACATTTACCAAAGTAAATGTAAATAATATATTAGTTTAGACCACCATTATGAGTTGATGGGGATAATTATTGATCTTATGTAGTTGAAAAGTCACAGGACAATTAGTAAGGTTATTACCAGTCACAGATTGTGAGGGACCTTATTGAAAAGAGTTGTCATGGATGGTGATTTGAATATTATAATGGATTTGGTGTGCAATAGGGTCTTTATAAGGGGTCTACTTAGTATTATAGTGAGCCATTTTAACAGTTTGTAAAAAACTGTACATATTGTTGGTGCATATTAATTTTTATAGTAGGGGCTTTAATAGGGGATCACTATATATATATATATATATATATATATATATATATATATATATATATATATATATATATATATATATATATATATATTGAACAATGTGTATATTTATAAATTAGCCAATATTGTGTACGAACATGATGAATTCTTTTGAGATTTTAATTTAGTCCTGTTATTTCTCCCCATTCCAGATTATTTCAGTACTCAGGCTTCAGAAAAATGTTCGGAAATGGCAGCATAAATCCAGGATGCTCATCATGGAAAAAAAATTGAATTAATGAGACAAAAAAGTGGACACTAATGCACAATTTGCATTTAGAAACAAGCAAGCTAACGTTGAAAATACACATGATGTCTTTGGCTTCCCACTTATTTTTAATTGAGTTTTGTTTCACAGGTGCTGATTGCTGTTGCAACTGTCTTTAATTTGCATTTTAATGCACTGAAATATATTCAGCCTGTCTTAGTTCACACTCACTTTTGCTCATAAATTTCTGCAGAATGCGTCAACAACACTTTTCCTCTTTATGCGTGTTGTGTTGTGCCGCATGTCACCAAATTTCACGAATCCGTCGAAATATAATCACTAGCAGTCCGAGGGCTCCTCGTTTTGGCTCCGCTCCCTTCGGTTCTTTGACACGTTATCAAGATTCCGAAAATAAGTTTTACTGGCAAATGCAAATTAATTTCAAGTACTAACAAATCCGTTCACAGCACAGCGGCATAATTAATAAATACCAACAAACAGCTGCATATATCTCACTATATAAAAAGAAAGAACATTATATGATACTATTTTTTACATCAAATGAAACTAGCAGAAAAGAGTTGTCATGGATGATAATTGGAATATAATAATGGATTTGGTGTACAATAGGGTCTTTATTAGGGGTCCACTAAATATTCCAGTGAGTCCTTTCCAGCTGACATTTACATTGCGTCAACAGTTCATTACAAATGCACCAATATTATAGTCTAAATTGGTTTCACAATAAAATTTCATTTCATCTTGTAAAAAATAATGTGTAAATATTGGTATTGCACATTCATTTTTATTATTACATATTTTTATTATATATATATATATATATATATATATATCAGATATTCTAGGTTTTCCTGTGAAAGCAGTAACATACAGTCATATTCACAAGTTTCAAAGTTGTATTGTTGTATTTATGTATTCATGCATTTATGTATTTATGTGTTTATGAATTTATGTGTTTATATATATATATATATATATATATATATATATATATATATATATATATATATATATATATATATATATATATATATATATATTGTATTTGTTAAGCTTAACACAATGTAATAAAATGGAACAGCATAAAAATATAAAAATATAAACTTTTGCATTTCATGTTTTAAATATATTATTATTATTATTATTATTGTTGTTGTTGTTGTTGTTGTTGTTGTTATAATAATGAATTACAATGGAATTATATGAGATGTGCAAAGGTCTGTCATATTGTATTATTTTTATTATTATTATTATTCACTCAATATACAATCAATCTTAAATGTCCATATTGTCCAGTGGCCATACTATTCATGTGATTGTATATAAAACTCTGGAAGCTATTTGCCAAACCTTTAGGAATTCTGTAAATAAGAATTGAATGAAATTACAGCATGCATACTTTAATGATCTATATTTATTTATGTATGTATTTTTGTTCATTCATTTTACTGTATTTTTAATACAATTTCTCTATTTAGAATTCTTTATAGCTCCATTAATCATTCAGGTCACAGATCTAACAGTTTATATTTATTGGCAATGATTTAAAACATCCTTAAACTGTGAATTATACTTTTAATATCTCTCTAAATCAGTTCTATGTTACTAAACACATTCATTACAAACTACAATGTTTTGATCTATGTACATAACACTAGTGCCAGCATCGTCACCATCAATGCTCCAGTCTGCTTCCCTCAAGCTGCTGTATTCCTGCACATGTTTGCCAGCCAACCGACCTTTAGTCCTTCCTCTAACAATGTTTTCAGTTTCTCTGAGTCAAATTTGTTAAGTTCTTCTTTTAAGGATCTATAATAAATGATGTTCCTTGTTCGCTCTCCGTGTTCCTGCTGCCTGTGCCGCGTACGGGGGCCGAGCTGGTCCAATTAAAGTGGTTTAGCATCCACGGCCGTGCAGGAGAGGTGGACGGAGGGAAAGACGCTGCTGGCGTCCTGCTGCTTGACATTTCACTCGGAATAATTTAGAGGCACTTTGTAAATAATTCAGCCTCCCCTCGGCTTTTAAGAGCTGCTACTGGTGACTGTCATTTAGACGTGGCTGCAGCGGTTTTACTTTATTATTACTGTAGTTTTTTTAGGACACTTATCGTGAGACCGCACGGGTGTTTGAGGGCATACGGTTGATGAAGAGGACGACGTTTCGTGAGAAAGAACAGGTCATTGCATATAATGTGCCGTATTAAATGAATAATACATATGCAATGATAAGATCTAGTGATTACCTTTCCTCTGTTCTGTGGTTAGTGTTTGAAAATGTCAGGTTTACTTATAAAATGTCATAAAATTTTCCTCAATTTTCTTGTTTGTTAAACAGTGGTTTAGAAAGGCTTTATTCAAATTTATTTAAATCTTTTAATATATAAATCAGTACATATTTGTTATTATGTCATGATTAGTCATAAGTCTTTCTAAGTTTAGTAAATTCCTATACATATAGATGCCTTTATATACATATATACATATGTCACTGTAATATGTGTATTATCACATACAAATACTTTTTACAAAATGTGTATAAGATGTATATGATCCGTATAAGAACAATATATGCAAGTTATTACAGATTTATAATCTATAATAGCACATTATAGATAATTTTGAATTTTACAGGTACATAAATATAGACAGAGAGAGAGAGAGCGAGAGACATATCTCACATAATATATATCTATTTATTTGTCTGTCTGTCCATTTATCAGTCTGTCTAAAACACTATCTTTCTATCTATCTATCTATCTAAAACACTGTTTATCTATCTATCTATCTATCTATCTATCTATCTATCTGTCTATCTAAAAGACTATCTATCTATCTATCTATCTATCTATCTATCTATCTATCTATCTATCTATCTATCTATCTATCTATCTATCTATCTATTTATATATCTATCTATCTATAACATTGTTTATCTATCTATCTATCTATCTACCTATCTATCTGTCTATCTATCTATCTATCTATCTATCTATCTATAACATTGTTTATCTATCTATCTATCTATCTATCTATCTATCTATCTATCTATCTATCTATCTATCTATCTATCTATCTATCTGTCTGTCTGTCTGTCTGTCTGTCTGTCTGTCTGTCTATGTCACTATAGTCACAGGAAACCATGTATAGTTGAACACAACAGCTGCCCTGTGAAAGTGTCGTGATGTATGTTCCAATAGCTTAAATTAAAGTAACAGAACATTTCGGACAGAGAATATGTATAACCGTACAGTACTTATGGGTCATATGTAGGACCCCACATTCTGACGTTCTGCTAGAACAGGCCTGTGTTTATGTGTAGTTTGGCCCTGAGTACACCGCTGTTGGGATAATGAGTGCTGGAGCAGTCCTCAGTAAAACTTTTATGGCGTGCTCTAATTACTGTGGACACAGTGCAGTAAAACGCCCCACACTGGGCCTCCATCTCTGAAACCAGATGAAAATCTGTTGGGGCCCATGGTTACTGTATCTAATAGCTCTGATTACGGGCGCAGATCAGGGAGACGCTCCGGCCTCTGCATGCATACAGAGATATAAAAGGACAAACACTAACCACAGATCAGAAACATACTCATTTATTAACCACTCACTCGAGGAAGTGCTCTCGCACTGGTCATTCATTTACACAAAAAAAATTATACAACAAGTAATAAGTGTTTTAGATAGATAGATAGACAGACCGCCATACAGATAGTTAGATAGATAGATAGATAGATAGATAGATAGATAGATAGATAGATAGATAGATAGATAGATAGATAGATAGATAGATAGATAGATAGTGTTTTAGACAGATAGATAAATGAACAAACAGATAGATAGATAGATAGATAGATAGATAGATAGATAGATAGATAGTGTTTTAGACAGATAGATAAATGAACAGACAAACAAATAGATAGATAGATGTATGTAACCACACGCTCCAGGAAGTGCTCTCGCACTGGTCATTCATTTACACAAAAAAATTATACAACAAGTAATAAGTGTTTTAGATAGATAGACAGACCACCATACAGATGGATGGATGGATGGACGGACGGATGGATGGATAGATAGATAGATAGATAGATAGATAGATAGATAGATAGATAGATAGATAGATAGATAGATAGATAGATAGTGTTTTAATTTAAATGAATACTGCTGATGCTAATGCAACAATAACACATAATATTCATATTGATGTCCAGTATTACTTAAAAATTGTATAAACAGCTAATTGCTAATTCTTTTTTTACACTAGATCAAAATTGGTTTTAGATTGTGGTTGGTTATATTGGATCACGTGATTCAACCACATAAACCTGCCACCAGATGGATTCAGCAACTAGTTTCAGCATGTAGATTAGGAGCTTCCTGTGTGCTGCTGTGTGAAGAATTCCTTTACTGCTAGATGCCTTTACATCATGTAGGTTTTATCATTGCTTTGTTCAGTGATAAAATTTGACGTATCTTTGACTAAGTAGGTCATTGAAGAGACAAACTCCATCATTGCTACATCATTTCCTGTATGTCTCAAATAAATGTAACAACTGTTATCAGAATTCATGGTCTAATAACACCACCCAACACCAGTAGAACCCGTCCAGCAATGGCTAGAACTGACCATTTAAGGCAGGACATAAAACGGTCAGTTCTAGCCATTGCTGGACGGGTTCTACTGGTGTTGTGTGGTGTTTCCTCTTTGCTCTGGCTGTGCTTTTGATGTGACTTCTCTGTTCCTCTGACCCGGGTGGCCTCTGTCCATCACACACTAAATGGCCTCCCTATAGAGCCCAAACTACACCTGCCAGAGTTCATAACATCACACACACATATATGCATACACTAACACAGCCCAGCCGGAGTCCCAGGACTGCCCACGTCCCCCCACCCCCGTAAACATTTGCCCCAGTAAAGGAATTTGTTCCTTTTAATTTGTCATTTGCACAAATTCCCTGATTGCATGTTTACAACTATATGCACAACTGCTTCTTCGACCTTCCTAGAAATAACAAAATGAAACAACTTATTATACGTACAGACTCAATATATGTGGTCAATACCAACACCATCATCATCGCTGACTTGGCAAGCGTTCAGGCTGCTGGACTGACTGGTGGGGAAAGGTATATACACTACTGCTCAAAAGTTTGGGATCACAGTGAAATGTTCTTGTTTTCAATGGAGTATCTTTCTTCCTTAACACAACAATGGACTGACGGGTCTCTAAAGAAAGTTGTTTCTTTCTGATAATTGTGAGCCGGTCAGCAAGCCATCAACTGCTGATGCTTCAGATACTAAACTAACCTAGAATGTTGTTCCCTTTTATGCTCACTTATTAGTAGAATGTTTTTTAGCTGTGCATCACAATTGAGCAAGAGTGTCCTAACAACCAATTAGCCCAATAACATCCTTAACTTGGATTGGTGGCCGTACCAGGAGATTTAGACAGAGGACTGAGAATTGCTGATAATAGGACTATATACAAAATAAGCCTCTATACAAAATTAGGCTTTAATACAAACATTTTTATTCATTAAAAATCATCTGATACACTTACATTAATTGTGAAATGGACAATATTGTTTGTGAATTGCATGAAAATTGCATGAACTGAAATTCTAAAGTGATCTTAAACTTTTGAGCGGTAGTGTACGTTTGACTGGTAGTGTACTGAAACATAACAAAACATGTGACCATACAGTTAATTACAGTTAATTACATTGTGGTGGTTATAACACTCAGTACTCAAGTGGGCACTAGATGACTAATCAGAGCAGGGTCTGCTGTTACACATTATCAGTAGCATCTACTAGTGAGGACTTATGTATAAAACATGGGACAAAACACAACAATTTTGCTTTTACTGTTAATCACAATAGCTTGCAATAGATATGTTTCATTTAAAGCTTATATCAATTGTTACCACTTATTACCATGTAGATTCTTTTCTTTCAGTAAAATCCCCAGCCACTGTTTTACATTTGAACTGTAAGTTGGTTATTCTACTGCTTACATTCATGGCCAGTGATAAATCTAGAATTTCCCAAAGGCCTAAACATTCCTTTGCACAAAATTGGCTCCACCAACTGCTAATTAAAGCATGAATGGCGAATTTCTTTGCCAGTTCCTGCTTATGTTGGGAGTTCCCAACATTCCCAAAAGCCTAGCCCAGTGTTCTCCAACTTTAGTCCTTGGAGAGTTACTTTCCTGTATTATAGGTAGGTCCAAGCTGTATCCAATAAGCTTTCCCAGCCCTCTTCCTTTCTCTAATACATCTGATCAAGCCAGTCTTATCAGGGACCTGGGAAGAGGTTGGTTTGCTGGAGTAGGTGTAGCAAATTTTTATTTGGAACTAGGCTCTGCAGCATGGTAGCTCCCCAGGCCTAGGGTTGGCGGCGGGTGAGCTTGGTTGGCTATATTTCACTGAATACCATGTGGGAGGAATATCCTGATCCTGGAAAGGTTTCCATTGGTCATTTCAAGGATTCAAGTACGTAAGTGTATTTGGTTTCATTTCAAACCAAAACCAAAGCATTACATTTTGAGTATTGTATTAATACAAAACTGCATTTCAGCCTTCTCTGAATACCCAGAAGGCCTTGAGGGCCTTGAGCCCTAAGCTTATTATTTGGTTATTCGACCTGAATGATAATGTATTATGAGCTACGAATGGTTTGGTATCTACTATGAAATCAATGTGCTGTTTATATAGTTATTGGAACTAGTTAAGAGTCCACACTAGAGTTTAGTGTTTAAGAGGATGAAGAAACTTTTAATAGGTCAAATTTGATGCCATATTTAACCCATTATTTAAATATCCAGTAAAGATTTAAAAAGTAAGACAATATTATTTTATTTGAACGAACAGCACCCATCCCTGTTAACCGGATGCTGGGTTTTGGACCTAGTTGCACCCATCCGTCCCCGTGGGCACGAAGGCAGCTCATGAGAGAGTTGAGTTGTAGGTCACTGTGCTGTCTTAGTGCATCCATCAAGCCTCTTTCCGCCTGAGCGGTGCAGGACCAAGGCTTAGTTCAGAACCAGGAGAGCATGGCGAGAGCCTAGTACGAGGCATCATGGGTAAAGAAGCATGGTCAGGTGACGTGGCTCGCTGAGCCCTCCAGAGGATGACCCAAGGGAACTCTAGGTGTCGGAGCGGAAAAGACGGCGGAGTGTTTCGACTCCAGACTGCTGCCGTTTGAAACTTGCTTGATGCTAACAAACACACGCGCGAAGGCAGGGCCTTGACGAATGCGCCCTTTGAATTTGTTAGCGACCTAGCCATAATGGTTTGTTGATGGATGGTGGGGGGATTCCGTGGGCGACAGCCAGGGGTTCGTTCGGCGGTTAAACATAATGGGGTGAACCTAAAGTGACAACTCTAGTGGTTGTTTTCATCTCTGCATGTGTCTCTGTATGTCATATCATTCTCTCGGTAACTCTGTTTCTTCTAGCCTTGAAACGCGATGTGATTTTCTAAATTGCTTGTTTTGCATCTCATAAGACGTGTTTGCACAAAGTGGAAGGTCACAAGAAGACTGAGTCAACAGCCTGGCTCCGAGCCAGACGTGAGTCATATTGAGGGAGTGGGGCGGGGTGACGCATGACGGGTAATGGAGTTCAGTAAAGAGCTCGTCCTCAGGGACGCTCATGGACTCAGATCCTCCGATTCTGGGCTATAAAACACCGGCATCAACAAACCCCAGGGGCAAGAAAAATCAATGCATTTTGCTTTATAGCAGCCAATCACTGCATCTTACCCTGACAACAAATCTGCTCTCAGATTTCTATGTAGGTTTGTAGAAAGCATAATTAATAACCCTTAGCCTGGCTTTGCAAATTTCATGCAACTAGTTTCCAGCAACATCATTTTTTTGTTTTATTTAAATTCCAATGTAACACAGCCAACTTCTCCACTAGTTAACCATGCAACTCATATTTTGATACTCTCTCTCTCTCTCTCTCTCTCTCTATATATATATATATATATATATATATATATATATTCTGTGTTTTGGTCATGTGCTCCTCATATCTCCGCCCCCCCACCTGGTTTGTATCTGTAACCCCTCCTGTGTCCAGGTGTCTCGTATTCCCTGTCTTGTTATATACCCTTTGTTTACTTTATGTGATCGGTCAATGTTAGCCTGTCTTCCGTGGTTAACCTGGTTGTGTTTCTTTGCCTGTCCGTTTATGATCCGTCTCTTTGTTTACCCCTCGTTTTCTTTGTTAGTGTAGCAGATGTGATAATTTACTTTAATTATTTTATTTAATTTTGTGATACCTTTTGTTAAAAATTTCACAGAATACCCCCCCTTTTTTATTTCATTTTGAGAGTTCTTAGAAGTTTTATATGGCATATGGGAGTACCTGCTTATTTTTTTCATTCTCAGCACCTGTAGTTTTCTTTGTGTCGTTGCTTTGCCGTACTTTTCTCCTCAGTCTGCTTGGAGCTCAACTGAGAGAGGTGCGCTTGTGTAGTGCTCTTCATAAATCACTCGTTTTGGTAGTCTAAACTGTGATTTTAGGAGCGTTTCTCATATATTTTTGATAAAGAACATGCCGACATGCGCTTCAGAGTTTTAAACTGTTTTTATTGAGCATAGCTGCACAATGTTCAGCAATTTGTTAACTCCCTCTGGTGGTTAAGAGAGAATTAGCGTCTTGGCTTTTATGCCTAACTTTCATATCATTCTTTTTGTGTTAGGCATTTTGTGAGAAGCTGTTGACGCCAAAATATCTTTCTGCTTTGCTCTAAATGATTTTTATGCAGGTGAGTACTCCTATAGTCAAAATTATAAGCCACCTGAACAGAAAGCACTAATAGTGGCTGCATGTGTAGAAATAAATAGGAAGTTTACATCTATATAAATATGTGTGTGCAGTATGTACTTACATTGGTTATGTTTTGCCACAGTATCTTATCTTATTAAAATGTGTCTTTAATGACATTGTTAGTTGTATTTAACATATTGGCATTATATAAGTATAATGATTTTATTAATTTTATATACACATTTTATATATGCACATGTACTATGTATTAGAGAGTGGCATTTTGTGAAAAGCTATTGACGCCAAAATATCTTTCTGCTTTGCTCTAAATGATTTTCATGCAGAAAAAATACACACAGACTGAAGCTGTGTCCTGAGTCTTATTACACCCACACACACAACGCCGATTATAGAAGGGTAGCTGGAGCGCGAGACCCAGCTACATTAGCTTAATTCTGGTTTTGTGTTTAGTGTTATGCTTCTGTTTTCGTTTTTTCATTGAAGTACTTTTGTCATTTAAGTTTGCGTTTGTGTCCGCCCTGCCTCGTTTGCTCCAGCTTCAGCCAGTCCATCGTGACAATGGGAAATGCAACCGGTATACATGCTACCGGTTAAAGGTTCAAGAACACTACCAGTCAACAGTTTTAGTACTGTTTTAAAACTTTTGATCTATTATCTGTTATTTCTTTATAATATATAATTGAGTTGAAGAGTTTAAGATAATACAATTTAAGTCTCTCTTATCTCAGCTTCCAAAGAGTTGCCCACACATCTATGGCTTTACTATAGATATTAGTGAGTGTTGGGACACTATATTTTCTTCGGAAAATCTGGGAAAATCAATTGTTTTAAAGTAAGTTATTTAACATAAGACTGTCATTGTCTGGGTTTTGATTGCTTGTTCAATGAAACTTGTTTCAAAGTGTTGAGATGGCTGAAACTGTCACAGCTAAGTTTGAAAAAAGTTGAAGGATAACTAATTAATTGCAACTGAAGTGCAATTTACATTGGGCATGTAAAGCCACATGTAGCGTGTATCAGTTTATTGCACAACTAGGCCTCGTTTGGGGTTTACAAAGACATTCTATGTAAAAAAAAAAAATGTCTAAGCCTAAAAAGCATTTTCAAAAATCTCTCTCTGCACACAAAAACGCAACAATGACTCAAACACATTCACATAAGCATGCAAGCCTAGTAGGGCCCAATGTAATGTCATTAAATTTATGAAATGATGATGTCTGGATTTATGAAATACAGAGCCCACCACAAATCTGAAGCAGATTTGTGGAACAAACGTGACAACAACATGTTACAAACCCCATGGGCCATCAGACCACCAAGATTCAATCGATTCAAAGTCTGATTTCTGCCAGAACACATGCTGTTCACATTGGCATGACTTCACCACAGCCTCTTCTAGAGGCATAGAAGAAAAGTTTCATAGAAGACAATTCTTCCACCATTTTTCTCCATCTGAATTGGATTCTGACTTTGGTTATCAAATAACCCATCTTTAAATTTCAGATTTTTGAAACTTGCAATTGAGTTGACGCCCCTTTAGAAGAGTAGCTTTTGACGCCTCCACACTACAGATTAATGGAAGTTAAATTCAGTTGAAACACATTACAAGCACACAAAAATAGCCCAACTGTCCAATTACCAACGACTCAATCCTCAATCATTTAAAACAGCAGCAAGCATTGAGCCAGTACCTTTAAAGTGTTTGGCCCTCGATGTGAAAAAACGAAGAGTTTTTATCTCCAGCTTGGAGTGCACATTCAGAAACCTTTTACATCACGGACGAGAGGCCAGAACGCAATAAAATATATCTGAGTACGTATGGATGGGGCCTTAGCTTCTGTTGCAAAATGTTTTGGGTCAGGGCCCACCTGGGTCCCCCTGACCTCAGTGGCCCCTGGACGCTGGCCCCACTGGCCCGGTCAGTAATCCAGCCATGCTTTGTCGGTGCTTTACTATCCTGTCTGTTTATCCAGCCATCCATCCATTATCTTTCACTTTGTTCTGCTAGTCAGGGTCATGGAGTGACTGGAGCCAATCCCAGCATCAGCGGGCGAAGGCAGGGTACACCGTGAACAGGTCGCCAGTCCTTCACAAGGCCAACACACAATTTAAAGTGAGTGATCAACCTAACATGCATGTGTTTGGACTGTGGGAGGAAACTGGAGTACCTGGAGGAAACCCACTTAAGCACGGGAATTCAACCCGGATCATCTTATTGTGAGGCTACAGTGCTGACCACTACACCACCGAGCTGCCAGTAACTTCACAGTATGTTCTTACTTTAATCGTATGTTAATAGAAGGAGGTTTTATTTGATGTGATTTTGGAGGATTTCTTTTAAATGAAGTTATGAAATATCTTAAGTTTGGTAGAAGGACCACCCCCAAACTCCTCCATTCCATTATTACACTTTCTATATAAACCACTCCTCAGCCTTCACCTACTTGTGATGAAATTTGCACCCCACCAGCTCCCCAGCTCCTCCATCTCTTTCAAAATCAAACCCACTCTTCGCTTGGCAAAGGAGGGGCCTGGCTTCAAAACCTAGCAGCAGAAGCCAGCCAGAACTCCAGCCCCAAGTTTCTCAGAGTTCCCCCTCCTTGCCCTGCCTTAGTGGTCCGCATTTCACAAATGTAAATGATAACTCTGATGCTCAAATGGTGTGCAAAAGTCAAAATTGAAAAATAAAAATGGAGATCCATGTTTTTCTTAGGACAGCAATGATATGTAAAAGTTAATATGTCTGTTATGCAACAGTTTGGGCCAGTTTTACTCTCCATCTTTTGTAAACACAAGGTGTATTTGAAGGTGTTTAAGGTTCACACTATGTCCTTACTAAACTACTCCAATATAAGTTTCACTGTATCAACAATGTCTTCTAGGTGAACCTGTAATTGAATTCAAATGTGTAGCACCTGTACAAAAGTCATTAGGGGGCAATCATGGGCTGAAAGTTGGGGTCGTTGTGTGTTGCTGTCATGGGTTGAAGGTTAGGGATCCGGTCTTATGACCCAAAGGTCACTGGTTCCATTCCCAGGACCAACAGGACATGACTAAAGTGCCCTCGAGCAAGGCATCTAACCCCCATAACTGCCCCCCAGGCGGTGTGGATAGGGCTGCCCACCGCTCCCACTGTTAGTGTGTATGTTCACTAGTGTGTGTATATGTGGGTGTTTCACTGTACAAAGTCATAGTTTGCTGTGTTCATTCATCTAAAGGCCAAAGTTGCAGGCTGGATGCAGTAGATGACCCACTACTCATTCAAGTTAAATGATTTTAAATAGCCTGATGGTGGCGCTGTTAGATTTTGATCAATATCTCCTGAACTGTGAGATCTGCATACTTTAATCATTTGTTTATTTTTAAACATTGGTTTATTCTACAAGTGACCTTGCATGTTTTTTTTTTTTGCTGTAAATCTATTGAGCCCAAGCTTATGAACAAATGCTTATGGTCAGTTCACTGCCATGAGATATATTAAATGGACCCAACTGATACGTGGGGTAAATCAACTAATCATAAGAAAGCAAAGCTAAGGTAAAGCCGAGTTTACTCGTACTGCATTGACTGTAATATAGGAAAACCCAGTCCACCTGTAAGTTCAGTGTATTCGTTTTCACACAGAATAATAAGTAGTGTAATAAACTCATACCAGTAATACAAAGCACTGCATCTGGATTTTGCTTGGAAAAATTTGCTCTTACAACAAAACATGAGCATTAGATTTATTTCTCCCAGCTATTACACAGATATTACATTCATACTTACAGAGAGAAGGAGTGTAGAGCGCGGACCAGTCGGAGCCGGTAATTGCCGCAGGCGACAGGCCACCGCGGGGCCCGTGACAAGCTTTGCTCCAAAGGCTGGTTTTTATCTCCGCTCCCAAATCATCAATTAGTCAGCCTGACAGACACACAAGTGGTATTTTCCTCCCTTTAGGGGAAACGTGTGTCAGGGGTGGCATTATCTCAGCATTGCCCTGCCACCTGATAGGCTTGCGCCGGCCTTGCATGCGAGAGTTTCCCCTTTCCAGTCCGTATCGTCAAAGCAACATGTGGCACGAGGAATCGCATTAACTCGCGAGTGACGCTGCTCTGTTTTGCCCATTTTCATCATAACTGCATCATTCAGTCTTTAGTCACTGAGGCATTTCATTCAGCCCGGGAATGATCACGGTTCTGCTTAATGACACGAAATTCTTCTGCTGGGACTCCTCTGGGACGTGCATGTGTGTGTGGCAACCGCAGAAACCAGAGGAGAAAATGAGTATTCATTTAAAACATTTGTATATGCATGTCTCTATTTCTAGCAGCAGATATCTAGAACCTCCTTTATTTAATGCTGCATTCCAGGCCAGGGCTGTCCTGCGTCTCTGACAGGGGAAATTTGCAGCGGAATGAAATAGATTTCAACATTTGTAATTTGAAAAAAAAAAAAGAACGCCTACTTTTTTAAACTTTCAATCCGTTTGTATACAGCTATAGAAGCTCAGAGAAACAAAGGAAGAACTTATGAGAGCATACAAAATAAATGAGTAATCCAGATTGTGTTACAACATGAGATATTCATATCTTCTAACCGTGTATTGATTTGAACCACAATCCTTTCAAAGGCTTTGTTTGTTAAGTGTAAGACACTCTCTAATAACACTGCATAGGCATCACTTTATTTTATACATCTTCTTCTGTTAAAGGAGCCAAGACTCCAAACAAGGAAACACTCGAAAGAGGAAACTCCCGAAAGCATCAAAAAAGAAAGAACTGCCGGGGAACATTAAGACTAAACACTGAGAGCAAACACTGAAATGAAAATTTCTGTAAAAATATGAGGAATGACCAAAGATAGACACCAAAACTCAAAAGAATAGGCTATATACGCTACCGATTAGTTTAGGATCACAGTGAAATGTTCTTGTTTTCAATGGAGTATCTTCCATCCTTAACACAACAATGGACTGACGGGTCTCTAAAGAAAGTTGTATCTGGCCATTTTGAGTCTGTAAGCAAACAATCAACTGCTGATGCTTCAAATACTAAATTAACCTAGAATGTTGTTCTCCCTTTTATGCTCACTTATTAGTAGAATGTTTTTCAGCTGTGCATCACAATTGAGCAAGAGTGTCCTAACAACCAATTAGCACATTAACATCATTAACTTGGATTGGTGGTCGTACCAGGAGATTTAGGCAGAGGACTGAGAATTGCTGATAATAGGACTATATGCAAAATAAGACTCTATACAAAAATAGGCTTTAATACAAACATTTTTATTCTTTAAAAATCATCTGATACACTTTCATTAATTGTGAAATGAACAATATTGTTGATGAATTAAATGAAAATGGAATGAAATAAAATTCTAAAGTGATCCTAAACTTTTGAGCGGTAGTGTATATATAAGAAAGAACCTCTTAGAGAAACCAAGACTCAAAATAAAAAAATCAGTAACACTTTACAGTATAATCAGTAATAATATGGAAATAATATGGTTATAGTTGTAAAAAGGTTATAATTAACCTTGTAAGACCTGGTAATTCATTTTTGTCCTCTCGAGGGGACATGAGTCTCCAAAGGATATTTTAAAAACTAAATAAGGTACCTTGCTAAAACCTGTTGTACCATGTAGAGGACATTCTGGCACTTTCCAATCATATATCATGTGTTGGGGTGTGTCATTCAAAACAGAATGGCTACCTCTCAGTAACCACATTTTATGGGAGTAAGAGAGATAAGCTGTCAAATAATATGCATTTGTTATGTTTCTAAAGTCTAGAATTTATATGATTTAGATATAAAACTGTTGTAGCAATTTTTATTGATATGCACAAAGGTTTAACTACCTAACAGTGATGTCACAGGTGACAGGAATTTGACTCAGGCATAGATCATTTTTGTAAGGTCTGTAAACATGTGAATTCATTACTAAATAATTTTTAATTGATTACTAATTTAATTTATTCCTAATTTTATTAGAAAATGTTACATAATTGTACATTTAAAAATAGAACATTAAAAAGAAATGGATCGTTTAAGTCTGAATCCTTACAATAATTAACAGGGAAAGAAAGTAGCTTCTCTTCCTCTAAAACGTTACTTCAAAATGTGATCTTTCAGTGTCACACCAAAAAAAAAGTCAATCCACACCTTTCCAAATCAAACTCAAAACACTACACGGCCAGCAAGGACCAGCGGCTGCTGAAACCCATGAACTAGCATCTAGAAACCACAATGCTTACAGCACAGCCAGAGCTAACCTCGAAAAGGGCATTACAACAGCCAAACGTAACTACACCCCATGAATAGGAGACCACTTTCACAACAACTCTGACCATCAGACCATCACAGATTGCAAAAGCTTTAGTGCTGCCACAATGCTAGATAGTATTTTTTTCTATGCCTGCTTCAGGCAAAAACACCAACCCAGTCACCAAACCTCCCATCCATCTGGGTGACCAGGTAGTCACTCTGACCATCACAGTGGTCAAGGGGTCATTTTCAACACACAGATGATATACTGGGACAGGTCCTCCTAGAATGTTCCAACCAGCAGGTTGAGGTCTTTGTAAAAAAAAAAAAAAATTTATAAATAACCTCCTGCTGTCCCAGTCCATTGTCCCTATGTGCGTCAACACCACCTGTATTATCTCTGTCCATCACTGACATGTATGAATGACTTTTAACTCATACCACTGACCTCCACTGCCATAAAATGCTTTGAGAGGCTGCTCCTAGCCCACATGAAAGAAACCTTCCCCCCACAGTTAACCCACATCAATTCATCCTATAAGGTCTTCTGAGGATGCCATTGCCAGTGCCCTGCACTTTGCCCTAACCCATCTGGAACATGCTGTTCAACGATTACAGCTCCACCCCCAACCCCATCATCCCCTCCAAGCTAACCACTAAACTCTTCTCTCTTGGCCTTCCCATTGTAACAGAACCCTGGACCTCAGTCGGAGTTTTAAGGCCCTCCCTCCACTGCCTCATTACTCGCAACTGCCTGCCAGTTCACCACTCTAACTCAATGATAAGGTTTATGCACATGTTGTAGACCAAATCACTAACAACACTGAGTTGACCTGCACCTCACATTATGGTACAACTCCAACAATCTTGTCCATCCTTGTGAAGAAGGCCCAATAACTCCTTCTGAGGGGGGCTGAGGAGCGCTGGCCTATCTCCCAAAATACTTTCCTACTTTTACTGTTGCACCATTGACAGTGTATCCTAACCAGCTGTGGTAGAGTAACTGCACATCAGCAAACCAAACAGCCTTTGACTGGGTCATCAAAGCGGCCCAGCATGTACCAGCCTTGAAAGACGATTATCATAATTATCATATCATAAACATTGCCTGCATCAGCGGAGGCCTCACCCACAGAGGTCTCCCTTCTACCCTCTGGTAGGCGCTACAGGATTCTCAGGGCCCACACTACCAGGCTCAAACCCATCTGAACCTGGCTATTTACACCCCCTCCCGTCTTGCTTCCACACCCTCTCACATACTTGTGAACATACACATTAGGAGGCTGTGAGCACACTTGGAGAGCCGTGGGCAGCCCTATCCATAGGGCCCGGGGAGCAGTTGTGGGCTAGGTGCCTTGCTTAAGGGCACAAGCCCGGAGAAGTTTGAGAACCCAAATTTTGAGAACTGGAAGATCAAACCTCATGGCCAATGTAGGTTCTACTGAAGGCAGGGATGGGCAGTATTGTATTGTGGTACTTTTGCGTTTATCTATGCCAGGTATGTCTTAATGTGGCATCATACAAGACTAGAGATGGAAGGATCGATCGGCCATGTATCGGTATCGGCCGATATTTCCAATATAGCCGATCTTGAGAGCTGATCGATGGCGTAAAACAAATGAGCCTAATTTCTGTATTTCCAGCTAGCATTTCATCCAGGAAGAGGAGCCCTCTGTGAAACCCCCTCCGGCCAGTTCCCTGCAATTCCTATCTGAACCACTAGGTGGAAACACATACCGTTTAATTTTCGTCAGACTGACTAAAGCAGCGGCTTCACCAGAACAGTTTGTGAAGTTTAAGTGAAGTTTGTGCGGATAGAAAACATCGTCCGTCTGGCAGTTTCTTACCGTATGTGACTCAGACTCATCCAGGGCAGTTTATAACATCTGTAAAATTATCTCTCGCAGAGGAACCAAGACAAAGACATTTAACACTACTAATCTGATACAGCACTTCAGAGACACCACGCAGCTGAATACAGTGAGTATCAGTAAACAGCAGAGCTAGCATGCGCAGCTAGCACAAAACAGATAACCCAGAACACCATACAGACCAGATCTGACCGGTACAAACAGCACAGCAGCAGAAACAGCCAGAGAGCTAAAGAACCACAGCCAGAGTGATTGAGTTTATAGTTCTAGATAAGCAGCTCTTCTTGGCTGTAGAAGACGTTCATTCACTGCTTAATATTCCACCTGGATCCACGCTCTGCTGTTCCTAGTAGAAATACTTTTCAGAAGCTTCTGGAGCTGTATCAAGCGGTTTACTCCCACATAGACCAACTTCTAATTTAGTTAAAAATATTATGCTGCTTCATATGAGCTTGTTCAAAATTTAATAAACCAGTTTCCACCATGTTTCATGACTTGCTTGTGCTAATAACTACATGTAGCCCTGCTGTGGCATATAGCCCCGCCCTCGATCGGTATCAGCTAATGGCAGATCGCGCTGAAAGGTGATCTGCGATCAGAATCAGCCTCAAAAACGCTGATCGGTCCAGCTCTATACAAGACTAGACTTTGTGGTACGTATCTGACCTCCACCCCAGTCGTTTACAAATGTTCCCACCAATTCTTCAGATAGACTTGACCTGTTTAGAGAAAATAAGCAACCATTTTTTTTCACCTGCAGACATAAACATTGCTAAACTCGACCTACGGAAGCCAGGGCTGAAGGCCTTTTGATATTGATCAAGGGTGACGTACATTACGGTTTAAAGGTACAAGCTCTATTTTGTCCCTGCGATCATGTACCCAGCTTTGAATTTAACACAGAACCTCCTTAATTCCATTACTGTACGAGCAAACAGTCTACTGAAATACAGGACAACAGTTAGCATGTGCACACTTCCAATTACAGTCCACATTACACTGAGTGTTTGGTCAAATCTGAGAAACGAGACATGACAATTTAGTAACCGAAATCTAGCGTGCCTCTCTAAACGAAGTCAATCTAATTCCTTCTCATTTGTATGGTAATACGTTTACCGAGAAGTCTGATTATGTTTCTGTTCTATCTCATTAGTGTCGCAAAGTTGTGCACAAGAGGATCTGGATACCATTTTTAACTTCGCCTGACTGTACGGAATTTCATTACGTTTCCCTTCATTACAGTCCCAGCGGTGGAGTTGCCATAAATAATGCTAAATATGTTTGCCTTGGACGCCAAGCAAGCTCGGCAAATTGGGAATTAGGTTAACAGGGATTATACTTTGAAATCGAACATGTCACGTTAATAGACTTTAGCTTCTCTACTGGATAATCAGAAGATGTGGGTTGGTAAGTAGCCATCAAATTTAGGCCGTATTGCGGTGATTCCAGAGGCTTGGATTAAGTTGTCACTTAAATGACGTTTCCTAGCCGAGTCAGGGGAAGTTAGCGGAGGGATGGGGGGAGCTCTCCTGTCCCAAATTCCAACCTCAGACAAAAGTAAACACCATTATGACTTCGGCTGCGTTGTGTAAAATTGAATTGACTGTATTTGGTAATTCAGTCAAAGAGCTTTCGCTGTAATATATGCATCGTAGGGCCAAATTTCTTTTGACCGAACTCGAATCCAGCTACAGTCTGTCTCTGAGCAGAATGACTGAATCAGTGTCCCCGGCTTTTCAGCCCGGCTGTTCATAGTTTCCATGTTCCCTCCGAGAAAGTGGCTAATGTTTAATGTGGGATTTAGAACTTTGCCTGCACATACAAGAACATATATGGGTGATTCATCAATTAGGGGAAATTTTATGTCCCTAGGTTATAAATTTGTGTTAAAATTACTTTAATACAAAACAAACAATCAATCATTGCATCACCAAAAAAATAATTATAATTTCCATTTTTAATAATGATTCAAACATCACTATTTTGCTACTTTAGCCTTGTCCCCAACCCAGATTTTAAAACTTCTGGGCCCCAATAAAATGCTAAATAGTGATCAATTAAATGTACTGTTTAGTTTCATATTTGTACCTATGCATATTTTTGAGCAATGTATTATCATCCCCAACATTATTGTCATTACCGCAACTGTGTATGACTTCTGCAGGGAATTACTTAAAGGTAGCACTTGCTTATGTTGTAACCATGGAAACAGACTCACAAGGGAGCACAGGACAGCCATGAGTGAGGAGTAAAATGTTAATGTGTGTAAATGGGAGTAACTGAATCGTGTATTGCTCCTGATCATAGAGTACATTTATTCAGAGTCATTACCGTTTACATCAGTACGGCAGTACTTTACAACTAAACATTACATTTACTCATTATTTATTTATTTACAACTAAACATTACATTTACTCATTATTTATTTATTTACAACTAAACATTACATTTACACATTATTTATTTATTTATAACTAAACATTACATTTATACATTATTTATTTATTTACAACTAAACATTACATTCACACATTATTTATTTATTTACAACTGAACATTACATTTATACATTATTTATTTATTTACAACTAAACATTACATTTACTCATTATTTATTTATTTGTTTATAACTAAACATTACATTTACTCATTATTTATTAATTTATTTATAACTAAACATTACATTTACACATTATTTATTTATTTACAACTAAACATTACATTTACTCATTATTTATTTATTTATTCATAACTAAACATTACATTTACTCATTATTTATTTATTTATTTATAACTAAATATTACATTTACACATTATTTATTTATTTATAACTAAACATTACATTTACACATTATTTATTTATTTACAACTAAACATTACATTTACACATTATTTATTTATTTATAACTAAACATTACATTTACACATTATTTATTTATTCATAACTAAACATTACATTCACACATTATTTATTTATTTACAACTAAACATTACATTTACTCATTATTTATTTATTTATTTATAACTAAACATTACATTTACACATTATTTATTTATTTACAACTAAACATTACATTTACTCATTATTTATTTATTTATTTATAACTAAACATTACATTTACACATTATTTATTTATTTACAAATAAACATTACATTTACTCATTATTTATTTATTTATTTATAACTAAACATTACATTTACTCATTATTTATTTATTTATTTATAACTAAACATTACATTTACTCATTATTTATTTATTTATTAACTAAACATTAGCTCTGCTGTTTGCTGATACTCACTGTATTCAGCTGCTTGGTGTACTCTTAAGTGCCGTATCAGATTAATGGTGTTTAATGTCTTTGTCTTGGTTCCCACAAGACACGCTGATTTCACATTTTTTGCAAAACGTCCTGGATGAGTCTGAGTCACATACGGCAACAAACTGCCAGACGGACAGCACATGCCGTGAACGCAAACTGTTCTCGCGAGGCACGCAGCTTTAGTCAGTCTGTGGAAAATGAAAGGGTGTGTGTTTCCACCTAGAGGTTCAGATAGGAATTGCAAGGACCTTACCGAAGGGTGTTTCAACGAAACGCTAGCTGGAAATACAGAAAATAGGCTCATTTGTTTAAAGCCAATGACTGGCTCTCAGGATTGGCTTAATTGGAGAAATATCGGCCGATCACCGATTACATATTTTGATTAAAAAACGGCTGATACCGATACATAGCCGATCTTTCTTTCCATCTCTAATAATAAGCTTGAAAAGGGTTAAATAAACACACTGACATGTAAAACCACCACTTACTGTATTAGTACTATTGTATAAATACTGGAAGTGTCCTGTATATGTGTGTGATAATGTTCCACATATATATGCTAACATATATGTAATAATATGTATCCTATATCAGTTTATCTCAGGTTTGTATGGGATGGGCTGGCTATCTAGACCAGCCGGACAGTTCTCAGTGGGCTGCTCTATCAGTGGGCCGTGCGCTTAGTCACCAAACAGTCAAACAGGGCATGTCCTCACACACACTGCATCCTCAACATTCATTTTTAATTCACTGGATATATTGTAACCACCCCCATTTTGGCTACCCCACCCCCCACCCCCCAGCTAAATGTAGTGAAAAAAAGGATAAAATCTAGTTAAATAAGAGACGTTTTAAGCGTACGCGTCTCAAGCTGTTAAATTTCATCTTGTTTACACAAAACTGTGTAAGTTATTACGTCCAAAGCTGGAGCAACTGGTCTGTTTTGCATATGTTATATAGATCTGAACTGTGTATAATACACATGCTGTGAGGTAGCATATTATGGAGACTTGGGAATTGAGGAATGTGTGCTTGTAATGTAAAACATACAATTTAGTCAGAGGTTTATAGAAAGAAGATTAAACAGATTGAGGAACATCCCAACTATTTGAAAAGCTTGGGCAGCTCGCATGAAAGGCATGTCAGCACTGAATCATTTCTGTGGATGTAATTCTGTATGTATATCTATACATATATGTATGTACCCGTAATTACACATATATATGTTTCATACATCCCATATAACTTATTTAACCCAGTGAAGTCTGCCTATGACCCCATAAACAGTTATAATTTATTCATCCCAATAAATCCCACTTACAATGTTATAAACAGTCATAATTCATTTAAGACACTGAAGTCCACTAATGATGTCATAAATGGTCATAATTCATTCATCCTACTGGAGTCCAATTAAGACATCATACAATATCATACAGCATAAAAATTTATTAATGCCACTCAAGGCTGTCTAACGTGTCATAAGCAGTCATAGTTAATTCATGCAATTCAGGACCAACTATGATGTCATAAACGGTCATAATTCATTCACTCATGATAACTCATCCCACTGGAATTCATGTATTATATCATGATCTGTCAGACCAATTATGATGTCATAAACAGGCCTAATTCATTTATGACACCATTATCCACTTATGATGTCAAAAACAGTCATAATTCATTGATCCTACTGAAGTCCACTTATGTCATCATACAAAGGCTGTTTAACATAACATAAGGAGTCATAATTTGTTCATGCAGTTTAAGACCAACCATGATGTCATAGGAAGTCATCATTGATTTATCCTCCAGAAGTCCACATATGATGTCATACACATCCCTGTTTTAATTGTTCCACTTAAGACCAGTTATGATGTCGGCTTGTTCAAGCTAAAAACACAAAACTTGCTGCCTGAGCCGCATGACCTAAGATACTCTTCCTCTATGGCTCAGTTCTGGTCTTGGTCTCTCCCTACTGCCTCCCCATTTCCCTCTAGTAGCAGCCTTTATATAGTTAAGGCTCCACCCACTTCCCAGAAGTAGCAACCACAGAAACTGAGACTGCACCTGCAAACATATACATGACCAACATACACATGCACATAACACTGGTTACTGACTCCCTTCGTTCCTTGACGTTCTCTCTCTTTCTCTCTCTTTTTTGCCCTTGTCTGTTCTGATTGCCTACTCTGGTTCCTGACTCTTGCTCCGTGTACCCTGACTACTCTCCTGTCTATCCCAGTGTAACCAGTGTTATGTGCTTGTTTATGGTGCTCATATTTACGTTTGCAGGTGCAGTCCCTGTTTCTGTGGTTGGTGCTTCTGAGAAGTGGGTGGAGCCTCAACTGTATAAATGATGCCACTAGAGGGAAATGGGGAGGCAGGAGGGAGAGACCAAGACCAGAACTGAGCCATAGAGGAAGAGTAGCTTGGGCCATGTGGCTCAGGCAGCAAGTTGTGTGTGTTTAGCTTGAAAAGTTACAACCTGCAGACGGGTGAAGTCAATTGTTCATTGTTTGTCTTGTTTGCTGATCTTCCGGTTTCGACCTATGCATGTTTTGTTGACTACGATCTTGCATCACCACTTCGCTGTGTTAGTCTGATTGTTGCTGTTTTGTTCGATTGCTGCGTTTGTTTAGACGAAGGAGATGATTGTGGACTACAGCAAGCAGCAGAAGGGCGGTCACTCTCCCCTTTACATCAACGGGGCTGAAGTGGAGAGAGTCAGCAGTGTTAAGTTCCTTGGCGTTTACCTCCACACCAACACGATTGTGAGTTCAGCGTCTCTTCTTCCTGCGCAGGCAAATGACAAATAAACTTAAAACTTGAAACTTGTTAATAAACCCAGCTTGACTTCTAGCTCTGCATGCGTCATGCCAAGTTCTTTGTTCCTGACACCTGCATCAAGGGCGTAGATTTTTTCTTGACATTGGTGGCGACCTATGAATCTACGTCGTCAAGCCATGGCCCCTGCCACTGTTGTCTACAAAACCAAAGTAACAATCCCAGAAAACAATTCAATCTTTCTCAGTGTCTAAATTAAACTACAGGGGAGAGGCTCGTTTCAAAACAGTAAACAGTTAGTTTACATCTAAACACTTATCAACATTACTTCAGCCATAGTGCTATTGACATCTCTAGTACATTACCATTAATAAAAGTAGGAACACTGATTGGTAATCATAGCTACAGACGATGTTAGCCTAATGTACGCTGAGCACCAAACCCTAGCTTTGCCATTAACGTTATTATGATGGAGTAATTTCATTAGCAACGTTTCTTTGAAAAATAGCCTTTTTTTGTAATCCTCACTCGCTTTTCACACCCATGTGCCTCCCATGCTGCACCTGAGTCTTGCACAGTAAGCCTCACACATGACTGGGAAAGCCAGCAGACAGCCAATCACACTGGCCCTATGACTCAAGTAGAAAACATGATTTACCCCTTACTGCACCTCTAGGTTAATCAGACGTTGACTAATCGGGGTCTTTTTTCAGAGGGGATCAAATTATTGGTGGGGACAATTCAATAATCGCTGGATATTGGTGGGGACACGTCACGTCAGTCCATGCTAATTGTACGCCCTTGACCTGCATACATAAATGTTTATAAACGCTTATTCCAGTAAGCATTCTTTGTTATAAAGGCTGCATTACCTAACTGACAATAGTGATTGACGACTACTGGAATAAGCATTTACTCACATACACTATCGCTCAAAAGTTTGGGATCACAGTGAAATGTTCTTGTTTTCAATGGAGTATCTTCCTTTCTTAACACAACAATGGACTGACGGGCCTCTAAAGAAAGTTGTTTCTTTCTGGTCATTGTGAGTCGGTCAGCAAGCCATCAACTGCTGATGCTTCAGATACTAAACTAACCTAGAATGTTGTTCTCCCTTTTATACTCACTTATTAGTAGAATGTTTTTCAGCTGTGCATCACAATTGAGCAAGAGTGTCCTAACAACCAATTAGTCCAATAACATCCTTAACTTGGATTGGCGGCCGTACCAGGAGATTTAGACAGAGGACTGAGAATTGCTGATAATAGGACTATATGCAAAATAAGCCTCTATACAAAAATAGACTTTAATACAAACATTTTTATTCTTTAAAAATCATCTTAAATTAATAGGGAAATGGACACTATTGTTTGTGAATTGCATGCAAATTGCATGAAATGAAATTCTCAAGTGATCCTAAACTTTGTGTAGGTAGTGTATATGTAGAGTTATGTCAGCTGTCATAACACTGTGCTATGTAGCCTTATTAACTGTACCCTACAGTAACTGTTTTGGTATACGGCCTGCATAGTAAATGACTGGGCTCTGAAACATTATCAATGTTTTCATGCTGCATCAAACTTTTCTATGGAATGGGCCCAAATCCAGCAGAGCAGCTCCTTAATCATCTGTTTGCTGTGAAGAAGGCCCAGCTTTGAGCGCAATTCATTTACGGGATGAGCACAATCGCGGTCTATCATTTCCTTTCTCCTGCCCATGTGCCAAAGTCAGACTATAAAACCATTCAGCCATTTTGCTGCCGTGATGGATGGAGAGTCATTTGATGGCTTCGGATGAGACCGGAGCCCGTTAAAAGCTCGCGGGATTGATTGGTGGCATTGCGCAAGTCGGAGATTAGATTGAGATAAGAGGAGTGGGTCATTAAAACGCAGGGTGTTGGGAGAAGCGGATCGAAAGAGAAAAAAAAAAGGAAAAGAAAAACAGGTTTGATTTAACGAGGCTCGGGCCTCTCGTGAACCACAATAATGGCTGCAATGTTGATCTTTCATTACCATCTATTTATCTGTTTGTTTATCTGCGCCACGCAGCAGGCTACTCGGCGTCAACGACATTTGAATTTAATCAAAGGAAGAGTCCTGAATCATTTCACTGGACCAGTCAGAGACAGACGACCGATATGGCATCTAAGATGTGCTCGGTGCTGAGGTCAGACACAGGATATTCAAAGCTGTCTTATTTATCCATGACAAGTTTCACGACACGTGTGGAGGACGCTCTGAGGTGACTGAGAACATTTCTCTCGCTCTGCTCTGTTCAGTATTATTCATTGAGTTATTTCATAATGTGTCAAATGTATTTTACCCAGACGGGCTTAAAGTGGATTTTCACCCATCTTTCAAAACATCTTAATGATTTAGTAGTTGATGTGTAAACACAGTCATTCAGAGTGGTATGACGTGAAGTGCTTCCTTGTAGAGAAGCTTAAGGACTCTCTACTGACTCTAAATAGTTTACAGTGGTGGTGATGGGCCACAAGGTCTATAATACATTATATATGGCAGCTTGCAAGTTTGTAAACCCTTATCATTTTGGACATTTCTACATGTGTATGATTTAAAATTGGTTCAGATCTTTGTTTAGCTCAGAATGGTAAATAAAAAACTCAAATTTATCAAATAAGATAAACAGTTATATTGTTTTTCATCCATATATTAAACAAAGTGATCCAACATTACAGTGGTGGTGATGAGGGCACAAGGTCTATAACATAATATACAGGGTAGCATTCAAATTTGTGAACCCTTTCTAGTTTTATTTACTTCTACATACATGTGATCAAAATTTCGACCAGCTCCTCATGTACCTCCTCAAATATGACAAATCAAATTAATCAATAATTATATAGTTATTCATCCATTTATTGAACAAAGTGATCCAATATTAAATGTCCTTTTTGGCAAAAGTATGTGAGCCTCTAGAATTAAGAGTTTGTCAAAGAGGATACTCAGGGTCATGAAGTCCAATCAACTGAACGTCAATCATGTCTGAGTCTGGCTGAGCCTACCCTACCACCAAAGTTTTTCATCTATATATCGAACAAAGTGATCCAACATTACAGTGGTGGTGATGAGGGCACAAGGTTTATAATACAATATACAGGGTAGCATTCAAACTTGTGAACCCTTTTTAGTTTTATTTACTTCTACATACATGTGATCTAAATTTCAATCATTTCCTCATTTACCTCCTCAAATATGACAAATCAAATTTATCAATAATTAAATAGTTATTCATCCATTTATTGAACATAGTAATCCAATATTAAATGTCCTTTTTGGCAAAAGTATGTGAGCCTCTAGAATTAAGAGTTTGTCAAAGAGGATACTCAGGGTCATGAAGTCCAATCAACTGAACGTCAATCATGTCTGAGTCTGGCTGAGCCTACCCTACCACCAAAGTTTTTCATCTATATATTGAACAAAGTGATCCAACATTACAGTGGTGGTGATTAGGGCACAAGGTTTATAATACAATATGCAGGGTATCATTCAAACTTGTGAACACTTTCTAGTTTTTTTTTATTTCTACATACATGTGACCAAAATTTCCATCAGCTCTTTATTTACCTCAGAACAGTAAATACAACAAATCAAATTAATCAATAATTATATAGTTATTTATCCATTTATTGAACAAAGTGATCCAATATTAAATGTCCTTTTTTTGCAAAAGTATGTGAGCCTCTAGAATTATGAGTTTGTCAGAGAGGATACTGAGGGTCATGAAGTCCAATCAACTGAACGTTAATCATGTCCGAGTCTGGCTGAGCCTACCCTACCACCAAAGTTTTTCATCTATATATTGAACAAAGTAATCCAACATTACAGTGGTGGTGATGGGGCATAAGGTCTATAATACAATATACAGGGTGGCTTGCAAATTTTTGAACCCTTTTTAGTTTTATACACTTTTACATACATGTGATCAAATTTCGATCAGCTCTTCATTTACCTCTAGAATTATGATTTTGTCATATAGAGAACAATGAGGGTGATGAAGTTCAACCAATTGGACATCAATTAAGTGTATGGCTGACCCTACTCTGTTTAAAAACCACCAACCTAATCATCAATCCATCACTAATGTCTCCAGGCCTTGCCTAAACCTTGAGTTTAAATTAAATGATTTCCTTATTCAGTCTATTTTAGATCTTTTAAAATAAAATAACTAAAATAGACTGAATAACAGGCCCATTCATTTGGTCCTGGTCTTGTAGGCAGGAATGGACTGGCCAGCCAGACTATTAGCGGGACTCTCAGTGGGATGCTGTCATTCGGAGTGGCATGATGTGAAGCTTACAGACTCTCTACTGACTCTGAATAGTTCAAAGTGGTGGTGATAGGCACAAGGTCTATAATACAATATATATGGAAGCTTGCAAGTTTGTATACCCTTTATCATTTTGGACATTTCTGCATATATATGATCTAAAATTGTTTTTTGTCTTTGTTTAACTCAGAATGGTAAATACAAATTAATCAAATAAGACAAACAGTTCTATGTTTTCTTATCTATATACTGAACAAAGTGATCCAACATTACAGTGGTGGTGATGAGGGCACAAGGTCTATAATACAACATACAGGGTAGCTTGGAATTGAACCATTTCTAGTTTTATAAATTTCTACATACATGTGACCAAAATTTCAATCAGCTCTTTATTTGCCTCAAAACAGTAAATACAATGAACCAAATCAATCAATTATAGTTATTCATCAATTTATTGAACATAGTGATCCAATATTAAATGTCCTTATTGGCAAAAGTATGTGAGCCTCTAGAATTATGAGTTTGTCAAAGAGGATACTGAGGGTCATGAAGTCCAATCAACTGAACGTCAATCATGTCTGAGTCTGGCTGACCCTACCCTACCACCAAAGTTTTAAAGCCTTCCTTCCTAAAGTTTAGGGGTTTAAACTAAATGTTTTTCCTTATTCAGTTTATTTAATTAGTAAATAATAATAATATGCATTACAGCACCATTCATTTGGTCCTGATCTTGTAGGCACAAATAGACTGGCCATCCAGACTAGTGGGAAAGTTTTCAGTGGGTTGCTGTCATTCAGAGTGGTTTGATTTGAAATGCTAAATTAAAGAGAAGCTTATAGACTCTCTACAGACTCAGAATCAATTGGATGCCAATCAGGTACAAGTCTGACTCACCCTACCCTGTTTAAAAACCATTAACCTGAGTCTTCACCATCAAAGTCTGGCCTTCGTGATACACATGAATGCATGCCGTGTCTCAGTCTAACGAGATCAGTCTCAGTCTAAACACTGATCAATGCTTATTAGGCTGAAATAATCTCCAGAACTATTTCTATAAAATTGGGACTGGTTAACTGTAGATCGAAATTCAGAACCACTATAATCCTTCTCGGGAATGGTCATCCAATAAAGATGACTCCAAAACTAAGATACAGTACAATATTCTGGCACACCACAAAGAACCATGGGGAAGCATCTAAGGACCTGTAGGCCTCTCTTATCCTAAATAATGTCTGTGTTCATGCGTCCACAATCGGGCAAACACTGACGGGGAGCAGGATATATGACACCAGGGTGGCATGGAGAAGTCCAGTCTTCTCCAGGAGAAACGTTTAGGCCTGTTTAAAGCCTCCTAAAGACCACCTAAATGAGTCAGAAGACGGCAAGGCCAAAATGGATCTTCGAATGAATTACAGAATGGATGGGAGAGATGAATGGGAGAAGGGAGGTTATGAGGCCTAGCAAGGCCCTTGTAGAGCAGTCTTATGGGGGCCTATAAGATTTCTTTATATTATTAAAAGGGTGGGGCCCATCTTGATTACCAAACCAGCATATCTAACAGGCAAACAAATCCAATGCAGAGCGATTATATCAATGTGCATGACAAGACCGAGGTCTTATGCTGAACATACACTAGAAGACTTTTAAAAGACTCTGAAAAGACGTTTAATAGACTAAAGTCTGACTCCCTCTCACATCTAAAGACTAGTCACAGGCTATAACTTTGCAAAGACTGGGGGTCTTTCAGAGTCACTATTTACAAGACTGCAACTAGATTCCTTTTGAGATTATTTCCCATGTATATGATTAAAGCTAGCAATATTCAGCTGAAATGTATGGTTAGCTGCTAGGCTAATTGTAAACACTGTAGCCATGTTCGGCTGTGTTTTAGCATAGCATACTCAGCGGGGATTTCGAGGGTTTTGGCGATTTCTGTTTCCTTTTCCACTTTGTCGTGGTAGAAATATGAAGACACGTGAAAGAGGCACTCTTGCTCACTCCACAGCTCACTCCACAGCTAGCTCCACAGCTCCACCAGTTTCTCCTCCTTTTGTACAGTCCTGGAGAACCATAGTTTCTGAACCCTCGCTGGACTCCCCTCCATGTCTAACTTCTTTACCTCACGCGTCTTGTTGGAGGAGCTGTATGCGGGGGCACATTCCTTGCAGCTTCCCGTTTGGTGGTGAAAAGAGCTCTCCTATTAGTTGTCAACAATGTCCACGTGACTATTAGCGTGAGCCAAGACTTCAGACTTATGATACTATTAATCACGGCTGATTTTATTGGACACTCGGACGAGAAAAAGACTGACTAAAACCGGCAGTCTTGACCACCTCACACTAAACGATCGAGATGACGCGAGCGCAACTCAACTCTAGCAAGACTCTCATGATTTTATTCTGAATGAAATTTGTCTGCGACTGTAAAATCGCTTGAAAATCGTTTGCCGTAAGGTCAGCATTAGGCAACTTCTTATTCCACCTTCAGCTGGCACAAGTCTATATTAATGCAGCACTGAGAAAGGCTCTGTTAGTCCTTCAGCGTTCCTTACCTGTAGATATTATGTAACCTTCACTTTTCCTCCAGTCCTAATAGATTTTTTTTTTTACCTAGTGGGCCTTAACGTTCTGAAAAGCCATACAAGCATAGAACATAACTAGGATGGGATCATTATGTGTTCTACAAAACCCATGGCAACTCGATGCACCTGCAGTGATGTTAAGTGCTTCTTTTCCACACATGTACCCCAAACTGAAACTGAAAACACATTCTCGTTCCCTTTTCAGCACTCCCCCATGCCCCCCCAACACAAAATCCCCACGAGGCCAATTGAAGCCTCTGTCTCTCTATCTAACACTCATTTCCTCCTTTCATTCTCTGAGAAAAATCTGATCACAATAAGATGCGGCTCTGGTAAAGCTCCTGAACGCTCCGCCACTCTCCAATTTACATTAATTAGGGATGTGGAGCAGATCCAGGCATTTCTCTAACAGCTTGAGTATCGGCTATATTAAGCCCGACCCAGTTAGGAGCCTTTGTTCAGTCTTGATTCGTCTGAAAACTGACAAGTAATTACTCTTACAGTTGATTTCCATCCTTTAACCACTAGCGTTTGTCTATGGGTCAGCAGGAGGTTCCATCCACTCCCCCCATTTCTAGGTACGATGCAGACCAATGCGGGGGTCTGTCCGCTGATGGAACAGAATTGGCAGTTAGGGTTCTCCTCCAAACGCATTGATGCTGCATTAGCATTGGTTTGAAAAGATGAAAGCATGTGCCAGTCTTCATCTTCCGAGTCTGATAGCATTGGGTGGGGGAGACCAGTAGTAGTCCTTTTAATAAGGACTGTAATTAACTGAAGTAAATCTACAATGTTTTTACTAGGTGAAACACTAACATATAGACAGATGTTATTATAACATTCGAATGCTAACGAGATGAGGCTGTGTGTGTAAGGATTCAGACTCGAGAAGGGTTATATGATCCATGCACAAGGTTTATTTACTCAGAGCAGTCAATAAAAAGCAACAAAAAGCGGTCCAGCAGCTCGCTAGCGTGAGGAGTCCAGGTGAACCAGAGCGGTGGGCCTAAGGCAGACTGAGATGCGGTCTACGGAGCAGGCTGGATGGAAATTATGACCGCTGATGGGAGTCTTGCTGCCTCTCTGGGAGACCACTGGGTCTCTTGGCTGTGCACAGGGGAACCAGAGCAGCACCTCGTGTCCTGTAGGAAGGGGAGAGAGGAACCAGCCCTGTGTGGACAGTTCGAACAGTGGTTAGTAACTCCTCGCCGTGGTCTGGAGCTTGTCTGGTGGCAGCCTCGAACCAGGAACACCTTCAACTAAACTAAAGAACAGGCATTAGTAGGACCTGCCGGAGCCAGGGAACAAACTCGCTACGGGGAAGTCCGCTGGTCAACCAACCTCACTCCACGGGGACACCAAAGGGAAGGCTCAGCCAGATAGAGGTGAGTGCCAGGCAGGTCAGAGAGTCTGTAGATCCTCCTGGGCTCCAGGGAGTGTGAAAGGACCTCGCTGTGGAGAAGCCAAGTCTGGTTGGACGTGTGGAGAGACCCTTTAAACGATGGCCATGGACAGGTTGGGTTATATAGAGGTGTGCTAAAATGCAGCTGTCGTTAGCACTAATCACCAGCAGGAACATGGAAAACTATTGTCTCCAAAAGAGAAAGTTTAAAGGAGAGGCCAAAAACTTTCCTTACTTTCAACGTAAGTGAATGTAGAAGGGGTTTTATTACAAGTGATTTAGGAGCCTTTCTATTGGTCCATTCTTCTTGAAACTCTTGCAGGACATGAAAAGCAGCTGTCGTGTTCAAACGATACTGAAAAATAAAACTTGATCCATGTTTTTTCTTGGATAGCAATGATGTATTCATGTTTTGCACTACAATCTACAGTAGATGGCGTATATACACCAATCAGCCATAACAATAAAACCACCTCAGCTCTATTTACAATACAGGTGCACTGTGTAGTTCTACACTTACAGACTGTAGTTCATCTGTTTCTCTGTATACTTATATACTTGTATACTTCAATCTCAGAGCAGGTACTATTCGGGAGGAGGTGGGCCATTCTCAGCGCTGCAGTGACACTGACGTGGTGGTGGTGTGTTTGCATGTGTCGTGCTGGGAGTGGAACAGACACAGCAGTGCTGCTGGAGTGTTTAAACACTGTGTCCACTCACTGTGCACTCTATTAGACACTCCTACATTGCTGGTCTGCCTTGTAGCTGTAAAGTCAGAGACAGTAGCTCATCTGTTCGCTGCACGGTTTGCGTTGGTCACTCTCCAGTCCTTCGTCAGTGGTCACAGGATGCAGTTGGCTGGACATTGCTGGACAATTCTCTGTCCAGAAGTGAGTCTAAAGCCACTCATACTAGCGCAACACACGCTAACACACCACCATCATGACAGTGTCACTGCAGTGCTGAGAATGATCCACCTTCCTAAAGTACTTTAGCTCTGTGGTGGTCCTGTGGGGTTCTTGACTATTACAGAACAGGGTAAAGGGGGATAAACACTGTATGCAAGGAATCAGATGGACTACAGTCTGTAAAATAAACTATGTGTGTAGATGCAAGAAGATACAAGACGGTGGTTTGAATGTTATGCCTGATCAGTGTACATGACTAGGGGTACTCAGTGGGTTGCATATGAATGCATATGCTATCAATAAGTCAACATACCTGTAAACACAGTTGTACCATGTGTACGTCTCAAGGGAATTCTTTTTTTCCCTCTCTCTCTCTTTCTTTCTCTCTCTCGCTCTCTGTCTGTTGACCTTGTACTTCATTAGCTTGATGCAGTGTGCAAACAACAGCCTGCTAGCTTTAGATCACCTCATTATTAGTATCTCCCTGTGTGAGGTAAACAAGCACTTGGACGCGCCTGTTCCTAACTGGTGAGTCAACACTAGAGAGAGACTTGGGCGAAATGTCACCGCGTATCACCTGATTACATCAACCGGCGGGTGTTCTGCCAGCGCCTTAAGAACAGCTACTGTATGTGGTTCGTGCTCATGTTAATAACCTGCATCTGGAGGACACGGCATTAATGGATTCAGGGAATTGACTTCCACAGTGAAGCACAGAGGTGTTCAATTAGGCAAAGTCAAATGGATTTCACAGCAAGGAACAGTCAGCGGCAGCGGAAAGACTGATGAGGGGTAAATGCAACATGGGCTTCTTGGGTAGTTAAACAGATTCGAGTGGAACACGCTTTTGGTCATCGTCTAGTAGTGCCATAACACAATCATTCACAAATTTGACAGTGATTTAACAACAACACTCTCTTCTTTAATGGTCAGGACCCCCACCGGACCACCACAGAGCAGGTATTATTTTAGGGAGGTGGATCATTCTTAGATATTTAGATGTTGATCTATTGATATACATTCATATGGAACATACTGAGTACCCCTAGTCATGTGCACTGATCAGGCATAACATTCAAACCACCTTCCTGTAGTACATCTGATTCCTTGCATACAGTGTTTATCCCTCTTTACCCTGTTCTGTAATGGTTAAGACCCCCAAAGGACCACCACAGAGCAAGTACTATTTAGGGAGGTGGATCTTACTTAGCTGGTGATGGTGTGTTAGTGTGTGCTGATATGAGTGGATCAGACACAGCAGTGCTGCTGGAGTGTTTAAACATCTCAGTGTCACTGCTGGACTGCGAATTGTCCTGTGTCCACTGATGAAGGACTAGAGGAACACAAACTGTGCAGCAGCAGATGAGCTACTGTCTCTGACTTTACATCTACAAGGTGGACCAGCAAGTAGTAGGAGTGTCCAATAGAGTGGACAGTGAGTGGACACAGTGTTTAAACACTCCAGTATCACTGCTGTGTCTGATCCCCTCACACCAGCACGACACACACTAACTCACCACCACGTCAGTGTCACTGCAGTGCTGAGAATGACCCAACACACAAATAATATCTGCTCTGTGGTGGTCCTGACCAGTGATGAACAGTGGTAACCACTACACCACCATACTAACCACTACACCACCATACTAACCACTACACCACCGTATTAACCACTACACCACCGTACTGACCCACTACACCACCGTACTGACCACTACACCACCGTAGTAACCACTACACTACCATACTAACCACTACACCACCGTACTAACCACTACACCACTGTACTAACCACTACACCACCATACTAACCACTACACCACCATACTAACCACTACACCACCATACTAACCACTACACCACCGTACTAACCACTACACCACCATACTAACCACTACACCACCGTGCTAACCACTATACCACCGTAATAACCACTACACCACCATACTAGCCACTACACCACCATACTAACCACTACACCTCCATACTAACCACTACACCACCATACTAACCACTACACCACCATACTAACCACTACACCACCGTACTACCCACTACACCACCGTACTAACCACTACACCACCATACTAACCACTACACCACCGTGCTAACCACTATACCACCGTAATAACCACTACACCCCCATACTAGCCACTACACCACCATACTAACCACTACACCTCCATACTAACCACTACACCACCATACTAACCACTACACCACCATACTAACCACTACACCACCGTACTACCCACTACACCACCGTACTAACCACTACACCACCATACTAACCACTACACCACCATACTAACCACTACACCTCCATACTAACCACTACACCACCATACTAACCACTACACCACCATACTAACCACTACACCAGCATACTAACCACTACACCACCATACTAACCACTACACCACCGTACTACCCACTACACCACCGTACTAACCACTACACCACCATACTAACCACTACACCACCGTACTACCCACTACACCACCGTACTAACCACTACACCACTGTGCTGCCGCAACTGTTATGTAGTTTTGCACTATATTGCATTTGAACAGGAGTTGAAAATGATCCAGAGGAATATATGAGAATGTGGTCAGTAGGGGCCATTTCCTGCCTTATGATGTGATATGCTGTCCAAGCAGACATCATATACACCCGTCCCACTCACACACAGTGACTTTACTGTTATGTAATAAGAAAAAAAAAGAAAAGAGTAACATCGCTCCTAAAACCTCTAATGGCAAGCCTGAAATATCAAAAAGTGAGAAGTCCCTTTGGGTGGTCGACTAATTTTTCAAAGCACTGGCTGACAGTTGAAAATGCAAATCATATCATGAGAGCAGATTGCTAAATTGGTGTGGGAGCTGGAGAGAATAAGAGCTGCCCAATGATATGGGCCGAGTTAGTAAATTTGCATAAAACTGTGATATTTCATAGCTGCTTATACGTAAAGTCTCCTAAGCTCTGAAAGGCTGTGGGCCGAGGAGACAACAATTATTTAACAATTTCATCAGTGATACTGAGTTACCTGAAAACAGTAGGCCTGTTGTTTACTTCATAACAAAAAACACTCGAATGAGCTGTAATGTTCATATGATGCACAAAGTCATGGCAACTTTAACTTATTAAAATTATTTGATTGGTGGCAGCATGCTGGGGTAGCGGTTAGCACTGTCACCTCACAGCAAGACAATCCAGGTTGGATTCCCGGTCCTGGCCATTCTGTGTGGAGTTTATATGTTCTCCTGGTGCTTGAGTGGGTTTCCTCCCACAATCCAAACACAAGCTCTAAATAGGTTACTCTAAATTGCTCGTAGGTGTGAGTGTGTGTTGGCCATATGATGGACTGGCGACCTAGCGACAGGTGACCTTCACCCAATTGGTGATATTGGCTCCAGCCCCCCGTGAACCCAACTAGTTGGATACAGCAGAAGATAATGGAAGGATGGATGGATTAATGGTTAGACTAAACAAATATTGTTATTCCCCTTGACTAGAGAAGTTGCAGCAGCATGGCTCGTCTTCAATCTCCCCAAGTACACTCATGTCACTCCACTGCTGCGCTCCCTTCACTGGCTTCCTGTAGCTGCCCGCATCCAGTTTAAAGTTCTGATGCCTACAAAGCCAAGAATGGACCAGCTCCTCCTGACCTCATGGCGATAGTCACAAGTCGATCAGCACCTCGAGCCCTTCGAGCTTCAAGTACGGCTCGGCTTGACCCACCATCACTCAAGATTCATGTAAGACACGCGACAAGACGCTTCTCTGCCCTGGCACCCAGGTGGTGGAACGAACTTCCACTGGCTGTCCGAACAGCAAACTCTCTTGCGGTCTGAAGACCACTGTCTCTTTGTGAAGCACTAATCTACTGAAGCATTGGTATAAACCATAATTGCACTTGAACTTCTAGGAACACTGGATAAGTATTGTACTTCTACTGTATGTAGTCTTGTATTTATTCTCTTCTCTGTAGGTGTTCTAGTCTTGCTACGTATTGCTCTGTGTCTAATCTTATATTTAGTTGTCTTCTTTTTAGGTATCAGCACTGGCACTTGTTGATGGCAATGTTTGAGCTTGAGTAGGTTGGACTTAAACCTGTTTGTACTAGATAGAGATACTCATACGCATACCAAACACTAAGCACTTATGTAAGTCACTCTGGATAAGAGCGTCTGCTGATTTCCGTAAATGTAAATGTAAATGTAAACTGTATTTATATTATATTATATTATGTGTCACTGTGTAGTTACAATCAACAACACATGCAAGAACAATGTAACTACTAATGATGTAGCTACTGTCATAGATGGACTACAGTAGTATGCAATTACACGTGTATCAATTCATTGTTTGGCTTAGGTAATTACATAAAGGTATCATAAAGTTTGTAACAGCATATTCTCTATCATGTAATAACACATTGGTAATAACATGAATTGCAATAAACCTACATTAAAATGCATTAAACTTACATTTTAAGGTGTCTGCTGTTGGTGTGTCAGTACCACCACCTTGCATAGCAGTTTATAGCCAAAACTGGTTAACAATTTCACAGCACTAGTGAAGTAAATGTTAGCTAAAAGTGCTACTGCAATGCTACTGCAATCCATCTATAACCACATCAGTAGTGGTTACATAGTGTTCACATGTATTGTTTATGTGTAACTTCACAGTGATTAGAGTCACTTGATATAAAGTGGGACCAATTGACCCAGAACACATGGGTGGTTCCATTACTCTTAGTGTAAATAGCACTCAATTAAAAGAGCCCAGAGTATAATTACCGTAGACAAACATTTGGTTGATGCTCCATACACATGTTCTCTGGAATGATGAAACATGCTCCACCATCTGGCATATGCAGGATTATCTTGGTTTGATGGATGCCAGGAGGAGCCTAGCTGAATGTCATTATATATATTTTACTGGAACAATTGGACTGAAATCATGGAAAAAAAACCCATTATTCCTCCTCCACCAAACTTTACAGTTGACCCTATGATGCATTCATGCAAGTGGCCTTATCCCGGCATCTGTAACAACAAGTTTGGGTTTGGTGGATGCCAGAAGAAGGCTGCCTGCCTGAATGGACAACTTTAAACTTTGGTGGAGGAGAAGTGATGGGTTGGTTTTTATGATGACATTCTCTGTGCTTCTGACCTTGCAGTTTGGTGAAGACCACTCTGCCTTTAGCAAAGTAAGACTCTGAAGAAATAACTTGCTGAACCTGGTCAGAGCCCTGATGTCAACTACATCCAGCATCATTGGGATAAACTGGGATGCAAGCCATCTCCAAAGACGACAGCCCGGTCCCAATCTTGTACCTAAATGAAGCAGCAGAGTGGACACTGTCATAGCATGAATGGGGGAAACTGACTCTATACTAATGTCCATGGTTTTGGAGTGAAATGTTAGACCAGCACCTATGGATGTGATGTTCGGGTGTCTACAAACTTTAGGCCATGTACTGTATACCATCACAGAATATTGGAGGTGAGGTTTTGTTTTAACAGAGACAATTTCTCCACCTTCACTCCACATCTAAATTTCCAACTGATGAGTACATTTATTCCCAACCAGATGATGAAACCAGACACTGAATTAATAAAACGGAGGATTGTGTAAAGGACATCAAAGCCTGGCTGATAAGTAATTTACTTCTATTTAATTCAGACGAGACAATAGTGCTTTTACTTGGTGCTGGGGCTGCTTGCAGAAGCAAGAAGCAAGCAGTCAGAATATATCAATGCCTTTCCAGTTGCATTAAGTGTAGCTATGAAAGGCCTTGGTTTTAGTGTTCAGTGTATATATATATATAACAGATTTCCATTTATGGATCATTTCTTACTTAATGAACACATGCCTACTGGTCTGCATGTTCTGGTAGCTGCTGAAACAAGGCCCGGGAGTATTTTGTAGATACACCAGGGCTTATCTTAATCAAAACTAACCTGTTAAACTCAGAATGGTGGATGTTGAGGCTATTTATGGTGGATGTTGAGGCTATTTATGGTCAACTGAGGCCTATTCCAGGGGTACTTGCTAGAATATCTCCTGCCATGATGGCTCACAGCAACACACATTTGAGATATAACTGCAAATTTACATCTGGTTTCAAGAGGCCAAGGCATGCAATCAACTACATTTCCAATATCCTTGCCCATTTTCTACGCAATCCACCCACGGTTTGTCCAATCGGCCCTCAAAAGCATATTTGTTAGAAAACAGGAAGACTCCTGTGCCAGTTTCATGCATAACATGATGGAAGAATGCTTTCTATCTATGGCAAAAAAGGCTTAGTACCTCTGGTCCCTCAGTATGTTTGGTGGTGAGGTTTATTGTTAACATCTCAATGTACCCTACAAGTCTATCGTCTAGGTCCTCCCTGTTGGTTAAGCTGTTATAATTTGGTCTGATGGTGTCTCTGCTAGCACTTTGATCACCCTGTGCCTTTAAAGCATGCCTATTAAGCTGTACATCAGCTGTGGTGCCATAATGAGGTTCCTCCAGGCTTCTTGACGTGCTTGACCACTTAATGATCTCCAAGCCTAGTCCTGGAAAGTTACCTTCCATGACTGCTCCAGCTAATCAATCTCTATCCAAGTCCCTGATTGACTGGATCAGATGTATTAGAGTTAAAGAAGGGTAACGACAGCTTAATGGATATAGGTTGGAACTATACTCTGCAGGGAAGTAGCTGTCCAGGACGAGTGTTGGTCTAATGTCAGATCTCCTTCCAGACTACCAACTTCCATAATTGAGATCATCTGCCTTATACTTGACTTACTAGCTGATCCTTCATCATATTAAATGCACATGAAGAAAGGAATAGAATCCAATTAATCTTGATATTTATTACAGATGGAAGGTTTATATATATATATATATATATATATATATATATATATATATATATATATATATATATATATATATATATATATATATATATATATATATAGGTGATGTAGTGGGATGCTTGGTGCGTATTTTACTATTGGATGCACTGCAGTGTTCAAGGGTTCACAACTAATTATGTAATCATGGTTCTAAATGGTTCCTGGCTTGGAAGTATGGTTCTCTTTAATTGGTGTAAACCCTTTACCTTAATGTGGAGGTTCTTCAGGGCTCTTCACACTTTGCACATCTCATTTAGAATACAAGGTTCTATAACAGAGGTCACTAATAGGCAGACCCAGATGTCTTCCAGTGAGGAACCAAACCGATAAACTATTGCGTTGTAAGTTCACTAAAGGCGCTCCTCAGCCAATCAGATCATCGCTTTTCAACCAGTAATGGAGAGACATCTGCTTATTCTTCCCACAGACAGCTCCAAACCAACAGGTCAAGATGTGAAACAAGAGTTAACAAGAAGCTGCACGTTTATTTACTTTTTCTATAAATAACCACTACAAGGTGAACTTTTTTCAAAAGCCTTCTCTTTTTATAATGTAGACCTTTTTCTTTGAAGTTCTATAAATAATTAATTCAGTTTCTCAATTAAAACAATAAATATAGTTGAAATATACTGAACGGTATTTGTAATTTGGTTTATCTTTGAGTTGCTGATGACATAAAATGCTAATAGAACTACTACACTACTTAAGTTACAGTCATAACACAAACACGGTCTGGACCTTGGTCTGAGGAAATTCCCTCTGACTAGACTTTACTGAATTCTAATTAAATACCCCAGTTCTATAAGAACCTTATATTGAAGCATTCTTCATTGTAAAACAAAAAAGTGTTTATTTGATGGCATGTAGCCATCATTTTTAAAAATACTGCTAATTCTAAATCAAATTATTATGAAAGACATCCAAGATTGCCAATGCCATAAAAATTCTAAAACACATGTGTGATGCTGCATGTCCATATGTGGACTCATACAACTGCATCTATGCAATGGGAACTGCATGTGCTGGCAAGCAAGGACAGTTGGCAACACAAGCCTATCACACACTGTACTCTACAAACACTGTCACGAAGGATTCATTACATTAGCAAGCACAGCTCAGCCTAGGATGCTCTGCATGCATAATATGACAGTTATCTGCGTTTGTTCATCATGTGCTTAAGCTCAATTTAAAAAACCAATGAGTTTGCAGCGCCATCAGTAGCTTTATTCCAGCCTGGCCTGACAAGGCCTATTTGTTTTCTGCCTCTTTCTATTCATCCTCAGCCTTTGTTTGGTATTACTGCTTGGCTTATATTGTCTGCTGTTCAGGGAAAGTGTGGTTGTGTAAAAAATACATACGCTGTAGAAGTGTTAAGCACTTTCATCTTAAATCTTTGTTCTTCCAGTGCAAGTTGGTACTTCAAACCAGCTAGAGGAATTCAAACTCTTTTGAAGTTTTACAAGAACCAACAACACGAGTCATCTTTTCAACCACTGCTGCATTAATTAGCTTTCTGACAGATCCTACCGCAGATTTTTGAAATATCAACACTGTTCCAACTCCAGATTGTTCGATCTGATGGTGTGATTCGGGCTTGTATACAGCTTTTTGATTGGATGCACAGATTCGGGAAAACAACAGATTTTTTCCGTAATTTTTTCCCATAGAGAATGAATAGGATGGAAAAGTGCACGTCAATCTACTGACCTTCTGCTCGACCAACAGAGACCATTTCGCATACACTGATTCAGGGCAGACCCCGGACAACGACTGTAGTCTTGGATCGACCCACACTGGACTATTTGTCGTTTTTTTCCCATCCATTTTTTCCCCCCATAGAGTCCTATTCATTTTTTGTTCACACCCAAACCTCAGTGTTTCATTTAACCTACAGCCTCCAAATTGCCTGTACTCAGTCAGTGAAGGTCCCCTTCCTGCGTTTCACTCAGGGAAAGCACTTTTTTAGCGTTGCCAGTTAATAACTTGAGATGTGTGCAGTACTTAAGTCACAACTCTCAAATACATCTGGAAGAACATTGTGTTTGAACTACTTCTTTTGAATATAAACCTTGTATATAAGCATCTCAGGGAGTAACTATAGATTTTATGGAGTGTCTCCAGTCATTTTGAGTTTGTCTGTTATTACAGAATACATGCGTAGCAAGGTTCACTGATATTAAGGGTAGTATTTGTTCAATGAGTACCCAAAATTCAGTACTTATGCACCCCCACAAGATGGAGGAAACATTGACTACGCCACCCCTATATTATGGGGAAGGGGGCGCCTTCACAGGCCACTCAATTTAGAGAGTGTAAGAGCCAGCCAGTAACACACGTGCACCAATCAGTATATTACTTCAAAATACCAAATTTATTTCAAACAATTATTCTATTTAAAATTTAAAAAATAGGGGCTCTAGGCTTTTATCCAAGGACTAATTAGCATAACACAGGCAAAAAAGTGTGGCCAAGAAAGTGCCCAAACCCACGGCGCTCCTCTAACCTAAATACTACCAACCCACAACACGCATAATCACCAAACACACAACCTCGCCAACCAAGGTCACCAACCGCAATGCTACACACAACCAGCGCACTAGAGTAGCCCAGCCCTTGACCACAAAACAAAGAAAGAAATACCAATGACAAGAACACCTTTAAAAGGTGCCACAACCTGTGATATGCTATTACAACAGTCTACAGACAACAACTTCAACAGCCAAAAGCCCTCACCACAATCCTATATTATTAGTACATGGATGAAATGAAAGCTTTAGCGAAAGTTCTGCCAGGAAGACTCCAATGCTACGTCACGCTTTCATTCAATACTTCAACCAATCACAGACTGCCACCTGTCTTTAAAAAGATTTAACTTACGCTACATCTCTGCTGAATTCAGGTGCTAACGTTTCGACCCACTCCATCCTCCTCCCTACCACCACCAGTCGGGTCCCGGTCCTGCTGTCCAGGGAGGCAGCTTCGCCCCTGTCGTCCATATCCAGCAGGATCTGCAAGGGTCTGCACACTTAAAGACTTGGGCTAAGGACTATGCCAAAGACTTTCTTTATGACTTACAATAACTAACCTTTCAATTGTACACCTTATCAAAGATTAAACATCATTACATTCATCTACTCATGGAGTCTTTCTTGCAGAACTAAAGTTTACTACAAACATTTATATTCATACCAAGTTTCCTTAAGTGTGAAGCTAATAATGTGAGAGTATGTATCATATTCACACTGGCCTCTTTGTTGGCCTGTTTGTTGTTCACCACTGGTTATAATGAAACTCTGCACTTGTTATCTGTTGTAACTTCATCTTTTGCCATCAGAATGAAGAGGGAGACCAGTCAGAGATTTAAGCTTGTTTAATTTGGAATTGCGGAACCGTCTTTACTCTGAGTCTTCACACCCTGATCTGAAGCTGATCAGGAGCGGGTCAGGATCTGGTCTGGTCTGGTCTGGTCTAAACGGTATGGTTTCTTATAGGTCCATCCCTCTATTGCCCTCGGGTCACATGGGCTCCTTCTGGCCATGTCATAAACCTCCTTCGGTTCCGGGCTGTCTCTGGGCCAGTTGTTATGGTGGAGGGGTTCACGAGCCCAGGGGGGTCTAAAGATAACATCGCAGGGTTTGGTTCCTGAGCCTAAGATTGCCTGTCATAAAGGACCCCCTCCCACTGTCGGGGACAACAAAGCCAGGAGATTCTCGTACTCTCCTGGCCATCTGTGTTTAACAAACGCTATAGTGTGTTTTTCCCTAAATGTAATCCAAATAAGATTAATACAAGCTAAAAGTTATATAAAGAAAAAGATACAACATATCTAAGTTATCTCCAACAGGCTTTTGAGCTGGATTTATACCAATGTTTTCTCATACAGCATCAGCTGCAGGTTAGTTTTTAGAATTGTATATAGTGATTAGCAAAAAAAGCTGATAATGATTAAAACACTTTGTTTTCTTCAGAAAACGTGTTCAAACAGTCTGAGCTGCAGCAAATCAATAGTGAAAATAGTGGCCATGTATAATTGTTTCCCAGCAGAGGTCACTTAAAGGTGGACAGCGGTCCGGGTCCGGACCTTGACCCAGACCTTGTCCAATGCGGACCCAAACTGATAAACTATTGAGAATTATTTTATTTTGACAGGGTTTATTTTAAGCGGCGCAGCTTTTCCTCGCTAAAGCGAGTCAGAGAGAAGGGCTTGTTCATACGGCATGCTCTGAACATTTGAAGTTTTATAAATAATTCATTCAGTTCAGCATAAATATTATTGAAATATACTGAGTGGCATTTGTAATTAGTTTTATCTTTCAGCTGCTGATGACAAAATGCTGATATTAGGCTACTCCACTATACTTCCACATAATGCTGGTGGGATTACTTTACAGAAGTAGAGATGACACCACGGTTGCCGATACGCATGTGGACATCCTCATATTATTCCAAATATGCCAAATATGAGCTTCTGAATTCATTTTGATTTTTGGGTTTGGTGTAATACCAGCCCCTTGATGTGGGGGTTCTTTAAGGTTCTTCAACCTGACAAAAACCTGACTGGCTTGTCTTATTACACAGTTTGTGGGTTGGTACACACTTCAGATACCCAACTCTATGTTCACAAGCACAAATATTTTTTAAGCACTGAGGCAAGTGCTTAAAAAAATCTAAAGAAAATCTACAGTACAAATACTAGTCATCATATCTTCTGCTCCATGAAACACATGTTAATGTTCAGTAGTAACAGATATGCTTCTTTAATATATTTACATTGTACTAAACTACATTCATGTTTAATGGGCGTATATGCGGCTATAACATGAAGCCTAGCGCATCCCAAATTTATCAACATTAACATTTTAATATAACATTATAGTCATTATGGCTTTTAGAAGACTGGGTTTTTTTGGGAGGGGGGCTAGTGTTCTATAGAACCCTGTGGTGCGACCCAAGCTTTTGTCCTTAATACCATTTCTTTCCTTACATTACAGTACTTACAGTACTTGTACACTTTTACTAAAGTAAAGCTTGAGTTGATACTTCAACTTCTAACCCTAATATCTATACTTCTACCTGAGTAAAGACTATGAATACTTTGGACACCTTTGCTAAAATGGTACTCAGTAATATCGGGGACAACTAACATTGCGGATGCACGTTCTCAATCAGTTCACACTGTGGTTCAATGGACAGAACAGTTCAATAAGAATGTCACAGTTTCATCAATAAAGTTGTTGTAATGGCTGAAAAACTAGATTGTTACCCCCACATAGCAAAACAAGCCCTCTTGACACTTTGACAAGGGCCGTAGTCTTTTAAGTCAATATCTCCCACCGGGACTCAAAGCAGGAACTTAAGACTGACATCCTGGCTTACGAACAACAGACATGGGTCTTTATTGATCACCCCAAGGCCCTTAAAGATGCCTAATCCTCCTTTCCTTTCTGTAGTCACGGCAGAATAATCCTCAAAGAAAAAGAAAAAAAAGCCCACTTTGATTAACAATGAGCTAATGAGAAGCAAGCGAGACTCCTGGCAAAGACAGGGAACCTTCACAATGTCAACTGGCCCATTAAGCGCAGATGTTGTGGAGTTCGGGAGAGAAAGACGAGGAGAAAAGAGGAGGACAAGGCTAGAGCGAAAGGCTGGCGAGACAACGGGAGACGTCTGGAGAAATTAATGAGGTCACGTCGGCTCACGGGTTTGACAATATTTCTCGCAGCAGGTGGAGGGGAGCTGTTGTCGGCTGCATCTCCGAGAGTGTGACATTTACCTAATTAACTCACGGCTGCTTTGAATGCGTCGCCCTTGGAAACGGCCAAGCCATGCTGACCACTCCTCGGTCCGGCGCGGTCTTCATTAGAGGAAATGTCATTGGCTTTCTTTAAGGAGAACATACACATCTCCACATTTTTGCTTGCTTTGGATGCCACCCTGCTTAAGATGTATATGTGGTTTTATATGGCAAGAACAGCCATGGTTCATTTCTAGATCACCACTTTCAAACATCCTCTTTTTATAGATAGATACATTAAAAAAATAAGTATTTGAACACCCTGCGATTTTGCAAGTTCTCCCACTTAGAAATTATAGAGGGGTCTGAAATTTTCATCTTAGGTGCAAGTCTACTGTGAGACATGATATAAAAAAAACCCCCAGAAATCACAATGTATGATTTTTTAATAATTTATTTGTGTGTTACTGCTGCAAATAAGTATTTGAACTCCAGTCAATCAACTAAAATTCTGCCCCTTAAAGAGTCCGCCTCTAAAAAGTCCACCACCACCCCACTTATTATTCTAAATTAGAAGCACCTGTTTGAGGTTGTTGCTGTTTGAGCTGCATAAAGACCCCTGTCCACCCCACACAATCAGTAAGACTCCAACTACTGACATGGCTAAGACCAAAGAGCTGTCCAAAGACACCAGAGACTAAATTGTAGACCTCCACATAGCTGGAAAGGGGCTACGGGGCAATTGCCGAGCAGCTGAGAAGGGTCGAGCTGCAGCCAGGGGCGTTCCTGGTTGGGGTGTTAATGTACAAGCGGAAACACCCCCCAACCAATACAGCTTGAACAGAACCGCCCCCAACAGGCCAATATCAGTCCACTATCCACAACAGGTGTGTTTTATAGCGATGTGAGAGAATATGTTAGGATTAGAGGAGTAACAGTTACTGTAGTGTTTTACAGTCACAGGCATTAAATCAGTGTTTTTAGGCATGGCAACACACAAGCACACCCGAACACCAGAGTAGGCTGCTCTTTAGTTCTCTTTACTAGTTGCTTCACTGTAGATTACATGTGAGTGTGTTGTGCGCTTGTGAGCACTAGTGCCACCTAATGTTTCAGAAACTATATAACACAGACATCACGGTTACTTTGTTTTATAATTCAACAATTCTACAATCAAAGGTAATGTGAAATCACCAAATTGAATATTAACCGACTCTGGAAGGACTGAAACATGTCAATCATGCCGCTTATGAGTAACTTTGGAATTAAAACGTAACTAAATCATAAATCAACACTACAGTTTTATTATAAATGGTGATGATTTGTTGAATGTCTGAACGTGACGGACTGCACCGTGTCCAGATAGATAGACGTTCAAATATGGCCAAATTAATAAAACAAACTTGACTGTAGAGGGCAGACTTTTACTGTGACAAACGTGCATCTTCGCACGGCAAAGTAAGAAACTACAGGAAAGCAGAACCGGTAAAAACAAGGAACAGATAGATCATGCTGTAGCCAATGAGGAAGAGGGCTGGTTCTGTGTTGAAGTGAATAAAATACCTTCTTGTTTTAGCCAATGAGAATGAGGGGGCGTTCCTGAAAACAGTAACGTCCTATAAACAGGAATGCCCCCGGCTGCAGACCAATGATACTGAAGCAGCTTGGTGAAAAAAAGATAAACTGTTGAAGCAATTATTAGAAAATGGAAGAAGCTAAACATGACTTTCAATCTCCCTCGGACTGGGGCTCCATGCAAGATCTCACCTCGTGGCGTATCAATGATCCTAAGAAAGGTGAGGAACCAGCCCAGAACTACACGGGAGGAGCTGGTCAATGACCTGAAGAGAGCTGGCACCACTGTTTCCAAGGTTTCCAAGGTTACTTACGTAATACACTAAGACATCATAGTTTGAAGTCATGCATGGCACGGAAGGTTCCCCTGCTTAAATCAGCACACGCCCAGGCCCGTCTTAAGTTTGCCCAGGACCGTTTGGATGATTCAGAGGAGTCATGGGAGAAAGTTCTGTGGTCAGATGAGACCACAATAGAACGTTTTGGTCTTAATTCCACTCGCAGTGTTAGGAGGAGGAAGAATGATGAGTACCATCCCAAAAACACCATCCCTACTGTGAAGCATGGGGGTGGAAGCATCATGCTTTGGGGGTGTTTTTCTGCACATGGACAGGACAACTGCACTGTACTGAGGTGAAGATGACTGGGGCCAGTTAGAGCACTGAGGATGGGTCATGGCTGGGTCTTTTAACATGATAATGACCCAAAGCACACAGCCAGGATAACCAAGGATTGGCTCTGTGAGAAGCATATCAAGGTTCTGGAGTGACCTAGCCAGTCTCCAGACCTAAACCCTATAGAAAATCTTTGGAGGGAGCTCAAACTCTGTGTTCCTCAGCGATAGCCCAGAAGCCTGCCTGATCTGGAATCTATGTGGAGGAACGGGCCAAAATCCCTGCTGCAGTGCAAACCTGGTGAAAAACGACAGGATGTCGTAACAAGTCCAAGTCCAAGTCCAAGTCTCTACAGGTTGATTTTCTAGTGAGCACATCTATCACGCAACCTGTATTGTGGTGTTTAAGAAGATGCAGGAAACATTATTAAATTTTATTAAACATTAGCTGAAGAGAACTGCTGATAGAGCCTGAATGGTAGTAAGGTCATTTCCACCCATCTTCTGTACATGTTAGACAGCAAACCCACACTGATTACCCACAGCCTGTCATGGAATAGCACATGTGCACATCTCCGATTGAACTGCAGCAACTTATTAACAAATAAAAGTATCTATAACCACAGACCCAGCACTTCCCAAGAGCCTCTGTGTGTCCTGGAGCATGCAAGCCAATAACAGAATACTGCATAACCCCACCATCAAAGATAGCCGCCCCAGTGACCCCATCTCAGTGAGTCCCTGAGGCATGCTCATGTCTCTCCACAGCAGAGGTTTTGGAATGTCTACCAGCCTGGTAAACAAACATGCCATGGGGCATACAGCGTCAACTTTGCTCAACATCTTTGTTTTCTCGTGCTTTCTGATGCAACAGCAATAGCAGCAATTGCCTATTGATACCGCCCCCCAACACCCGCCCCCCCCCCCCAGCAATACTTTCCGCCCCTCGCCACCAGCGGGGGGACTGCTCGTGTCCACTGGAGCTCCGACTTTCAGCTTCAACAAGCAGGTCACTTCTAGCCACTCCTTACTTTGTGGTCTTCAGCCAGGCTTTGCCCCCTCACAGTTTACTACTGCACTAGGTGGGGTATCCTACTTCTGACACCAATGTTGCATTATGCCTACTGCTTTTGCTGTAGAGAGCAGAGATTTTATTTGACGCAGTGAAGCAAATAAGTATTTTTATTAGTTAATATTATTTGTTTCTGTGATCATAACCCCATGAAGACAGCAGCTAACTTGCTAAGTGGACACTGCTAGTTCCAGAAGCAGACACTTTCAATAAGAAAAACAAACAAACTTTTCTTTTTCTTATGCAACTGAGACTAATAGGTGATCCAACCAACTGTTGAGCAGTTTCAAAATACCCTTACATACATATATTTATATGCTGTTTTGAATTTCTTTCTAATTCCATTGATTGTTTTGAACAGAGACTAAGTTTTAATCTAATCCTTATTGAACTACAGCAAGATTGATGGTTCAAAGCACATTTTCCGTATTGATTAGCAGCTTTGTAATGCATATCAACCAACCTTATAATGAAAAATAATATTAAACATGCATTATATTTCCTTACTTTTATTTTCAGAGGGTTTATTATTGCTGTGTGAAGGTCATAGAAGCGCTATGGCAGATCATCAGTCTCATGGAATGTTTAAGCTGGTGCCGGCGTGAGAGAAGATGGGATCTATCGGAGAGAACATTTAGCATCCCTCATCAGCGAGAGCTGTCATGGGATGGAATGAGGTAATGAAACATGGGACACACATAATGGATTGTGTTTACATGTGGGAGAACGAGTATGTCCATATCTGCTTTTGTCAGAGCGTGTATGGCCATGAATCCTCTAAATCAAGTATGAAGTCAGAGCTTAATTCCGGACACGTACAGTTTGCATTTCATGTTTTCCTGCTGGCTGAGTTTGCCATCACATCCACTGAGACAGTGACTTCTTGTCGGGCATGTTCAGTGCTGCGTGGCTGCCTGGATACTGCCAAACTGCAGCTTCATGGCTGCTTGGGTTAGCAGCTTGGATGTAGCCACACTGCAGCTATGTTGCTGCCTGAGCCAGTTGACTGGATGACACTGCACTGCAGCTTTGTGGCTGCCTGGACTATCTGCTTGGATGATGCTGCACTGTAGCTACATGGTTGCTTAAACTGTTGGTGTTCAGCTGTGTGTATAAGAAGTGCCATGCTTCTGCTACAAGGCCTTTTGGGCCGGCTGTAGCAAGTGATGCTACGTGGCAGCTATGTGGCTACCTGGGCCGTTTGCTTGGATGCTGCTGCACTGTAGCCATGTGGCTACTTTGGCCAGCTGCTTGGATGATGCTTTACTGCAGCTATGTCACTTTGCTGGGCAAGTTGCTAGGATGACACTGCGCTGTAGCTACAAAGCTGCCTGGGTCGGCTGCTTGGATGACACTGCACTGCAGCTACATGACTGCCTGTGTCAGCTGCCTGGATGATGCTTTATTGCGGCAATGTAGCTGCCTGGGTCGGCTGCTTGGATGACACTGCGCTGTAGCTACGTGGCTGCCTGGACCGGCTGCTTGGATGCTGCTGCATTGCAGCCACGTGGCTACCTGGACTGGTTGCTTGGATGATCCTTTACTGCGGCAATGTGGCTGCCTGGGTGGGCTGCTTGGATGAAACTGCACTGCGGCTATGTCACTTTTGCTTGGCCAGCTGCTTGGATGATGCTGCGCTGAAGCTACATGGCTGCCTGTGTCAGCTGCCTGGATAACACTGTACTGCAGCTATGTGGCTGCCTGGGTCGGCTGCTTGGATGACACTGCACTGCAGATACATGGCTGCCTGGGTCGGCTGCTTGAACGACACTGCACTGCAGCTACATGGCTGCCTGGACCAGCTGCTTGGACGACACTGCACTGCAGCTACATGTCTGCCTGGACCGGCTGCTTGGATGATGCTTTACTGCGGCAAAGTGGTCACCTGGGTCGGCTACTTGGTAACACTGCACTGAAGCTACATGGCTGCCTGAGTCGGCTGCTTGGACGACACTGCACTGCAGCTACATGGCTGTTTGGACTGGTGGTGCTTACCTCCATGCATGAGCAGCCCTATGCCTTAACTACAAGGCCTTTTGGGCCGGCTGTAGCAAGTGATGCTACGTGGCAGCTATGTGGCTACCTGGGCTGTTTGCTTGGATGCTGCTGCACTGTAGCCATGTGGCTACTTTGGCCAGCTGCTTTGATGATGCTTTACTGCAGCTATGTCACTTTGCTGGGCAAGTTGCTAGGATGACACTGCGCTGTAGCTACATGGCTGCCTGGGTCGGCTGCTTGGATGACACTGCACTGCAGCTACGTGGCTGCCTGGACCGGCTGCTTGGATGCTGCTGCATTGCAGCTATGTGGCTACCTGGACTGGTTGCTTGGATGATCCTTTACTGCGGCAATGTGGCTGCCTGGGCTGGCTGCTTGGATGAAACTGCACTGCGGCTATGTCACTTTTGCTTGGCCAGCTGCACTGAAGCTACGTGGCTGCCTGGAACAGCTGCTTGGACGACACTGCACTGCAGCTACATGGCTGCCTGAGTCGGCTGCTTGGATGATGCTTTACTGCGGCAAAGTGGTCACCTGGGTCGGCTACTTGGTAACACTGCACTGAAGCTACATGGCTGCCTGAGTCGGCTGTTTGGACGACACTGCACTGCAGCTACATGGCTGCTTGGACTGGTGGTGCTTACCTCCATGCATGAGCAGCCCTACGCCTTAACTACAAGGCCTTTTGCCCTGGGTGTCTAAGTGATGCTGCATTGCAGCTATGTGGCTACTTGTGCTGACCGCTTGGGTGACCTTATTTACACAGTGACCTGTGGTCAGAATAACAGTGAACCCACCTTTACTTTGCTGTTAAAGATGAGACAATGATGTTTTTTTTTTTTTCTGATCAGCGATCATTCAATTTTCCACCTTCAGTATATATTTATACTCATCACATAGATCAGCTCATTTTTGCCTGGCTTATTAATGTGTTATAACAATTTATAAGTGTGCCACAACTAATAAACATTAATTGACTCATTCTAAAGCATTCATAAATCTTTTATAAAGGCAGGGTGCTAAGGTGGTGTATACAGTATTTAGAGACCAAAGCAGCCGAGGCAGTAGCACTAATGGTTAATGACACACGTTTGCTGGTAAATGTGAGCGTGGCTGGGCCCTCAGTTGTACGCAGGCACGTGCTGGCCGCCCGTTTGTTCCAATATCTGTCTTGTATTGTGCATTAGAATGAGGCCCCGCTGTCTTATCTGAGCAGGCAGGTGTTAATAAAAGAGGGAGATATGCACGCGCACGTCTCGCCGTGTCACAGAGAGCAATGTAACTTCTCATGAAACCCCCCGAACATAGTGACAGACAGAGATTCATTGCTAATTAAACATGTATACATCCACACGCACACAGTCTGGCCTAAAATATCTCTATTATTTTAAGGTTTTTTTACGGGACCCCCGCTACTGCTTCCAGCCCCGAAAGCGTCTATTTCCCCCTCTGCTTTCCTTCTCTGACAAGAATCATAAAAAACGACTTTATTCTCACCATCGAAATTCAATAAGTGAGTTTACAGGCCAAACGAGCGCAAATAAAGCAGCGGCGGTCCGACAGCTCAGGAAGTGAAATATCGAGCAGCGCTGTCGCCGGCCCCCCGTCATTCGATCTTATCCTCTACTTCGGGCGGCGGGTCTTTTCGGACGACAGAAAATGAAATCATTAAACAGAGATCGGACACGGAACTACAGGGGCCTAGCGGGACGGGGGACAATCCCGTGATACTACTTATCTCTCCCTCTCTTTCTCTCTCACTGTCTTTCTTTCTGTCTCTCCCTCTCTCTCTCTCTCTCTTTCTTTCTCTCTCCCTGTCTCCACCTTTCTGTCTTTCTCTTTCTTTCTGTCTCTCCCTCTCTCTCTCTTTCTCTCTCTCTCTCCCTATCTCCACCTTTCTGTCTTTCTCTCTTTCTCTGTTTCTCTGTCTTTCTCTCTCTCTCTGTCTCTCCCTCTCTCTCTCTTTCTCTCTCTCTCTCCCTATCTCCACCTTTCTGTCTTTCTCTCTTTCTCTGTTTCTCTGTCTTTCTCTCTCTCTCTGCCGTCTGTTGCTTTCTCTTTTCTCTCTTTCTCGGTTCCTCTCTTTTTATTCTCTCTCCATCTTTCTCTTTCTCTCTGTCTTTGCCTCTTTCTTTTTTTCTTTCTGACCTCTCTCACTTTCTTTTCTCTCTTTTTGAGTCCCTCTCTTTTTATTCTGTCTCCTTCTTTCTTTTCTCTCTTTTAAGTCCCTCTCTCTCCTTCTTTCTCTCTCTCTCTTTCTGTCTCTTTCTTTCTTTTTGTCCTCTCAGACTTTCTCTTTTCTTTCTTTCGGAGTCACCCTAATTTTATTCTCTCTCCTTCTTTCTCTGTCTCCCTCTCTTTCTGTCTTTCTCTTTCTTTTTTCTTTCTGCTCTCTCTCTCACTTTCGCTTCTCTCTTTTTATTCACTCTCTTTCTTTTTCTCTTTATGTCTCTATCTTTCCTTTTTCTTTTTGTCTTCTCAGACTTTTTCTTTTCTCTCTTTCTGAGTCCCTCTCCCTAACTGTATTCTCTCTCCTTCTTTCTCTCTCTCTTTCTGTCTTTCTCTTTCTTTTATCTTTCTACCCCTCATGCTCCTCTATCTCTTTCTGAATCCTTTTCTCTATTCTCTCTCTGTCATTCTCGTTCTCACTTTGTCTCTTCCTGTATTTCTCTCTCTTTCTTTTTCTATTTCTATTTCTGCTTACTCAATTTTACTTGTCCTGTCTTTCTTTATCTCTCTCTTTTTTTTTACTTTCTACGTGTTGTCACTTTCTCCTCTTCTCCCTTTCCCTTCTCTCTCTCTACTTCTGTCTTGCTGTCTCTGTTCCTCACCCTCTCCCTCACGGTCTGTCACTCACTTTCTCTCTTCCTCTGTCTTTCTCTCCACTCTCTCTTACTCTCTCTCTTCCTCTTTCTCCCACTCCCTCTCTCTCACTGTATCTTTCTCTCTCTCTCTCTGCCTCTCTATTCCTGTCTTTCTCTCTACTCTCTCTCTCCCCATCTTTCTCTCCATCTCTTTCCAATTCTATCTCGCTCTCTCTGTTCCTCTCTCTCTCTCTTTCTCTCTCCCTATCTCCGCCTTTCTGTCTTTCTCTATCTCTCTTTCTTTCTCTTTTCTCTATTTCTGTGTTCCTCGTTCTCTTTTTATTCTCTCTCTACTCTCTCTCACCCTCTTTCTCCCCTTCCCTCTCTCTCACTGTATCTCTCTCTCTCTCTCTCTCTCTCTCTCTCTCTCTCTGCCTCTCTATTCCTGTCTTTCTCTCTAGTCTCTCTTCCCCTCTTTCTCTCCATCTCTCTCTGTCTCTCTGTCTCTCTCTCTTTCTGTCTGGTGTCTGCTTATCCTTTCTACTGAGTGACTCTGTTCTAACTCACACTGACAGCTTATAGTATTGTAGCCATTTTTCTTCATGTTGGAGCAGTTCTTCCTGCTGCCGGACCACCGACACCACCCCATCCCACCATCCCACACGCATTTCAGTATAAATTATATGCTTGATAATATACAAAAATCCACAACCCACTAAAGAATGCACAGCAGCATGCAGATCAAAAGCTTTAACACACACACACACACACACACACACACTTCTATTACACTCTCTGTGTGGTTATAGATGACGTTCTAATAGCAAAGTAAATGATCCGTGGAGAAAAATCAATTTAGAAAATTGCTCAAATTCTTGCAGGCCAGTTTTGTAGTCATTACAGGATCAGAGAGAGGGCGAGAGAGAGAGGGAGAGAGAGAGAGAGAGAGAAAGAGAGAGAGAATATATGTATAATGTATAGGCTACTGGATAAAACAGAGCTGAATGCAAAGCCAGCATCACTGATTTAAAAAAGTTTATTATTAATTATTTTAAAAAAGTGTATATATATATATATATATATATATATATATATATATATATATATATATATATATATATATATATATATATATATATATCTTTAATGTATTAGACATTCACACATCTGTTTGTTTACTAGTTGCTGAATCCATGTGCAGTCGTTTCAAATATCTGATCTGAATTTACTACTCATTGTGTTTTAGTCCTCCTTAATTTTTTTTTGTTTTTTTTTAAATAAACCACAGCAAATATTACTTTATTATTTCAGTGAATATTTACACTTCTGATACATCTACATATGCAGCCGCCATGCTTTGCTGTGCTGTCTGCATGGCCAGTCATGGGCTGAATGTTAGAGATCCTGACTTGTGACCGGAAGGTTGTCGGTTCCATCCCCTGGACCAACAGGACATGACTGAAGTGCCCTTGACTAAGGCAGTCTGGATAGTGCTGCCCACCGCCCCTGGTAAGTGTGCTCACTGCCTCCTAGGGTCTGTCTCAAAACCTAGTGAGTGTGTAAGTAGGCTGTCTAGGTAGCAGCTGTTTAAGTAGCAGCGTTCTCTCCTCATCTCTCCTCATAAAACAGATTACTGAGACGCTCTAGTTAGAGAGAGACTGCGTCACAGCTTGTTACCGCCCACTGCAGCATGCAAACGGTGGTTTAGCTAGTTGCTGAGGTACCAACCGGCATCCAAAACAATAGCCAGAGGCTTAAAAATTTGCTAGCATAAATGCTAATGGCTTGAGTATAAAACTGCTAAATGGAAGGATTCGTTACAGAGTTGATAATAAAAACTGTTTTGTGTGATTATATGACCAGAAACACATTAAAACTCCAGAGAGAATCAAAATAACTCACATTTTAAAACCACTTCACTGCTCGTAGATTTACCTGCGTTGCATCATGGGATTGTCTTAGCAGCTGAGGATGCGTTTGATGCTTCTATAAAATCAGGTCTAAATAAGGTTCCTCATGTTTAAGATATCTAAGAATTGGGGCAGCCTACATGTCAGGAGCGCATACTATGACGTAAAATGCTGCCTATGTAGACCCTCACTAGGTTCTGAGACAGATCCCTGGTGTGTATGTTCACTATAGTGTGTACAGTACACCACCGTACAAACCCCTACCCCACCATGCTAACCACTACACCACCATACTAACCACTACATCACCGTGCTGACCACTACACCACCGAACTAACCATTACACCACCGTGCTGACCACTACACCACCGTACTGACCACTACACCACCATACTAACCACTACACCACCATACTAACCACTACACCACCATACTAACACTACACCACTATACTAACCACTACACCACCATACTAACCACTACACCACCATACTAACCACACACCACCATACTAACCACTACACCACCATACTAACCACTACACCACCGTACTGACCACTACACCACCATACTAACCACTACATCACCGTGCTGACCACTACACCACCGTACTAACCATTACACCACCGTGCTGACCACTACCCCACCATGCTAACCACTACACCACCGTACTAACCACTACACCACTGTACTAACCACTACACCACCGTACTAACCACTACACCACCGTGCTAACCACTACACCACCATGCTAACCACTACACCACCATACTAACCACTACACCACCGTACTAACCACTACACCACCGTACTGACCACTACACCACCGTACTAACCACTACACCACCGTACTAACCACTACACCACCGTGCTAACCACTACACCACCGTGCTAACCACTACACCACCATGCTAACCACTACACCACCGTACTAACCACTACACCACCGTACTAACCACTACACCACCGTACTGACCACTACACCACCGTACTAACCACTACACCACCGTACTGACCACTACACCACCGTACTAACCACTACACCACCATACTAACCACTACACCACCGTACTAACCACTACACCACCGTACTAACCACTACACCACCGTACTAACCACTACACCACCATACTAACCACTACACCACCGTACTAACCACTACACCACCGTCCCGCCACTATGTAACATGATTGGTATAAAAAGAGAATTCCAGGATGGGGTCAAAACTGCCTGGGCAACTGGTGCACTGTTCAAGAACAATGCTTCTCAATGTAGAATAGAGAAGAACCTGGAGATTATTATCATCTACATTAGATAATTTCAATAAAAGTGTAAGGCAGCTGAGACGAGGCAGATGCGTGCAGATACTAAAAAAAGGCCTTTAAAATCACTTTAAAATCAAACAGAAGATCCAGCTTCATGATTACAAAAACATTCCAGGTCCAAACCAAGAAGGAGGACCACACAGACATGGGCGAGGCGAAGACGGAAACAGTTAACAAGCGAGGGCCAGTTACCGGAAAACACACTGGCAAACAATGCCAAGACATAAACGGTAAACAGACAAACGGGTCATAAGCAGGAGATCAAACAGAATGAACGCTCAGTATGCTATGACAGGGTCGATAGGCAATACTTCCCAATGTGACAAACAGACTGGATTATATACACAGTTAGATAATTAAACACAGGTGTGGCGATTAGTACTCTGGTGAGGGGCTTCTGTGACTGGCTGAAGGTGGGCACGTGACGGTAGCTTGTTGGTGAGGGGTATCATCGGAATCGGAGCTCGGAGGATGAGTCCAGAAGTATGACAAGAGAATCCAGAGAAATCTCCGTAAGCAAGGAAGAAGACTCAAAACCAGTATGGATGCCGAACGACTGCCCATCCTGCAATCTGATGCTGCTGCTTCACCTGCTGTGACCTGGTGCTCCTGTTTACCTGCATTCTGGGCCAGTTTTCCCACCATGGAGCTTCTTGATGTCCCGTGCCACGTGAAAATTCATCAGTCCTTTTGCCTACTATCTACTGAACTTCTGCTCGATCAACAGGTACCATTTCACATACTGATTCAGGGCAGACCCCCGACCATGACTGTAGTGTTGGTTCGACCTGCACTCATTTTTCTTTTCTTTTTCTTTGATGGCTGAACCCCAATCACTATTCCACAGACATACTGACCTGCACTCATCTATTTGTCATTTATTCAGCCCTGATTTCTTCTCTAGCATCCCATTCATTTTCATCCGAACCCAAACATTATGGTTTCGTTCAACCTACAGCCTCCAAACTGCCTTTACTCGCTCAGGACTACCAGCCAAACGTTTTAGATACACTACCAGTCAAACGTTTTAGTACACTACCAGTCAAACATTTTAGTACACTACCAGCCAAACGTTTTAGTACACTACCAGCCAAACATTTTAGTACACTACCACTCAAACGTTTTAGTACACTACAATTTAAACATTTTAGTACACTACCACTCAAACATTTTAGTACACTACCAGCCAAACATTTTAGTACACTAACAGTCAAACATTTTAGAACACTACCAGCCAAACGTTTTAATACACTACCTGCCAAATGTTTTAGTACACTACCAGTTTTATTACACTACCCATCAAACAATTTAGTACACTACCAGCCAAACATTTCAGATACACTACCAGTCAAATGTTTTAGTACACGAACAGTCAAACGTTTTAGTACACTACCAGTCAAACATTTTAGTACACTACCAGTCAAACGTTTTAGTACACTACCAGTCAAATGTTTTAGTACATTACCAGTCAAACCTTTTAGATACACTACCAGTCAAATGTTTTAGTACACTACCAGTCAAACATTTTAGTACACTACCAGTCAAACGTTTTAGTACACTACCAGTTAAACATTTTAGATACACTACCAGCAAAACGTTTTAGTACACTACGAGTCAAACGTTTTAGTACACTACCAGTCAAACGTTTTAGTACACTACCAGTTAAACCTTTTAGATACACTACCAGTCAAACCTTTTAGTACATTACCAGTTAAACCTTTTAGATACACTACCAGTCAAACCTTTTAGTACACTACCAGCCAAACGTTTTAGTACACTACCAGCCAAATGTTTCAGTACACTACCAGTCAAACGTTTTAGTACATTACCAGTTAAACTTTTTAGATACACTACCAGTCAAACCTTTTAGTACACTACCAGCCAAACGTTTTAGTACACTACCAGTCAAACATTTTAGTACACTGCCAGTCAAATGTTTTAGATACACTACCAGCTAAACCTTTTAGTACACTACCAGACAAACCTTTTAGTACACTACCAGTCAAACATTTTAGTACACTGCCAGTCAAATGTTTTAGATACACTACCAGCTAAACCTTTTAGATACACTACCAGTCAAACGTTTTAGTACACTACCAGTCAAACGTTTTAGTACACTACCAGTTCTGAGCATCCCAACTTTTTGGGAAACAAGCTTGTAGCTATTTGTTTTGTTGCTGCACTGTGGCCTTTGAAGTTGCACAGAAATTTATTGCATTTCAAGGAAAATCTAGATTGTGGTTGATACAAGTACCCAAAAGGAAAAGGGATATGGTGTTTTAGCCTTTCCCTTTTGTGGTGAACACAATGTTCTAGGCTTTTGTCTATTTTTCTCAGAGTCCAAAACCACACTCTTAATTCTGAACTTCTCCTGCTAAAAACATCAGACCCCCTTAAAAACATACATTATATTCCCGCCTGACCGGCAAACAACAACCAACACAACGCTCACTTAGCATGCTAACGTGTCAACCCACCTTAAGTGGGATGTTATCTTGACACCGGCTGAAGAAAATCTCACCGGCCACAATTTCTGAGGCATGTTCACCTCTGAAGACGTGGCCCGCTCGACGTGGGGATGATTTCCGACCCCCGGTTTTCCTGGCTCTCTAAGGATGCGTGCGTCGGTGTGTGTTTCCACATCTCGCCCTGTCAGCTCGTTACTTTGGCCTTGTGCTGCACTGACAGCTCAGTGAAATTTGTCAAAGCTTCCCGAGGACCATGTGAAATGACTTCAGTTCGGCACGGCACGCTATTTGTTACTTTGACATTTTGAGCTATGGCACGGATATTGAATTTGTCTGTCATGCACTTTAGCCATCCATGAGAGCTATTTATGGCTTTAGCAGCATGCGTTCATGATAATAACCGCTGGGGACGTGTTGTCGAGCCCGAGGATAATGTGATCTCTCTTAATTAAGAGATTTGGGGTTACGCAAGTCATAGGATTGTCTTACTAAGTCTCTGAGAAATAGACATCGAGCGTTAGGTCAAGTTAGAGGGGTGCAGTTCATCATCCTGCGAGACCAAAGTATGACCAAAGCTGGACATTGAAACAAATCTTAATCTTTTATTTAATTCCCACTACAGCATCAGAAAAAGCAAGATGTGTCCTTCTCATGAGCATCTAAATAGCTTAACAAGATATATCTGAGGAAGATATACATTAGATGGTTTGCTTCCATAAAGGCAAAAGTCAGAGAAACCAGGGATTCCCAAAACTGGTGTTCAAAAAATGTCTCAAATGGGAAAACGTAGATGTAAAAGTATTGAATAGAGCTTTATCACGCCAGAGAATGAAGTTTTACTGCTCCACAGTCCAGAGCTGGGGGCTTTAAACCCCTATAGAAAAGGTCATTAATAGGCGGACCACGGTCCGGACCCAAGCCTTGTCTAATGTGGACCCAAAGCGATAAACTACTGAGAAGGATATCATTTTGATTGTGTTTATTTTAAGTGACAGAATTTTCCTTGTCTTTAAGGTATTCAGGCTTTGCGCCGCAGTGAACTCACGCGCTTCTCAGCCAATCAAATCTCTGCTGATTCGGGAAAATAAAGCTAGTCAGAAAGAAGGGCTCGTTCAGATGGTGTGCTCTGAAAAGTCTGAAAAGCGAAAAAAGGACTTAATTTAAAGCAGCCACGTATATCTCACGGGAAGGGGCTGGTGCCAATCCCAGCAACACCATGGACAGGTCGCCAGTCCATCACATGGCCATCACACACTCACGCACACACACATTCACACCTATGAGCAATTTAGAGTAAGTGATCAACCTAACATGCATGTGTTTGGACTGTGGGAGAAAACCGGAGTACCCGGAGGAAACCCACTCAAGGAAAGGGAGAACATACACACGCCTCACTGAACGGCCCAGATATCTCATATGTGTGTGAAAATGTGAGAAATTTCAGCCCAGATTTAAAGCCCTGGCTGGACAACCAAAAGCTCACTTCTCACAATAAACAAGAGAAAAGTGTGAGAGAGGAATACAAGAGGGAAATAATAAGACCCCATGTTTTAATTGATTTTACACTTTTTTTCAATAGCATTTTTAATCTAGGTCTTGTTTTCACTAGCTTTTAAGTTTTATAAATAATTAATAATTCATTAATGTGTTGGTCTTTAAATTGCTGATGACAAAATGCAGATATTAGGCTACTTGAGTATACAGGATATGGTATTGAGTCATAACACAAGTTATGGGCCTGAGGATTTTTTCCTCTAAGCGGACCGTACTGAATTCTAATTGAATACCCCTGCCCTATAGCTAATTCTAGGCATTGGGGATGAAGACCTTAGGTTTATGTGTGGCCACTCCAAAGCATCCCAATCTACTGGTCAATGCTTTTCTTTATATATTATGAAGATGTGTGAGCACGACCGCTATATGAATAGCAGCCAAATCCACTGATTACAGGGGTGCTTGCAATTTAAATAGCATATACTTAACATATACAATAACTATAGCATCAATATTTCAATATGTAGTGTGTCCACCTTCATTACAGCAGCCATACTTTTCAGTAGACTGAAAGAAATCTGTAGTTGCACCTCCAAAGTTCAGTCTTAGAAGTTAGTTTAGTACTTTCTGCTTCTCACCTTCAAAGTAACACATTGGAAGGTATTAAAGTATGGACTTTAAAGTCTGGGGTGGTCGGTCCATTGTTCTGAGAACACCAGCAGCTTCTTTGTTTGATGTGTATGTATCTCGTCTTCTTAGTGAGGAGCTTGCTGAACAGCTGTTTTAGACCCATAGCTCTGAGGTTTCTTCTCACAGTTGAAGGATGGACAGAAACACCTGTGGATCCCATTCTACGGGCAATGCTTTTCTATAGTGACCATACAAGATGCTCACAGTTGAACATCAGTGGTAGCAATGGCTGCATCTTAAAGGGTCTGATTGACTGCTTACTGAAAAAAGACATTGCAGTCTTTGATAAACTGATACCGATGCTGTTCATCATGTTTGCTCAAATTCTAATTAGACGTGGATGGAGGCAAGACATGGAAGTGGTGGACAGTGTGCTGCGAGGGCCGGCCATCTCTCACAGAGATGGTAGTTGGTGTTAAATGGTTGTAGCACGTGCACAGCTTGTGTCTTTATCAGAGTGTGAGTGGTCAATCTCGGAGCCCCGTTTTACACCCGGCTATTTCGCGCTCTGATTAGTGAGCCCATTAGAGCTAACAACAGTGCTCTCCATGCTGGGCTGTGGTCAGCTCTTCGACGGGTGGCAGAAACCATGCTGGAACCATCTGCTCCTGGAGCGGTGGTCACTCGACTAGGAAAGAGCCTCAACGGAAAGGTTAACGTCTCTGTTTGAGGCGCTGTTATAAGAAGAGCTATTACTGGAACAAGAGGATCACGCTCAGGCTTTGTGTACAGCAGAGTGTGCCAACTGTCATATCTCAGCATCTGAAAAAGATAGAAATACATGAGCCAGATGGTCTTTAGAGCTTAGCTATGGTCAAGGAACTGACCGTTTGCAGAAGTCTTAGGTGCTGGTGCTATAGCCATTAAGTTTTCAGCTCAGGCCACCTGGTGACATCCATAGCATTGTAGGTACAACCATACCTTTAAAAATAAACTGACTTAAGATGTTTGAGATTTGATATATATATATATATATATTTTGTCAAATCTCAAACATCTTAAGTCAAGTCTCAAACATCTTAAGCTGTCACTATCAACATTGCTATATCTATGATTCACATACAAAGTCTGTTGGCCTTTTCATTGATACAAAATACACAAGGCCTGTATAGCAACAGGCCTCCATTGCCTCAAGCCTTCGTTTCTAATGTAAAGCTTCAGTTGCAGATAAAAGATAGAACTGGGGAAAAGAAGTATGTTTATCAGTTATCTTATTCTATCTCATTCCTGTCATCCTCTGTCTACCTGCTGTGCCAGTATGCTTTAGCCTTGGATCATTACACTCAACTTTCTTTAAAGTTTTCTACGTCTCGCCTGCCTGATTTCAAAGGGGACATATACCTAAAAGCTCACTTTTCACTTGCACATATCTTTGGGTATCTGAGAGTGCCCTCCAACCTCAAACTGTGAAATATAACAATCTACTCAGTTTTATGTAGGTCAGAAATAATGGCCACTTGCCATTCAGATTTGGCTCCACTTCCTTCTTCAAGTGGGGGCTCATTAGAATAATGACATCCCTTATCTTAGAATCCATGCTTGTGGCTCCAGAGTTACCTTTATCCTTGCAAGCACTGGAGCCGCTAGCATTATGTGGAAGCTCAGAGCTAAGCACTGCAGCTGCTGTGTTGTTGGCGGCACCTGAGTGGATGAAGTTTATTTTTATTTTTGAAGGCAATGTCCAGCTGCAGCCTGCAAAAACCTGCACGTGTGGTGACTACCTTGCATCTGACACAAAGTTGAAGTAATAAGGTGTTTGTATTCCAAATTAAATGGTGCAGCAGTTATATGCTGGTGCCTCAGGCTACATGTCCAGCTATGCATTCAAATGTTCACTTTCAAGCGTGCTGGTGCCTCAGGCTACCTGTCCAGCTTCTTGTTTGATTTCTTCTCAATTACTTCCACTTTCTACTCCTTAAATTTACACTCCATTATCAGTACTTTCTACTCCTTACATTTACACTCCATTATCAGTACTTTCTACCCCTTACATTTACACTCCATTGTCAGTACTTTCTACTCCTTACATTTACACTCCATTATCAGTACTTTCTACTCCTTACATTTACACTCCATTATCAGTACTTTCTACTCCTTACATTTACACTCCATTATCTATACTTTCTACTCCTTACATTTACACTCCATTATCTGTACTTTCTACTCCCTACATTTACACTCCATTATCAGTAATTTCTACTCCTTACATTTACACTCCATTATTAGTACTTTCTACTCCTTACATTTACACTCCATTATCTATACTTTCTACTCCTTACATTTACACTCCATTATCTGTACTTTCTACTCCCTACATTTACACTCCATTATCAGTAATTTCTACTCCTAAATTTACACTCCATTATCAGTACTTTCTACTCCTTACATTTACACTCCATTATCAGTATTATCTTCTGCTCCATGAAACACATGTTAATGTTCAGTAGTACACAGATATGCTTCTTTAATATATTTACATTGTACTAAACTACATTCATGTTCAATGGGCGTATATGCGGCTGAAACAGGAAGCCTAGCGCATCCCAAATTTTTTAACATTAACAGTTTAATATAACATTATAGTCATTATGGCTTTTAGAAGAATGGGTTTTTTGGGGAGGTGGGCTAGTGCACTATAGATCTCTGTGGTGTGGCCTAAGCTTTTGTCCTTAATGGCATTTTCTTCCTTACATTACTTTTACTTTTATACTTTAAGTAGTTCCAAAATCAGTACTTTTACACTTTTACTGGAGTAAAAAGCTTGAGTTGATATTTCAACTTCTACAGAAGTGTTTTTAAATCCTAGTATCTATACTTCTACCTGAGTAATGAATTTGAGTATTTTAGATACTTCTGTTGATCCTATACCATTCTTTCACTAATGTGTGTAGAAGCAATCTTCATGACTAGGTGCTTAGTTCTATACACCTGTGGCCATGGGAGTGATTGGAATATCTGAACTCAATGATTTGGATGGGTGAGTGTATTTTTAAGTGTAAGCAACATCATGGGACATGGTTTCAGACATAAGAGCTTGCCAGGTATGTTTAGTAAAGGGGATTCTCTCATAGGTGCTGGTCACTTGCTATACATGTCTCATTTGATGCCTCAAGTTATTTCTTTTGTTTACTTTTCGTTTCTTATCTGTTTAATTCAGTTTTTGTTTTTCTTTGTGTTTTACGGTCAGAATTAACACCTGTGCATTCACATTTTGAAATCCACCTGTTCTCAGACCGCCTCAAGGTGGTCACAGTGGGCTATTTGCTTGGTTTCAATGACCTGCAGCTACTAAAAAATCACTCTAATATTCTAACTCTATTTTTTTGTTTCCTAGTTTTTGCACAATTCATACTGGACCATATTCCCGATGCCACTTTTAACCCATAGGGGTTAATCTTGTGTGTCGTATGATTCAGCTAATTGCATTTTCTTTCATCTAATGGCAGTAATTAAGACATATCGTTTCATAGTAATTAGCGGACAATCTCCATTAACCTTTGTGTTCTGAGTAGTGGCTTAATTCAAATTACATACAGTGAGCTGAACAGCACTGTTGTGTGGACAGTGTAGCAGCTTCACTTGCTTCTTCTTCGCAGTGTTGTTATGTGCTCGCCACTGATATTAGGAATGCCTAAAATAAAGTTGGCCTGACCTACCTGAGCTCCAGAACGTTGTGTACCGTCATTACCGCACGCGCAGGAGACACAAAGAGAGGTAAATATAACAGTGCTGACTGACTCATCCGACGGCAGTTATCCATGTGGAGGGAGACTGAAATTAGACTGTGCTCAAAGGGTCTGCTGCAAACTGGAGTTACAGAGGTCATCCTCATGTGTGGACGCCCTTGGAGATGTGAGTGCTTGAGATGTGCTGGAATTGTGGGTGAGGAAACAAGTAAGTAAGTACAGTGGCGCTGCAGATTCACAAACACACTGCAAACAGAAAACACTTTCATCAAAACCGTCCACAACACAACGGAAGTGTTTCTGGAGGACACTTAAAGGATGTGGGACCACATACGGCTACGCAATGTAAACAGAACCAAGTGGAGCCGCGGTAGCGTCTAATAGTGATGGGCAAATGATTCCAATGCTTCGGAGCTTGTGTGGAGAAATCCAGAAAGTCGTTTATGAAGAATGGAGGCCAGCTTCGTTAAGGGCGAGTGACGTCACTGATGATGTCTGAAGCCTCGCTGGCTCAGGACGTGGTTCGAGTGTTGGCGTGATTTATTGTTTCTTAATTAAAATTAAAGTCACCATCACCCAACAACCACTGTCCCATCTCTTAAAACCACTGCAACAGTTTTATCAATATCTCACATACTATTAGATTTATTTACTGAAATCAGTATTTATTTTTAAATAAACAGACCCACACAACCAAACACAGATCAGATGAACAAACGAATGAACCACAGAAAATGAAATTAAGGTGTTTTATGTATATACTTGTTCTCATGCTGACAACGTTGCAAGAGCCCATCGCAAATAGTTGAAATGACAATAGAAGTTTTGGCCAGCAGGGGGGTTCATGTGCACATAAAGCTTCGAGTAATGAACCATTTTTTGAATCTGGAGGGAAAGCTTCAGCGCTTCCAGAGGCTTGATCTGGCCATCACTGGCGTCTAATGAGAAGTTAGTCTGGATTGTTATCAAATATAGCCAAACTTACTTCTCATTAGATGCTACCGCGGCTCTGTGTGGTTCTGTTTACATTGCGGCGCCGTATGTGGTCCCACATCCTTTAAGTGTCCTCCGGAAACACACTTCCATTGTGTTGTTTGTTAAATGTAGTGCCCGTGTTGTCGTTTTAATGAAAGTGTTTTCTGTTTGCAGCACGTTTGTAAATCTCCAGCGGCCACCGTACGTAAGGCTTGATGAAGTAAACAAAATGCCATTCAAACATCAAATGTCCACAGTTTTCAGTTTATCTCAAATTTTGTCATTCAGGAAAGCCAAGTTTGGCGTCCAAATTTGGTTTCTGTAGTTTGCCGTTGGAATTGAGAGGCTACCACTGGTAACAAACACTAGAAGTCAATAGTCACCCAAATCTTTTCAATGAAAACATGACCAAAGTATCTCTCAACCTGCAAATAGTGCTTTCTAGTTCTTCATCAAGGGCCTGCAGTCCCTGCCAGCGTGGTTTAGGAAGAAGAATGTTCATGATTTCTGTTGTTCCCATGTTTAGAAATTCCATATGTCCGTGTGAACTTAAAGGGGAGGCGGATTCTGCAGGCGAGCCGAAATTTGGCACAACACCTAGAGTGTTTCTTAGCAACGTCTTAAAGCTCCAACGCTGAGCTGAGGAAGTAAAATTTGGACACCAAAGTGACTATTTCTGGAGTAATTTCAGACAGATTGCGTAATGCCATGAAAATGACTGTCTATTGCTGTTTATATGCACTTGGTGTATGTACTGGGGTTGGACAATGAAACTGAAACACCTGTTATTTTAGTGTGGGAGGTTTCATGGCTAAATTGGACCAGTCTGGTGGCAAATCTTCATTAACTGCCCATTGTACCAGTAAGAGCAGAGTGTGAAGTTCAGTTAGCAGGTAAGAGCACAGTTTAGCTCAAAATATTACAATAACACAACATTATGGGACATACCAGAGTTCAAAAGAGGACAAATTATAGGTGCACGTCTTGCTGGCGCATCTGTGACCAGGACAGCAAGTCTTTGAGATGTATCAAGAGCCACGGTATCCAGGGTAATGTCAGCATACCACCAAGAAGAACCAACCACATCCAACAGGATTACCTGTGGACGCAAGAGGAAGCTGTCTGAAAGGAATGTTGGGTTCTAACCTGGATTGTATCCAAAAAACATAAAACCACGGCTGCCCAAATCCCGTCAGAATTAAATGTGCTCCTCAGCTCTCCTGTTTCCACCAGAACTGTCCGTCAGGAGCTCCACAGGGTCAATATACACGGCCGGGCTGCTATAGCCAAACCTTTGGTCAGTACCTGCCTCCTGAGAGTGATAGCTTGCTTTGATTGGTGGACTGGCCTACCTATCTGCTATAAAGGATTGACAGAAGAGGCTGTTTCTTTTCTCTTCCTGCTCCACCAGCTGGACAGAGCACTTAATATTGTGTGGTGTTGTATTTTGCTCTGTGCTTGTTTCCAAGCCTGCAGCTTTGTAGGGGATGAGGCCCTTTAGTTTTTAATTAAGTTTTCTCTTGGCTTTGGATGGCATGGGAATTTAGGATCGTAATATATATATAGTATTTTCTTTAGTTCTTTTGGTTGTAATTGAATAACATGAGTTAGTATTTGTTTATTTGTTATTTTGGGCATTTTCTTATCCCTGATGCTTTTACTGCATGGTATGTAAAATGCCTACGCTTGTTTACAGTGGTTGTTTGTGCTCTGTCTGGAGGCGGGGAGGGAGGGAAGGGGTTGTCCATCTTATGTTCGGACTGGTTTGTCCAGCCGTAACATCTGTGTATAATCTGCTATGTGTATTTGTTCGTCCTCGTGTGTTAATAAGTGCAGAAAAAATATGTTCCTCTTCCTTAATCATTATTGCTCCCCATGAAAATCCACCTGCTGTTTTAGGGAGCAATTCGAACATAATGACAATCAATGCAAATAATAATATAAAGATGGAAAAATATAGTAATATAAAGATGTAAATAGGGTTTGCATGTTCTCTCCATGGCTGTGAGCCACGAGCCCAGGACAACATAACTGACCTCATTCTCTCAGAGAGAGATGGTAACCATAGCAGGGCATCTGTTAGCTGCATGTGGAACTGCCATGTAATGTTCTCCTGCAAAAGTGTTGAGCTGTACAGTGATGTTGCAACTGTTGCAGCACTGGAAAAAGAGGCAACAGAGACTCACCCTCCCAGCTAGGCAGCAACATGTGATGTGGGAGACCTAGCTAGTAATCCCATGTTGCTCATGTTAGAAATCAGAAGTCAGGAGACCTTCAGGGTTGACTTTGACGATCACAACCAGTCTGTTAGTGGTCGTGAAGCAATCTTAATCACGTGCATGCAGAAGCACGGGCACATCTTACAACATCGATCTGTTGCTGGTTCAGTCTCTTAAAGTCCAGTGTAGTCCATTTCTGATAGTCTAACTCACTAACTCCAGTCTAACATGGTTTAAGTAGAAGTCAGAAAAGGGTCAAATGGGAGGGGGGAGTTTGGGGTGTCAACATTAAGGGGGGTTGGGATGTTGCCACCTTGAGGGTAATTGGTATCACCTTAAAGGCAGGAAGCAAAGGGTCATTTAAATACAAACAAAGGATGCGGGGTGATTAACTCTCTGCAGAGAGGGTAGTATCAGAGTCCATTTGGTAAGTCTCCACAAATAAAGTACATATGATAATTATTTCTCTCCCTCAGAACGTGGCCTCCTACTTCACGAATGACTTCCATATTCTTTCACCTTCGTCATCTGTCTTGTGAACCACATCCATATAAACACAGTCATGTGACCAGGCCAGCTCCTAATTGCTTATCAACCTAAACCAATCACATAGTGATGCCAGATGCTTGAATATCAATGTATTAACTCTCAGAAAGAATACACCCATGTGCACAGTGTAATGGTATATAGCGCTCTGGTTCATGAAGGCTTAACCTGTAGACACCCCAAGTGATTCAGGGTTTAGCCTCCACACATACATGATGATACTATCAAAAGATTATGAATGTCATATATCATCAAAAGCTCTGCTCTGAAGCTGGTTAGCTGATTGAAAGTAGGGACTCGCCAGGTTCCTTATGATTTCTGTATTCATCTTTCAACTCTTACTGATGGATCTAGACGTTCCCTCTCAGTTTAAGCCATTAGATGCAATTCAGGCCTGTTAGCTGAAAGCCGATATACCACATGGGAGGACATTACTGAAAATGCTTTTCCTAACTAATTGAATCTTTATCTGTTTCAGTATTTCTAGAGCGGCTGTTTTCCTCGTTCTGATCACCCCTGGGGGACTGCGTGATTGTCCAATGACATTAGAGGCTGAAAATATCTCCAGATGGGGCAAGATGAAGGGCCAGGGCGTGACACTGCTTTGTCCCTGAATAGCAATGATCGCTCGCCTTGAACTCATTTGGCTAGGGGAGGTGAACGGTACTCTTAGACATGATTAAATTTCCTCCACGTCATTGAGGGTCAGCGAAGTAGTAGACGTCACAGTAATTACTGAAGATACTTCTGTTGTCTTCGCTATGTTTGTAATGATCATTTTCATAAGTTAGTGTTATGATGGTGTAGTACTTTAATGGACTTCCCGAATAGGTTTAGCAGGCAAAGCCAATAAAAACTCTTTTTATTATTAACTATCATCAAGTCGGTTCCAGCTCCTGGTGACCATATGGATGGTGTTTCTCCAGAGCATCCCGTCTTCTGTTTGGGTCTTCTGGTTTCTTAATGGCTTGCTCACGATCCCTCTGATTGTATCCATCTATCTTGTCTTCCAATTGTTCCAAGCAGGAATCGTCTTTTCCTGTGAACTTTCCTGGTTCTTCTCAGAATATTCCAAAAGAAGATTGAGTTTGGTCATCTGGGCCTCAAGTAAAAGGTGAGGCTTGATTTGGTCATGGATCTCTTTGTTTTTCTTTGCTATCCTAGGAACTCTTAGAAGTCTTTGCCAACGCCAAAATTCCAAGGCGTCAAAACTTTTTCCTTTCTTCTTCTATGTCCAACTTTCCACAAGCCTGGAACATTCTGATCTTTGTAGAGACCATTTGACATTTGAAGGATGTTTTGAGCTTCTTTATCCATGTTCATCACATTCCTCGACAGCCGGATCCTTTGTGGTTATTGATCCAAGTAAGTGAATGTTGTCCACCGCTTCTTCAGTTAGTGCTTGTACCTCTTGATATAAAACTTGATATGAATTCCCATCTTTACCACCCTGTTCTTAACCTTTTCTTGTAAGGGCTTTTAGATCTCTGTGATTTCCTATGATTTGTGTAGATGATTCTTAGAGTATAACTCAAGATGTGTTTGTGTAAATCCTGGGAGGCCACACAGTGTGTGTTTTAACGAGTTGACAGCGTTGCCTGTTGACAGTAATGTGCATTGATTTATGCAGGGCAGCCATGGTCAAGGCGTGTTGGAGGTGACACGCATCGTCTGTCAAAGTGTAGATCTCGCTCAACAGTATCGGGATCAACAGCCCACAAGCTAAAACAACACATAGTCCATTAACCCAGAGTTAAACACCCCCAACCACACACAGCCACACTAGAAAATCTAGGGTTGGGCATCATTTAAACATGAAAATTCCAATATTGAGCCTGATTCTCTAAAACAAGTTCTGATACCTGTCAGATACTTATCCTCTTAAAAGGATATGTGTTTCCAACATCAATGTTTAAAATATTCAATGTGTTCACTCTTTACTGTATATCTTACAGTTCTCTTTAACCATTCTTCCATTCTATTCTTCACTTTCAGTTTCTCAAGGACATCTGCAGGAAGGTTTTTACACATGTATTTACAGGTGAATACACCAAAAACAAGTGTAAAGTGTCTCTTGAAAGAGCAAAAGAGAATAAAATAGAAAATGAAATGCTATTAAAGAATTACAGACTAATTTCAAATCTACCTTTAATTGAAAAAAACATTGAAAAAATCACCTTCAAGCAGCTTTCTGTCCTTAAATAGCTGTCTACATTAATTTTCTGTCAGGATTTTGGTTTAGTCACATTGAGATGACTTTGGGCCTGACTCAAAACCTAGTGAGTTCCTACATAGGCAGCATTTTACGTCATAGTATGCACTCCCGACATGTAGGCTGTCCCAATTCTTACATACCTTAAACATGCTGTCTTCTGAGGAACCTTATTTAGACCTGATTTAGACCTGATAAATGTGTAATAAAATGTGTAATAAAAGTGTACAATAATGGTAAGAAGTTGTATTTGCCTAAAGCTTTCTAGTTCTTCTTCTAGTTTTTCTTCTAGAACAATGTCTTAAGAATTATAATGATTAATACATTAATCAGAAAATAGTTCAAACTTGTATTTAACTCAAAATTCCATGCTTATGTGTTTGGACAAAAAAGTGGACAAAAAATATTTTCTAATATTAATCAAAGCCCACCCTATCTCCTAAAATATTAGCTATAAGCTGATTCCACTGTAGGTAAGGTAGTAAATCACTGTATGCATAGTGACGTAGATTAACATTTGTGGAATTACAGTAAATTAGCAGTAGCGGTCTGCAGTTTGGGGCGTGGCCAGAGAGTAATGTAACTTTACGAGTGCTTTCTGACTAAAGTTAATATAAACGTTAGCTAACCCAACCCCTTTTAATCTGTTACCATAACAACACATTATACTAAAGCTGTTGTATTGCAGTATATATGGTCATCATTGCTATTCATTGCTCTCATCACTGACCTCATGTTTAAAGTTGGTGTGAGCTACCCGACACTCCAAAGAGGCGAGAGCTCGATATTTCTAATCTGGCATCTCAACACAAGCCTTAACAAAGTGAAAGGCCCAGACCACCTAACAACCAGAGCCAGTTGCTAACAACAAACACAGCATGTGAATTGCGAAGGCTGCCAAAACACACTTTTAAAATAAAAGTCTTTTTAAAAGTTTTTCACTTTTTCAGTGGTTTAATTTTTGGGTGGGACAAATCTGATTTCTGATATTGGGTGGGATACAAATGTTTAGGAAAGCTGTGAAATATCACTATGATAATGTTTTCCTAAAAACCTGATGTTCACCAGAACTTTGTATACACTAAATGTTCTAAATGTTAGTGGAGAACCAAAGACTGTAGTAGATACAGAATGTGTAAACACTGCTGTACAGTAAGTTAGAAATTACTAAACATTTACCAAATATACCAAATATGATACAAAACAAATCTCATACTGTTTATGAAGTGTCATTTAATTGTATTATATGCTGTATTATATATTGTATAATGTGTTTTTATTATTTATACAATAATCAAATGATATTAATATTATTATTTTATTATTTTATTATGGAAGGTCTAATAAACACTCAATTTTCAAAGAATTTGAATTTTCAGGTAATGGTTCAGGCTTTAAAGGATTGACTGTTGATTAAGATATTGGCTACTGGAGACTTTAACACAAAGCTAAAACACAGAGATATAGTTCTGTAGATATATATATAATTACAGTTATTAATGATATCTCACTGCTTAGCCGGCACTTTTCTATTGCTAGAACAATCTTTCTAAATATCAAAGCTGGATAAAAACCTCTGATTGTTTATAATTTATTGTGAGTTAAAGTGTTACTGTAAGAAATTACACTGAGAGAGTTGAGTTTCACTCCCAGCTAAACACAGTGGTGTTTGTCCAGGATCGGGTCTTGGAAAGGAGTGAACATGTGTGTGCGTGTGTGTGTGTGTGTGTGTTTATTCTCTTGGCAGTGTGTTTCAATATGTCTGATCTCAGCTTATGAGGATCAAACCCCCCCTTGATCTCAGTTCTCAACAAAGACCTTGGGAGAGAAGAGAGCTTCCTGTCGTAGATGCTTCCAACACATGCACACATTCACTGTTTCACTTCAAAGCAAAGGATGGATCTTACCACCACTTAAGAAATGTTTTATCAATACACCCAGCATTGTTTATTAAATATGACTGTAACCTAATCTGGTTGGTTGTTGGTTCTTGGCTATTGTGTTTGTGTGTGTTGGGGGGGGGGGGGGGGGGGGGGGGGGGGGTTGGTTTGCCATCATATGGATCATTCTACTAAAATTCCTTGAAATTAAAATTTGAAGCAATGGTAAAAAAAGAAAATAATGGTAAAATAATGGTAATAAGCTTTATTGGTTTAAAACATATTTGGGGGGATTGGGGGGCAGGGGGGGATTTGGGCGCTGGGGGGGTAAAATTCCTTGAAATTCAAATTTTGAAGGATTTGTAAAAATTAATGGAAGTAATGTTAAAATAATGGTAATGTGTTGTATTTATTTAAACGTACTGAATAATAACTAAACAATCAAACATCAAAGTTGGATTGCCTAAAAATTGTTCTAATTCTTAATAAATGAATGAATTACTGTTGTAGTAACTAGATCATAATAGAACTAAAAGTAATGGTAAAATAATGGTAACAAGTTGCACTACCCTAAGAACTACATGCTTACTTAACAGATCTTAATGAATAACAAGTGATTCATTTTATTAAATTAATAAAAATGTATAATAAAATGGTGAAATAATGTTTGTGTTTGTCTAAAAAATGTATTCTAACATTCAATGTTTTTATTCGATAATAATTAAATGATTAATTTGATCATTTAATGATCAAACAATAGATGGGTTACCTAAACATTTTTAATAAGTAAGTTAATTACTGTTGTGGTATATAGTTGATAATAGAACAGAACAATAATGGTAACAAACAAAATACTATTACTAATTTCTTAGCATTTCTTCTCAACTATTTACCACTACAGTAACGTATTGTTTATTAAGAATTAAAGAAAAAAGCTTTTAATAAAACATTATTGCATTTATTAATGACACATTTTTGTTGTGATTTGCCTTTGGAGCAAATCAGCTAACTGCTTAGATCTTTCTACTAAATTGCTTCAAATTCAGAGCTCATAACACATTTCAACTACAAATATGGAATTAAAGTAGTTTGCTTTGAATGACACTTTACCTCAATTATGTTTAACACTTTTTTGGCACCACCAACACAATAACACTATCACAATTTTAGCAAAACTATTTCTTAGCTAAAATAATCATATTAAATGGTTTACTGTGGTCATATAAAACTGTCCTGTTTGCTGTCAGCTTCCTATTCCAATATAATGTTCTGTTTTACCTTAAATGCTTCAGCTTGTTCAGGTGACCGAGTGCAATTACAGAATTTGCGATACAAGCAAATATGAACTTAAACTCCAACAACTTTAAAAGCATCCTGAACAACTTCAGTTCAAAATTGTTATTTTGTTCTGTACATTTAACTCATTAGCTGGTTGCTACAAATTATGCTGCTTTTGTATACTACTAGTTGGCCAATCAGGAAAACTATTTTTAGCTAAAATAATAATATTTAATGGTTTTCGATGGTCATATAAAACTGTCCAGTGGTCTCCACACATCCATGTTCATTTTTAAACCAGGGTTATGTTCCTGTTTGCCAGCTTCTTGTTTAAATGCTCTGTTTCTTCTTAATTGCTTCAGCTTGTTCAGGTGACTGAATGCAACTACACTGCCATTTAAGGTGGAACGGAAAATTTGAGATACAAACAAGCAAATATGAACTTCAACTCCAACGTCTTTAAGAGCATCCTGAAAAACTACAGTGCAAAGTTAGTTTTTTGCTCTGAACCTTTCACTCTTGAGTTAGTTTCTACTAATTATGCTGCTTTATGATGCGGTAATACCTCATATGCTACTAGTTGGTCAGTCAGGAAAACTATTTTTAGCTAAAATAATCATATTTAATGGTTCACAGTGGTCATATAAAACAGTCCAGTGGTCTCCACACATCCATGTTCATCTTTAAACCAGGCTAATGTTGTGTCTTATTTGCCAGCTTCTCAATCGAGAAGAAAAACCAATTTAAATGCTTCAGCTTGTTCAGGTGACAGAATCCATCCAAAAAAAAATGAGATACAAACAAGCAAATATAAACTTCAACTCCAACATATTTCACAGCATCCTGAATAACTTCAGTTCAAAGTTAGTTTTTTGCTCTGCACATTTCACTCTTGAGTTGGTTTCTGCTAATTACGCTGCTTTATGATGCTATAATACCTCATATGCTACTAGTTGGCCAGTCAGGAAAACTATTTGTAGCTAAAATAATAATATTTAATGGTTCACAGTGGTCATATAAAACTGTCCAGTGGTCTCCACACCTCAATGTTCATCTTTAAACCAGGCTGATGCTGCTTCTTACTTGCCAGCTTCTCATTCAAATATTTTGTTCCACTTTAAATGCTTCAGCTTGTTCAGGTGATGGAATGCAACTACACTGCCATTTAAGGTGGAACGGAAAATTAGAGATACAAAAAAGCAAATATGTACTTCAACTCCAACATATTTAACAGCATCCTGAATAACTTATGTAAATTATGTAAATTATGCTGCTCAATGATGCTGTAACACCTCAAATGCTACAAGTTGGCCAGTCAGGAAAACTATTTTTAGCTAAAATTATCATATTTAATGGTTTTCGATGGTCATATAAAACTGTCCAGTGGTCCCCACATATCCATGTTCATTTTTAAAGCAGGCTTATGTTCATGTTTGCCAGCTTCTTGTTTAAATGCTCTGTTTCCTCTTAATTGCTTCAGCTTGTTCAAGTGACTGAATGCAACTACACTGCCATTTAAGATGGATTGGAAAATTTGTGATACAAGCAAGCAAATAGGAAGTTTAACGCCAACGTCTTTAACAGCATCCTGAACGACAAGTTCCAAGATAATATTTTGCTCTACACATTTCACTCCTAAGATGGTTTCTGCTAATTACACTGCTTTATGGTGCTGTAGGTGCTACTAGCTGGACAGCCAAGAAAACTATTTTTAGCTAAAATTCTCATATTTAATGGTTTTCGATGGTCATATAAAACTATCCAGTGGTCTCCACAACTCCATGTTCATCTTTAAACCAGGCTGATGTTGCTTCTTATTTGCCAGCTTCTCATGCTTCAGCTTGTTCAGGTGATGGAATGCAACTACACTGCTATTTAAGGTGGAACTGAAAATGTATCACTGTTGTTATACCTAATACCTAAAGATTGGTATTAGGTATAACATAAAAATGTATTATTATTTTTCTATAGAATCTCCTGTTTACGTTGTGTGAAAAGTCCATTATGATGAATAGACCAATAAAAATGCTTCAAAATAGCTTGGAAAAAATTCTGGTTCCATTGACTTACATTGAAAGAAAAGAGTTTTTGTCCTCTCCTGTAAAGTTGCCATTTTAGAGATACTAGTTGGCCAGTCAGGAAAACTATCTTAGCTAAAAATAATCATATTAAATGCTTTACGATGGTCATAAAAACTATCCAATGGTCTTCACACATCCATAGCTGCTGGTGATGACAGATTAAAATAATTTATTCATGATTCCTCTTGACTGGAACCACCTGTAACCCACGCCGGTCTCTCCGGCTGGCTATTCAACTTTTCTAAAACTCTAATTGGATGGTTGGGCTTGCTTAGGATTTCTCTGTCCCACACTTTCTACCACCGCACACCGTGTTTGTGTATATATTTCGGAGCATCCTGAGTGCGTGTTTATGCACATCCGATTGCATGTATAATTTTCGGTTCTCTGTAGGGCTTTCGCATTGGCTCACGCTGCTTTGCTTCCTTTCCCAGCTGTATATGTGTATGCTGGGGCGATGATGGAGGAGAGAGAGGGAGGGCGAGAGAGTGAGAGTCTGCTCCAGTCTTTCATCTCCTTTCACCCCCTTTTTTTTCTCTCTTCTCTCTCGCTGTCATCTCCTAACAGCATTTGGAGGCCGAGCTGGAGAGAGCATGAGAGGAAGCTTTTACCAGAGGTGCAGAAGACGAGGGGCTGAAGAGGAACAAGAGAGCCAACAACAAGCACAAGTAACTGAGGAATAGAGTATAAGGGTACAGTCGCAACATGATACAGTGCAGGCGTCCCATTGGAGCTGGATCAGTTGTCGCTTGGGATATATATATATATATATATATATATATATATATATATATATATATATATATATATCCCAAGCGTGTTTCATCACACACAACAGTATTTTATTTGCAACTTTGCAATGAGTTGTTGACCATTAGCATTTATGCTAGCGTTTTTTTAAGCCTTGGGCTATTGTTTTGGATGCCGGCTGGTAGCTTAGCAACCAGCTAAACCACCAGTCGCGTGGTGCAGTGGGTGGGAGCAGGCTGTGACGTTGCTCTCTGACTAGAGCGTCTCAGTAATCTGTTTTATGAGGAGAGATGTCAGACAGAACGCTGCTACTTAAACAGCTGCCTCCATAGACAGCCTACTTAGACCCTCACTAGGTTTTGAGACAGACCCCTAGTGTCAAGTGCTTACCATTTTGTCGCTGTCCAAAGAAAAGTGTGTATGTCCATATTTGTCCATACCATATGAACACAACAGCTACCATTTATACTGTGTAAAAGTTTCATGATGATTGGGCCAATAGAAATGCTCCGAAATAGCTTGGAAATAGTCTGGTTCCATTGACTTCCATTGAAAGTAAAGACTGTTTTTTCCTCTCCTGTTTCTTATTGGACAGCAACAATATTCCCTGTACAACCTACAAAACCTGTGACTTTGGTTGGGTTAAAAATGGCCAGATGTGGTTTTACACGCCCATTTACACCCTAAGATTTGGTCCTAGAGTTTAATTGGTTGTATTGGTCCCTTGATGATAAATGGACTAATAGAAATGCACCAAAATAGCATGGAAAAAAATTAGGTTATATTGACTTGCACTAAGAGTAAAGCAGGTTGTTGTTCTCTCCTGCAAATTCTGCCAGTTTTTCTTTGGACAGCAATGATATACAACTTTATATGACTTTATGTGAGGAGACTTCTGATAAGTTGGATTGCCTGTATAGACATAGACTTTGATTACACCATGTATACAGACATCAAAGACTTTGTTCAATTATAAGTTATATAGCCAGTCCACAACTTTTTATTGCATTGTTTCCTGTCATTGTGCTCTACAGCCACTGATTTATAACTAATACAGTGCTAACTAGCTAGTGGCAGAATAATATGTGATAAGAGACCATTTCTAAAGGATGATATTTGAATTTTCGAAATCAACAACCATGTTTTAGAAAACAAAGTTGTTTTTTGTCTACAATTGTTAGGAAAAGTTGGTGACTCTTTGGTAATCTGCATTCTTAAAGAAATAACTATGAATAAAACTAAAGGAATGTGTGCTGCTGGGTAGAAAATGTTTCTCAATATTGCTTTTAGTGTCGTTGGCCATTTCCTGTGTTCTGGTGTAGAAATAAGAGGTAACAAACAGGTTAAATTCATTCATCATCCATCAACATTAGCAAAAACCCACAAGTTGTCAGCTCAAATGAGAAAAAATGGTGTTTGAGCTGCTTAGATTAAGGATGAAATGGCCAGTAAGCACAATCGGGGGGCAGTAATGAAGATTTAAACAAATGAAATAGCTGAATATTTGCCAGGAAGGGGGCATATCCACACATTGCCCCTATGCACAGTAAGAAGGATGCTAAGGGGGCAAAGAGAAGCCCAAACATCAAAGTTTCATGTCTGCAAAGGTTAAGTTGCATTCCCCAATTTCAAAACCAACATTAAGACACCCCCTCCATGACCAGCAGCTTTACTGACCAAGTTTCATGAAATCACAGCATCTGAACCTTTCCAAGCAACACTGGAGTTGCATTGGAATCGTGTGTTGTGGTCTTTCGAGACCTACATCGAGCTTTCTGGCCACGCACACAAAGAATAGCACTTCATACCCACAGTAAAATATGGTGGTGACTCTTTGATGCTGTGGGGCTGTTTTGCTGCCAGGGGTCCAGGGGCTCCAGTTAAGGTCAGTGATGTAATGAATTCCATTCAGTTCCAGAAAGTTTTTGCTGAAAATCTGGTTGCTTCTGCCAGAAGGCTGGAACTGGGCCGTGCTTGGGTCTTCCAACAAAACAATGACCCGAAACACCATCGAAATCAAAGAAACCAAAGACGTGGTTGCAGCAACACAAAATCAAGGTTTTGTAGTGGCCCTCTCGGTGTCCAGACCTCAACCCAATTGAATCCTGTGGTTTCAGCTGAAGAGGGCAGTTCACAAGAGAAAACTCAAGAGATGCTGGAATGGGTTGGAAGAGTTCTGCCCGTAAGAGTGGACCAAGATCCAGCCACAAGTATTCTCAGACCTTGTTAAACACTACGGAAATAGGCTGCTGTCATAACCGCCAGTGGATGCTCCACACAGTACTGAACTTTGGCGGGGGCAATATGTTTGGAATCTGCTTTTTAATGTAAATTTGGTAACACTTCCTATGACACTTTGAGCATTCATAATGCTTCATAAATGCATTCATACTGTATTCAATTGCATCTACATCGCCTTAGAATACCAGGCAAGAATGTATATACTGTATAATTGCTTTTGAGTATATATATATATATATATATATATATATATATATATATATATATATATATATATATATATATATATATATATATATATATATATTCGATTGGTCCATTCATCATATTTTCTCAGAATATAAACAGCAGCAATGTAGAAAAATAGAAATTGACATGTTTTTTTATTGGACAGCAATATATATATATACACCTATTATAACACCTTATAACACCTATTATTAGAAAGTCATATACTCTTGCTTTATAAAGTGTTATACATTCTACTTATTCTATGTCTAGTCAGTTACCAATTACATAGGCCAGACATTACAAGGTAATTTGTATGCTATATGATTATAGATGCATTTATATATAATTTGGCTCATCCAAATATCATTCATTGCATGTTTTTTTTTTTTATAAAGGGTGCCAATATTTCTCTGGTTGACTCAATAACATAAAGGTTCATGGTTGTCTCTCTTAGCAGTGTTTTCAACTAAACAGTCTGAAGCATTTCATTGTGTTATATTGTCTGATGAGAACATGAGCATGTGTATCTGTGGTTTATTGTGTAATTAGTGGTATTAAATTGCATCATCATGTACTAATAAGAAACGGGGAAGGCAGCTTGACATATCTGCTCACTTGAGCGCCTCTAGATTCTAAAATCTGGAATTTTTGGAGTCCTGTCAGCAATTAAATATCTTTAACCACTCCCTCCCTCCGTCCCTCTCTGTCTCTCTCTCCCTCTCCCTCCCTCTCTCTCTCTTTCTCTCTTCATTCCTGGAGTAAGTGTGCTCCCTAGTGTCTCGTTTGTTATGTGGATGATGGGAAGAAGAAGGGAGGAAGAGTGATGTGCGGAGAAGCGCACGCATATGCAAGCAACTTGTAAATATAATGATCTGCGTGCCTTTACTTTGTTCTGAACAGTTGGAGTCACAGACAGACAATGAAGCAGCGCTTAACATGGTGATCAGAGGAAAATGAGATCATGTCTGCACACAAACACACACACACACCAATAAAGACACACACACACACTAGGGCTGTCGACAAGCTGCCTATTTAGTCACAGCTTTCTTGGTTGACTGTAAGATTGTGTTAATGAACTGAATAATTAATGTATGTATTTATTTTAAGAGTCTCTGATAGATTCATGTACAGATCTACAGATCTGAAGGTTTTAGGTTACAGGTAAAATTAGGTTTAGGTTCTGGGCTGAAGGTAATGTTACGGTTTGGTTAAGGTTCTGCACTGGGGATGAATTTAGGGTTTGGTTAAGGTTCTGGATTGAAGATGATTTTAAGGTTTGGTAAAGGTTCTGTGTTAGGGATGAGGTTAGGGTTTGGTTAAGGTTCTGGATTTTAGATAAAGTTAGGGTTTGGTTAAGTTTCTGGGCTGAAGATGAGCTTGGTAGAGTTTGGTTAAGGTTCTGTGTTGAGGGTAGGGTTAGAGTTGGTTTAGGTTCTAGATTAAAAATGAGCTCATGTTTTGGTTATGTTTCAGTGTTGGGGTGAGGCTAGGGTTTGGTTAAGGTTATGTGTTGGGGATGAGGTTAGGGTTTGGTTAAGGTTCTGGGTTGAACATGATCTTAGGGTTTGGTTAAGGTTCTGTGTTGGGATGAGGTTGGGGTTGGTTCAGGTTCTGGGTTAAAGATGAGCTTAGGGTTTGGTTAAGATTCTGTGTTGGGGATGAGGTTTGGTTTGGTTTAAGTGCTGGATGGAAGATCAGGTTATGGCTTGGTTAAGGTTCTGGGTTGCAGATGAGGTTTGCCATAGGGTTAGGTTCAGGCCTGAAGACTATGTTAGGGTTTGGTTTAGGGTATGCAATGAAGATAAGGTCAGTGTTAGGTTTAGGTTCTGTGCTGAAGATATGTTTAGGATTTGGTTTAGGTTCTGGGTTGAAGATAAGGTGGGGCTTGGTTTAGGTTCTGGACTGAATATAAGGTTAGGGTTAGGTCTAAGGTTGGCTTGAAGATAAGATAAGAGTTTGGTTTCGGATCTGGGTTGGAGATGGGATTAGGGTTTGTCTTAGGTTTAGGCTGAAGATAAGGTTAGCGTCAAAGTTTGGTTTTGAGTTTAAATAATGTTGGAGCTTTAGGTTTTTGGTTCAATTTAAGGTTAGAGTTAGGATTAAGTTTGGGTTGAGGATAAGGTTAGAGTTTGGTTTAGGTTTTAGGTTAAATATAATGTTGGGGTTGGATTTCACTTTTGGGTTGAACTTAAGGTTACAGTTTGATTTCATGTTGAAGATAACGTCAAAGTTAAGTTTAGTTTTTCGGTTTAGGTAATTATGGGTTGAAGCTCATTATTAGGTTTAAGTTAGGTTTAGGTCCTAGATTGGATGTAAGTTTATAGTTAGGTTTATGTTTTGGGCTGAAGGTAAGGTTTAGGTTTAAGTTAAGTTAGTATCTACAAATGTAGTGTTACCTGAATATATTGTGTATGTGTATCTCTGTCTGTCTTTCTACAGCCTCAGAGTTTCAACACCAGATTTCTTGTCGGGCACACACACAGACACTCACTAACACAGACACACACTCACACATACGCATCAGCTGCTCTTTGGCCTCTTAAGATTTTACAGCTGCTCTTGAAAAATGCTAATTGATGGTGGCTTTTTTGGCAGCTGTCTTACTGACCCAGTTTAAAAATTATTAATAACAGCTTGTAGTTGCAGGTTGCCTACACATACACTTTAAAGTAAAGGCAACTGAGTAGTGTTTGAAGTTGATATATGATTGCAAAAAGACCAGAAAGTTAAAGTTAAAGTCATTTTTTTACTAGGAAACAAATAACTTGCAGACTTAATTATTAAAGGTTAATTAGGTTAAAGGTATAATTAGGTTTACATTCTGGGTTAAAGATATGGTTTGGTTTAAGTTTGGGCTGAATATAAGGTTAGGTTTAAGGTTAGGAAGTAGGTTTAGGCAATTGGCTAAAGAAAAGTTATTGTTAGGATTATAGTTGGTTTTGAAGTTAGGGATGAGGTTAGGGTTGGTTTATGTTCTGGAGGAAGATTAGGTAAGGGTTAGGGTTAGGTTCTGTGTTTGGTTAATGTTGTGTGTTGGGGATGAGGTTAGGGTTGGTTGATGTTCTGGGTTGGAAATGAGGTTAGGAATAGGGTTAGGTTCAAGGGCTGAAGACTACATTAGGGTTTGGTTTAGGGTATGCACTAAAGATAAGGTCAGAGTAAAGTTTAGGTTCTGGACTGAAGATGTGTTTAGGATTTGGTTTAGGTTCTGGGTTGAAGATAAGGTTGGGGGTTGGTGTATGTTATGGATGGAAAGTTAGGCTTAGGTTTAATTTCTGGGCTGAATATAAAGCTAGGGTTTGCTTTTAGTTTGGGCTGAAGATAATGTTAGGCTCAAGTTTAGATCCTGGGCTGAAGGTAAAATTAGAAGTAGGTTTAGATAATGGGCTGAAGATAAGGTATTGTTAGGACTATGGTTGGTTTTGAAGATAAGTTTGGTTTACGTTTTGGGTTCAAGAAAAGCTCAGGGTTTGGTTTAGGTTCTGAGTTGAAGATAAAGTTAGGGTTAGGTTTGAGTTTGGGCTGAAGATAAGGTTAGGGCTTGGTTTGACTTTAGGTTAAAGATAAAGTTAGAGTGTGGCTTGAGTTTGTGCCCAAGAAAGGTTCAGGGTTTAATTTAGGTTCTGGTCAAAGATAAAGTTAGGGTTAGGTTTGAGTTTGGTTTGAAGATAAGGTTAGAGTTGGGTTTGAGTTTGGGTTAAAGATAAAGTTAGAGTTTGGTTGGAGTTTGGGCTGAAGATAAGGTTAAAGTTTGGTTTAAGTTCTAACTAAAATAGCCACTCTTTTGTGGAATGACTTGTGTTTTGTCTTGCTGCCTGAGCCAAATTCTCTTGAGATTTATCAGACAGGTATCCTGACATTTTACTTTAAAATTAGCTGGTATCATTCAGAATTCATTGTTACATCAATATGGCAAGCTGTCCAGACCCAGATGTGGCTAAACAGGTCAAAATCATGACACTACCAACAACATGTTTCAAAGATAACACTGCTAAAATGAAATATTTTGTTTTCCCCAGAAATAATTATATCATTTTAAATTATGTAAACTGCATTCTGGCTTGAGCCTAAGCAAACTGCAGCATAGTTCTTTTTGGAGAGCAGTTTCTCTAGCAACAATGGTGATGGTGAACTCACAAACATTAACATTACCCACTGTGAGAGAGACGTTTAGTTGCTCATAAATTTTCCTCGTTGACCTTGTAGTGTTACCCTTTCCTTGCTTTCGGAATGTTCTATCTTGGCGGACCAGTACTGGGGAGGGTAATGATAGAATTTTCCACTATTTGTTTACAGTGGATTGATGGATGGTGGTTTTATAATCCTTTCCAGCCAGATAAGCATCAACAACTTTTTTCCTCAGAACTGTTCTTTGTTCATGTCATGACACTCTTCTACAAACATGATAGACTCTTGTTCTTTCAATACAACAAGGCAGCCACTTACATCTGATTGTCACCCCATTGACTGAAAACTCTTAATTCTAATTTCATCTTGAAATTAATTGCTAATCCTAGAGGTTCACTTACTTTTACCACTCATAAATATGAAACATTAGATCATTTTTCTTAACTAAACCCTGACCTAACCCTACCTTCAACCCAGAACCTAAATTTAACCCTAACTTTGTTTTTAACTCAAACCCTGACTTAACATTTTCTTCAACCTAGAAACTAAACCTAACCCTAACATTTTCTTCAACCCAGGAACTAGACCTAACTGTTAACTTATCTTCAACGCAGAACCTAAACTGAGCCCCAATCTTCAGCCCAGAACCTTAACCGAACCCTAAGCTTATTTTCAAATCAGAACCTATACTTAAACCTATCCTTATCTTCAACCCCAAAACTAAACCTAACCCTAACCTTACCTTCAACCCAGAAACTAAACCTAACCCTAACACTATCTTTAACCCTGGAACTAGACCAAACCCAAGTCTTCAGCCCAGAACCTTAACCAAACCTTAAGCTTATCTTCAACCCAGAAACTAAACCTAATTATTACTTTATCTTCAACCCAGAAACTAAACCTTCCTATTACATTATCTTCAGCCCAGAACCTGAACGGAGGCCCAATCTTCAGCCCGGAACCTTAACCAAACCCTAAGCTTATTTTCAACTCAGAACCTAAACTTAAACCTAACCTTATCTTCAACCCCAAAACTAAACCTAACCCTAACCTTATCTTCAACCCAGAAACTAAACCTAACCCTAACATTATCTTTAACCCTGGAACTAGACCAAACCCAAGTCTTCAGCCCAGAACCTTAACCAAACCTTAAGCTTATCTTCAACCCAGAAACTAAACCTAATTATTAATTTATCTTCAACCCAGAAACTAAACCTTCCTATTACATTATCTTCAGCCCAGAATCTGAACGGAGGCCCAATTTTCAGCCCGGAACCTTAACCAAACCCTAAGCTTATTTTCAACTCAGAACCTAAACTTAAACCTAACCTTATCTTCAACCCAGAAACTAAACCTAACCCTAACCTTATCTTTAACCCAGAACCTAAACTTAACCCTAGCCGTAGGTCATTTCCCCTAATAAATAAATAAATAAGTATAATAATTTTTTGTCTCATTTGTTTTACTGAGTTCTCTTGATCTAATTTTAGGACTGATGTGAAAATATGATTATTATTATTATTTTTTAGGCCATAATTATGTAGAAACATAGAAAATTCTAAAGTGTTCACAAACTTTCAAGCAACGCTGTAGGCCGTGTGTGAAAATTTGTTTTCATTTTTCTATGCGGACTGTCTGCTAAGTTATCCTGCTAGCCATTTACACCAAGTAAGATCTATTAAAACATGTATGTGGTAGCAATAGAGCCAGCTGCCTAGAAAATTTAATGTCAGGCCTTAAATTGTATAATTATAACGTTGATAACAGCACAAACTTAATATTATGTAATGGTCCTTGAGACATGATAAAGGTTCTTCGGTCATTTACAAAAATAGTGTTTGGAAGTTCATTATTTTTTTATTAGGGAACTAATTACTTGCTAACTTAAAACTTGCTAATTAAATTAGGTTTTAGGTTAAAGGTAAAATTGGGTTTAGGTTCTGGGTAACAGATAAGGTTAGGGTTTGTTTTAGGTTCTAGGCTGAAGATAAGGTTATGGTCTGGTTTAAGTTTGGGCTAAAGATAAGAGTAGACTTAAATTTAAGTCCTGTGCTGAAGATAAGGTTAGGGTTTGGTTTAAGTTCTGGGCTGAAGATAAGGTTAGGGCTTGGTTTAAGTTCTGGGCTAAAGCTAAGGTTAGGGTTTGGTTTAAGTTTGGGCTGAAGATAAGAGTAGGCTTAAATTTAAGTTATGTGCTGTAGATAAGGTTAGGGTTTGGTTTAAGTCCCGGGCTGAAGATAAGGTTAGGGTTTGGTTTAAGTTTGGGCTGAAGATAAAAGTAGGCTTAAATTTAAGTTATGTGCTGTAGATAAGGTTAGGGTTTGGTTTAAGTTTGGGTTGAAGATAAGGTTAGAGTTTGGTTTAAGTTCTGAGCTGAAGATAAGGTTACAGTTTGGTTTAAGTTCTGAGCTGAAGCTAAGGTTAGGGTTTGGTTTAAGTTTGGGCTGAAGATAAGGGTAGGATTAAATTTAAGTTTTACGCTGAAGCTAAGGTTAAGGTTTGGTTTAGATTCTAGACTGAAGATAAGGTTAAGGCTTGGTTTAGGTTCTAGAATGTAGATAAGGTTAGGGTTTGGTTTAAGTTTGGGCTGAAGATAAGGTTAGGGTTTGGTTTAAGTTCTGGGCTAAAGTTAAGGTTAGGGTTTGGTTTAAATTTGGGCTGAAGAAAAGAGTAGGCTTAAATTTAAGTCCTGTGCTGAAGATAAGGTTAGGGTTTGGTTTAAGTTCTGGGCTGAAGATAAGGTTAGGGCTTGGTTTAAGTTCTGGGCTAAAGCTAAGGTTAGGGTTTGGTTTAAGTTTGGGCTGAAGATAAGAGTAGGCTTAAATTTAAGTTATGTGCTGTAGATAAGGTTAGGGTTTGGTTTAAGTCCCGGGCTGAAGATAAGGTTAGGGTTTGGTTTAAGTTTGGGCTGAAGATAAAAGTAGGCTTAAATTTAAGTTATGTGCTGTAGATAAGGTTAGGGTTTGGTTTAAGTTTGGGTTGAAGATAAGGTTAGAGTTTGGTTTAAGTTCTGAGCTGAAGATAAGGTTACAGTTTGGTTTAAGTTCTGAGCTGAAGCTAAGGTTAGGGTTTGGTTTAAGTTTGGGCTGAAGATAAGGGTAGGATTAAATTTAAGTTTTACGCTGAAGCTAAGGTTAAGGTTTGGTTTAGATTCTAGACTGAAGATAAGGTTAAGGCTTGGTTTAGGTTCTAGAATGTAGATAAGGTTAGGGTTTGGTTTAAGTTTGGGCTGAAGATAAAGTTAGGCTTAAATTTAAATTTCTGGGCTGAAGGTAAGATTAGGGTTTGAAAATAAGGTCAAAGGATGAGTTTGGGTTGTGATGCTGAGAATAGCATCATCCACTTAATATTAATTGGTACAGATAATGAGATAAATCGGCAAATACTGAGGTAGATTCATACATACTATCCACAATAAGATAAGATAATCTTTTACTACACTAAATTCTCAGTGTTACAGCAGCAAAAACCCAACATTAATTCTAACAGAAATGCCTGGTCTCGTAATAGCTTAGCCTACATCCCCTTCTCTCTTTCTCTACCCTCGTTCTACCTTTATATGTTGGACAAGACGGTCAATTAAGTCCATCTCTCCTCCCCCAGTTACATCCCTGCTAATTTAATTTTGACCTTTCCATAAATTCACACCTATTTTACCCGGCACCGCACACACAGCTTCAATTGAAACTTTGAAGGTTGTAATTGAGAGAGTGCCGGGAGGGTAAGCGAGCAAAATTAGATGATATTCGTTTTTCTGCCAGCCCCCCTCCTGTGAGATTTTATGTTTTAAGCAGGTGTGAGGACACTCGGCTGGTCTGCGATTGCAGAAAAATAAAGACACATGAGAAATGTCTTTCCGTCCACTGTCCTGCTGCAACAACGTGGTGGTGGACCAACCATGACCTGCGTTTGTTTACTCTCTCTTCTCTTTTTTCTTGACTATGCCTGATTTCCTTATTTTTGGGGCTCCAGAAGAAGCCAAGGATTTGCGGATTGAGAGATTCGCCGCTTTTCCCCCAGTCCTTCTCTCCGAGACGTTGAATCCCTCGCTCCCAACACACAGAGTAATTTGAGAAATCAGACCCCAGGGGGGCTTTTTTCCCTTCTTCATCCACACCACTCTTTCCTCTCTGCTTTTCCTCTTTACATCCTCCCCTCACTATGTGCTGATTTGCTCAACAACGTTTAAGCACTTAGCCTTTCCAGCCCTAGCTCACACACATGCACACTTGTTTTTATGCAATTTGAGGACAAAGAGTTCCACATATCGTTGCTGTCCACAGAGAGCAAGATGTATCTCCTTTTCCAGCAAGCTTTATTTTTCTGGATCATTTGAACAAGACAGCTGTCGTTTAGACTGTGGGAAAATTTCATGATGAATGGACCAATACAAATGCTCCAAATTGTGTATATATATATATATATATATATATATATATATATATATATATATATATATATATATATATATATATATATATATATATATAGTTACATATATACATATCATATATATGTACCACACACTGCTTTTGATATTTCGCACCTTTCACAGCTTTAGTATTTTTGGGGGGCCTATACATTTCTGATAGTTATTTATTGTCTAGACACTTTAGGTAAGAGGTGGGTGCCGGCCCTGTATTTTTTGTTAGGGTTAAGGTTTGGTTAGGCAGGGGCAGTAGTTTTGTTTTGTTCATTTCTTTGGCACCGTCTGTGTCCACTGTGGGCTGGGGAACTAGCTGGAGCCACTTTTTTTGTTATACTTGTATTTGTTTAAAGACCTGTTTCTGTGTTTGTGTATCGCTGGGCATGTTATATCCCAACAAAAGAAATATCGTAAAGTAAAACTAAAAGATACTGCAAATAGCTGTGTCGTATCCATCTCTCTCTACCCTTTTCACCTGGCCATCGGGTTTTTATCACCATACCCCTAGCATCTTAGAGACCAGCACATAACAATATATATATATATATATATATATATATATATATATATATATATATATATATATATATATATATATATATATAAATATATATATATACTGTAAAAAATTAATAACTCCAACTTAAAATCATTAAGTAACTGATTTCCTCACCTTTTTTTTAAGTTAGTACAACTTTAAAACTGATTTGTTTGTCGTAATTACAAATTTATGTTGCCCTAACAAGTCTTGAATGTTAGCTAAACTTAAATTACTAAGTCACCTCAACTTATATTTCTGTAAGCTTAATCTAATGTTTTAAGTTGACAGAACTACATATATTTAGTAAAGGATACTCTAAATTTTATGTCTGTCTTGCCAACTAAAGATTTCTTTAAAAGTAGTAACAAACCAAACTCAGAAGTGTTTGTTGTACAAGGCAACAGCAATACACTAGGAAACTGAACTGAGTTCTTTTATAACTGCTAAAACAAAGATAGGACGATGTATTCAAAGAATTTATTACAGCAAGATCACTCAAAAAAATAAATAAATCTGCTGTTTTCAAGTGAGAGCTGCAACACTACATATGTTACAGCGAAAAAACATAGAAAACATTTTTAGCAGTCTCTATCAATCTATATCAATAGGGATAGTCGGGGCCTGAAGCTTAGGGATCCGGTCTTGTGACCGGAAGGTTGCTGGTTCGATCCCCGGGACGGCCAAGCAACGACTGTAGTGCCCTTGAACAAGGCACTTAACCCCAATTGCTCCCTGGGCGCCATGGATAAGGCACTTGTGCTCACCACCCCCTAGTGTGTGTATTTGTGAGTGTTTCAATGCACGGATTGGTTAAATGCGGAGGCAAACACGTGGCTAATTCTAGTTCTAGGCTAATTCTAGTTCTAAATTCTAGGCCAAGTCATTTAACAGATCAAGTCATTAGTAAAGGAACTAGTGGGGGTTAGTGAGGGCAAGCTACAATGCCAAGGTAGAACCTGCCTTGTAACAATGTAACTTCTATGCCTGATCCACTCGCATCAGAACAGCACACACTAACACACCCCCACCAGGTCAGTGTCACTGCAGTGCTGAGAACGATCCACCACCCAAATAATATCTCCCCTCTGGGGGTCGTGTGGGAGTCCTGACCATTGAAGAACAAAGTAACACAGTATAAAGTACAAAGTATAAGGATGAACTACAGTCTGTAAGCGTAGAACTACGAAGTGCTCCTGTATAGTAAGTGGAAGGTGGTTTTAAAGATACGGCTGACTGTGTTATAGATGTATAGCAGCTATAATTACATAAGTGTGTGAGTGTGTGTGTGTGTAAGAACCTTCATGTTCTCACATTTTGTCCTGAAAATGTATGGAAACACACACGCACACACGCACACAAACCCCTGAGGACACAGCTGATTATGTGATGCATCATTGTGCCCTCCGTTTAGAAAGACAGCAGAGGAGAGAGGGGTGGGGAGGGTTAGCACTGGAGGCATTCCTACAGAGGTGCGTACAGCAAGCTGAACCAGTTCAGGAGTAAGTGTTATTACTTTAATGCTGTAATGACTGTAACGCAAAAGCACAGAGTCTAGCGACAAAACCATGTGAGCAGAGAAAATACTAGAGCAGAGCATTAGCCTGTAGTAGAGCATCTCAGTACATCCAGCATCCGTTAGCTCAGGAACTGGGATACCGGTTTAAACTGAAATATAGCCCTAAATCAGAACTGGGCTACCTGGAAAAACAACAAATAAAGGAGTGCGGGTCAGTATGTCTGTGGATTAGAGGTTGGGGGTCTGCCCTGAGTGAGTACAGGCAGTTTGGTGGCTATAGGTTGAAGCCATAATGTTTGAGTCCGGCTGAAAATGAATGGGATCCTGAGGGAGGAACGAGGGATGAATAAATGACACATAGACGAGGCTGTAGGTTAAATGAAACCATGAGTTTTTTGGGAGTGACTGCAAATGAATAGGACTCTATGGGGAAAAAAGAGGGATGAAAAAAATGACAAACAAACAAGTGTCCACCAAAACAATACTGCAGTCATGGTCGGGGGTCTGCCCTGAGTCAGATAATGTGAAACAGTGTTTATTGGTCTAGCAGAAGTTCAGTAGATTGGCGTGCACTTTTCAATTCTATTCATTTCCTATGGAAAAAAAGTCTGGATCTGTTGTTTTCTGGAAACTGCGCGTCCAATCAAAAAGCTGTATACAAGCCTGAATCACCCAATCACACCGGACAGTCTGGAGCAGGAACGGAGTTGATATAGTTGTGTATAGCTTTGCAATGCGCAACCATAAAAAAAATATTGTAGTGTTATTAAGCCCTGTCTGTTTACAGCCTTTGGTAAAGTCAGACTTCGCTTTTCAGTATCCATGCATTTCTGAGCCTTGTTCATTTTTTGTGTATTTTCTGGTTTTCAAAGTTTAGTTCGGCTTTTGACTGGAGTTTTAATCTTCGAGTTGGACTTTGATTGCTTTCTGTTCACCACCTGTACACAATATTGGTTCTTGTATCATTAACCTTGAACTTGACTTCAGACCTTCACGAAGTTCATAGTTACAGCTGGACTGGTTCAACCCTAAAACTGAATGGCTGTAGAGGAACTGTCTGAACCTGAAGGGATGCAACTGTCATTTCCTAAATATGAGTCAGGCTTGGGTCACATTCAGATTTCACATTTGGCTTATCGCAGCCCAACTAACATCTTTAACAGGTTTTACTCCTACTGCTTTAGCCTCGCTCCTTTTTTTATTCCTCAAAGTAACATTCTTTACCTTAAAATCTGGCATGCTAGAGTCCTCAAATTATGAAGATGCATGGGGATCGATTCCAGTCCGGTAAGCCAAAACCACATTTAATTTTTATTTAGTTGACCAAAAGTATTTTCTACATTATGTATTATATTCTATGTCAAGAGCTTGAGGACAATTTGAAGTCTAATAGGGCTGCTGTTGGAACAAAACCAACCAACACAATCAATGTTGGCCATTTTTCGTATTTTCACATGATTTGCAGATGCCTGTTTTACATCGTGTACAAATTTATGATGGATGACTGAAAAGAAATGGCCCAAAATGTCTTGGATAGAAGTTCATTGCTCCATTGACTTATTTTGAAGGTAATGTATATTTTTTTTCTACTCCTGTAAAGTGATACGTTCGGAGGTTTTGGACCAAAAGCAGTGATGGGCTGATATGTCAGCAAGACTCAGCACGAGAACAGAGCCTTAACCTTTATTTTAGCTTGGATGTACATTCAGGGCAACCCTCATTTTCAATGTAGCCGAGCATTTACATGGACAGGGATTGACATAAAGAAAATAAAAACAAAATTTAATCATTAAAAATTAAAACAACAGAGAAGGAAGTAACTAATAAACATTAAATGAGAATTTAAAAATAACAGTGAACATAAAAGTAGAAATAATAATAATAATAATAATAAATAGATAAAAGTTAAGATTTCATTAGTAAAAAATTACTGTGACTACGGTAGCAGAGAGGAGGACACTGCACAAACTGCTCTCCATCATGGATGAGATGATGATGGTCACCCACTGCACACCATCATCATGGAACAAAGGAGCAAGTTCAGTGGCAGGTTCCTGTCACAGAGCTGCTCTACAGACAGACTCAGGAGATCCTTTGTCCCGAGAGCCATCAGACTCTTCAATTCCTCCCAGTGGAGCCGGAAGAGGGAGGAGGACAGATGAGGAACAATCCCTCAATTCAAATTACAGTTTATTTTTATTTGTACTGTAATCACATTACTGTACATCTGCACTCCCGGACACTATTGACTCTTTACTGGACATCTTATGTCAGCACTCATAGACACTATTGACACTTTGCTGTACATCCTGTACATTTGCACTCCTGGACACTATTTAACACTATTTAACATTTACTTAATACAATCTTTGCACATCTATTTATTTTGTAATAAATATCCCAGTACTGTAATATATCTACTGATATCTACTGATACCCGTTTTTTTTCTCTTACACATTACCTATCTATCTATCTATCTATCTATCTATCTATCTATCTATCTATCTATCTATCTATCTAAATTAAGATATAAAGAGGGTAAGATTTTACAAATAATAAAAAAGTAAAATAGTTCAAAGAAATATAAAAATAACATTAAAATAAAATAGATATAATAATACAGAACTAATTAAATCAAATAAAATAAATAAAATAATAAAGAAAACTAAAACATAAGAATAATTAAGATAATGTAAAACAGGTACAGACTGTCTGAAGGTGGTTAGATAATAAAAGTTTTAGTGTTTTCTGTATTAGAGTCCAGCTTGCTGGTGCACTGTAGCTAAAAGCAGATTTTCTCAGTTCAGTAAAAACTCTTGGTACCTGGCAGCTGATCCAACCACTAGAGCGAGTCTGATAATTATTGTTATTTATACTTATCAATGAAGTGATGTATTCTGGAAAATGGCCGGAAAGTGTTTTATAAATAAAAATCAGCCAATGCGTTCCCTTTGTACTGTTTAGGAGGACCAACCAACTTTTTCATACAGCTCACAGAGATGAGTTCTGTACAGATCTCCAGTAATGAACCTCAGTGCAGAGTGGTACACTGGGTCCAGTAATTTGAGGGAGGTGGAGGGAGCATACTGACAGAGAACATCACCATAGTCGATCACTAGTCGATCACTGTCTGTAAAGATAACCCAGCTTCTGTCTGCATTTACTGATTAGTTTATTTATGTGTGTTTTAAAACTGAGGTTATCATCCAGCCATAAGCCATAGATGTATAGTTAATGTAAAAGTAGAACTAAGGTTCAAAGTTGGAACACTATATAAATATGATGGCTATATTAGACAGTTTGTGGCAATTTAACCACAATTTAATTTCATACATAACATCTTAACGTAACATGAGTTAATATTTTATTATCTATAACATATAAATCACTATGTATAGAACACTGTTGTAGTGAACTGTAACAAGACCCTCAGACCAATTACAACAGTTTTTGACAGAGTATGCTATTATTTATTATAATTAACTATTAATGAGAATGGTCTACCCAAATAATACCTGCCCTGTGGTGGTCCCATGGGTGTCTTGATCACTGAGGAACATACAAGTATACAAATAAACAGACAGACTACAGTCTGCAATTGTGGCTTTCATAGTTATTAATATTATTATTATTATTATTATTAGTAGTAGTAGTAGTAGTAGTAGTAGTAGTAGTAGTAGTAGTAGTATCAAATATATACATATAGCATATTCTGGGATATATGTAGAGATCATATGATCAATTGCACTACAAAGTGCTCCTTTATGGTCAATGGAGCTGATAAAACTTTTGAACTGGGTTTTGAATATAACTGTTCAACTCTTTTCAAGCTTGGACCAAAATTCCAGGCCTGAGATTATTCAGAGCGGAGGATTTTCACATTAGTACTAAAGTTAGCAATTAAAACTCAAGTAAACATCCTTTCTTCTCTTGTGGGTATATGTGATTGCCAATTACTCCCAGACTGGATGCCCACTCCACCCTACAAACCCCCACAATCCAACCCCCCCACCCTAGCCCGTGTTTGAAGTTGATTGCTTTCCTGTGGTCGCATTGGGAGGCCAGTAGGGGCTTGTGGGCATATGAACCCTGACGACTTATAGGTTGACCCTATGACCCTGAGAACATTACTCATGTGATCAGTCTCTGGAAGACAACAGATGCCACTTCCCGTCTGACCCGCATCCACCCACCCACGCTCGCTCGTACAGGCCCACATGTACGCGCAGCGCTGAACCCGCAGCTGTTTTTTAAGGGCTAATTTAATAGACTTCCGTACTGATGGTGCCGTAACGTGATCTCCGGCGAGCCCTGGAGACGAGGTCTAATGTGATCCTCGGATTGACAGAGATAACTGAAGTGTGCGTAAAAGGGCCGTATTGGATTATGTGGAATCAGTAATTGGTAGGATGTGTGTGCTGGAAAGACAAAGAGCAGCCGAGCTACATTCATGAATGTAATCTGAGGCCTCGATCTGGCGATGTACACGCTTGTGAAAAGAGAAAAACGACAGCTGACGAGAACCTGACACTCGGCCGTGTCCTTCACGCTCATTGCGTGAGTGTGCAACAAAGAGAAACTGAGAAAATGAGATGAAGAGAGTTTAGTCTAAATGTAGTGGCTTTGTTTAGCTGTTGTTTTAACCCTATTGATCACAAGTGACCCACTCAGAGACTATAGTACTACTAGGATATTATATGTTATAACACATTAATAAAACAGACAACAGTGGGATGAGTATGAATATACAATGAAGCTGACATATTTAATGCTGACTGCTGGAGAAGACAACAGAGAAGGTTTACCAGTATAAATGACCATTTGGCAAGCAACAGGTTACTCCTGCCCATTTTATTTCTGTGTCATAGCTTATTAATGATTTTATTATTAATATAGTAGGAAACAGTAAGGTTATTAACACAGTAAGACCCCAAGATCTGAGGTTTAACAGTATAGATGAGAAGTAGCTCACTATTTGGCAACAACCCATTGCTTCTACACTTTTTATTCATGTGTTATAACTGCTTATTAATGATTTTATTATTAACACGTTAAGAAACTGTAAGGTTATTAACACAATAAGTCACCAAGATCTGAGATTTAACAGTATAGATGAGAAGTGGCTCACTATTTGGCAAGCAACAGGTTACTCCTGCCCTTTTTATTTATGTGTTAAAACTGCTTAATAGATTTTATTAGTTATTTTAATGATTTTTGAACCTACCCCAAGGACTGGTGGACCACATGCATGTCCACATTGTTTATAGCACAGTTAATCCTTTATTCACATTATTTTTAGTACTAATAATATATTTTGTGTAATACATAAGTAAAACAGACCACAGTGGGATGAGTATGAATGTATAATGAAGCTGACATATTTAATGCTGACTGTTGGAGAAGACAGTAAGACAATCAAGATATGAGGTTTACCAGTACAGATAAAGAGGAGCTCACAATTTGGCAAGCAGCAGGTTACTCCTGCCCCTTTCATTTATGTGTTATAGCTTGTTAATGATTTTATTATTAACACAATAAGAAACAATAAGGTTATTAATACCGAGAACTGAGGTTTTACAGTATAGATGAAAAGAGGCTCACTATTTGGCAAGCAACAGGTTACTCCTGCCCCTTTAATGTATGTGTTATAATTGCTTATTAATGATTTTATTATTAACATGGTAAGAAACAGTAAGGTTATTAACACAATAAGTCACCAAGATCTGAGGTTTAACAATATAGATGAAAAGGGGCTCACTATTTGGCAAGCAATAGGTTGCCGCTGCCCCTTTAATGTATGCGTTATAACTGCTTATTAATGATTTTATGCATTAACACAGTAAGACACCAAAATCTGAGGTTTAACAGTATAGATAAAGCGGGGCTCAGTATTTGGCACGCAATAGGTTACTCCTGCCCTTTATTTATTTATTTATTTATGTGTTTAAACTGCTTAATAGTTTGTATTAGTTATTGTATTTTTTTACGGTGGTTTTAACATATGGTAATATAACCCAACTTCAACCCACCACCAAAACCCCGCTCTTTTGAACCTGCCCCAAGGAAAGGTGGACCACATGCATGTTCACATTGTTTATAGCACAATTAATGGTATCATGAATCCTTTATTCATATTATTTGACAAATGCATTTATAAGGTAATATATGGCATAGATGGACTACAGTCTGTAAGTGTAGAACTGCAAAGTGCTTCTATGTGGTCAGTGATGTGGTCTATGTGGTCAAGAGATGGACCGCTCAGCATTTTTGAGGCCAATTCTGATCGCCTAACACCTTTCAGCGCGATTGGCCAATAGCTGATACCGATCGAGGGCGGGGCTATATGCCATGGCAGGGCTACATGTAGTTATTAGTGCAAGCAAGTCATGAAACATGATCTAAACTGGTTTATTACCTTTTTTCATGAACTAATGTGAAACAGCATAATATATTTTTTTTAATTATCAGTAAATAAAGAAACAAATATCCCCAATACAGAAATCATTATGGGTTGTTTGTTTTGGGCTAGCTCTGCTGATTGCTGATACTCACTGTATTCAGCCATATCAGATTAGTAGTGTTGAATGTCACATACAGTGAACACTGCCAGACGGATGATATTGTCTGGCTGGACGTGTTGAATGATGGACAAGAAAGGCGTCGGAATTAACAGTCGTCGCTTTATTGCTGGAACTACATTGGTTGCTATCAGCCGTAACCACGGCAAAATAACAACAGGCTAAAGCTAGCACATGAGCCAAACACACACGCACGCACCGGGATCCCCTCTCTCACACATCGCACCTGGAGAAATATCAGCTTATGACTGATCACATATTTTAATTAAAAATCGGCCGACACCAAAACATAGCTGATCGATCTTTCCATCTGTAGTAGAGTTGTACTATTCACTATATCATCACTCTCCAGTGAAAAATATGTATCTCCATTTTTGGCAATTTCTGTTTTTCTACATCAGTTAAATACAGTGGAAATGTCATAATGAATGCACCAATAGAAATGCTCCAAAATAGCTTGGAAATAGGTCTGGTTCCATTGACTTCCATTGAAAGTGAAGAGAGTTTTTGGCCTCTCCTGTAAAGTTGCCATTTTGATACCTGTTTTTCACTGGACAGTGATGATATATATAGAAAATGTCTTCAGCAATTTAAAGGTTGTCTGTAGCATCTACACTAATGGCATGAGTGCTCTTCTAATGAGTGCACTGTTTTTGACAAACTATGGAATGCATTATCACTTTAGGACACGCAAACGTGAAGTCTTAGCCATTTAGGCTTCAGGTTTTATTAATTATGAAATCAGTTCAAATGTAGGCAATGTAATACAAACATATTGGCAAATACATGTAAATTAGTTTTAAATTGAAGATCCCAAAGTAAACACTATAAAGTAAACATTTTACTGCCGCTACTTGTTATTTACTGCCACTGCTGGATCAGTTGTGAGTTGTGAGAAGCTCCTACGCTGCCAGTTGAACCTGATGTTCACAGGAACCATTTGAATAAGCATCAGCAGCCTTATTAACTCTGCACTCTTAGATAAAACAAACCACTTTACACAAATGTCCTAACTAAACTAATGTATTTGTTTTATATTCTATATTTTATTTTTGTTGTAACTGCCCTATTTTGTCTTATCTTGTGCCCTTGTGGAATATTTACTGGATGCCTTAAATCAATAAACTATCTATCTATCTATCTATCTATCTATCTAAAGTGTTTGGGAAAGGGAAACTGAAACTGGAGAGTTGTGATGCTCTGATGAACAGCAGGGGGCACTCTTGCAATACTTACTTAACTTTTTTATCCTAGTATATATCAGTAATGACTTATTTATGATGTTTATAAACTGCCTACATTTAGTCGGTAACAGACCTGACTCCTGATAGCTTAGTTTGAGATTTCCTAAAACAAGATGCTTTAAAATAAGACACAATTCCTATAATCAAAACAAGATTTGCTTAGTATGATTTTATGAAACATCTTATCAGATGCTTTTGTAATACAGCCCCACATCACAATTTGCTTTACATAAATGGGCAAATAAATGGGTCAACAGCACACGAGTGGTCACTTTCCATGTAGCATTAAAGAGTTCAGTTGTTTTAATTTAACTTTTTGCGTTTTGCACTTCCTACGAATCCTGTATTCATGATGCATTATAAGTGCCTCAATATCCAAACATGAGCTTGTATTATTGCTTTTAAGTAAGCATAACTACATGCAACTGTTTATAATACAAGAGTACATGACTTCATAAACTCAGATTCCATATTGCCTTATAATATCTGTTCATAAGAACATTGTATACAGCAGGGGTATTTAATTAGAATTCAGTGAGGTCCAGTTAAGAAGAAATTTCCTCAGGCCAAAGTCTGGACCCTCGTAATTTCTAACTTGTGTTGTGATTCAATGCTACATTCTGTATAGCGGAGTAGCCTAATATCCGCATTTTGTCATCAGCAACTGAAAGACCGACACATTACAAATATAATTCAGTATATTTCAATAATATTTATTATTTTAAATGCTAAACTGAATTATTTAGTTATAAAACTTCAAATATGTTTTTTTTCACACGTCAGCTAAAAACAAGGGCTACATTAAAAATGCTTTAGAAAAAAGTGCTTATTTAGAGAAAAATTAAATAAAAAGTCTTTTTGTTAACTCAGTTTCACACGTTCACCGTTTATTTACCTCTTGTATCTCTCTCTTAGCCTTTTTCTAGGTTAGTGAGAGAAGTGAGCTTGTGTGTGCGCTGCACTCCCGAATCTGCTCAGATCTGATTGGCTGAGGAGCGCCTTTGGTGATCTTACAACACACGCAATTGGTCAGTGAGTTTACTGCGCAGCAGAGCCCGTACTGTAAAGACACGTAAAGTGCCATGTTTAAAATAAACACTATCAACATTAAATCAGTAAATTATCGCTTAGGGTCCGCATTTGAAAACGTCTGGGTCCGGACCCTGACCGCGTTCCACCTGTTAGTGACCTCTGGTATACATTGCCTGCTTATGCATCTTACCTTTGTCTCGGAGCCTTGTGAATCATTACAGACGTGTTATGAATGCATTTATTAAGCATTATAAATACAGGATTCACAGGAAGTGTAACTTTTTTTTAACTGGCACGATGTCCACGCTGCAGTTCAGCAGTGTTGTGCCCTAATATTTCATTTGATAGTCTAAATCAATATTTGTTTTCATGAAGGAAAATTGATTCCTTTAGAATTGTCCAAAAATGGACATTGGACTGAACTGGGACGTTACGCTCGAAAGGCAAATGGAATCACACTAATCATTAAGCGCAGATTTATTCTAATCTACAGGACAGCCTTGAGTGTTTGACTTGGATCGCATCCTTCAGAAGTGGCAGGAGAAAGCAAAGGCAGTAATGACAACACTGATGACATTTAGAGGAAACTTGGAAGGAGAAAAAAGAGGCTTGTTGTTGAACATTTCGGACGACTGTGAGCAAAGCGGACTGATGATGGTAATTACGGGAGGCAATTTAAAGGCCGGATTGGTCTGACATACGCGCTCGTGCTGACAGATGACCCAAAGCAATGATACTGATTACTGTGTCTCATTTACCGCTCGCTCAACCCGTCCCCCTACCCCCCACCACACACTGACATACTCACTCACTCGCTCTGTTATTTTGCTCATTTTCTCTGTTTCTTGTTTATGCACATGCACGCACACACATACACACACGTTTGTTTCTGTGAATTAGGGGGACATTACATAGACTTCCAATTTCCTGAAGACTTACCCTAACTATAACCAGAACTACTACTTAACTACTAAGCCTAACCCTAACTCTAACCCTAACCTTACTCTGAACCTAACTTTACCCTTAACCTAACCTAACCTTAACCTCACCTTAACTCTAACTTTAACCTCAACCAAACCCTAACCTAAACTTTACCATACCTCTAACTTTACCCTTAAACTAACCTAACTTTAACCTTACCCTGACCCTAACTTTACCTTAAACCAAACCCTAATCTTAACCTCACCTTAATCCTAACTTTAACCTTAACCAAACACTAACCCTGACATTAACCAAACCCTAACCGTAACTTTACCATATCCCTAACTTTACCCTTAACCTAACCTAACTTTAACCTTACCCTGACCCTAACTTTACCTTAAACCAAACCCTAATCTTAACCTCACCTTAATCCTAACTTTAACCTTAACCAAACACTAACCCTGACATTAACCAAACCCTAACCTTAACTTTACCATATCCCTAACTTTACCCTTAACCTAACCTAACTTTAACCTTACCCTGACCCTAACTTTACCTTTAACCAAACCCTAATCTTAACCTCACCTTAATCCTAACTTTAACCTTAACCAAACACTAACCCTGACATTAACCCTAACTTTATCCTTAACCAAGCCCTAACCAAACACTAACCTTAACTTTAACCATAACCAAACAGTAACCCTAACCTTAACCTTACCCTGACCCTAACTTTATCCTTAACCAAACCCTAAACTTAATCTTACCCTGACCCTAACTTTACCCTTAACCAAACCCCAAGCTTAACCGTACCCTAATTTTATTACAAGATATTATGGATCATGAAATGTCGACAGCATGTAAAGAGCATCTGATGTTTTTTCAGATATTGTCAAAAAAAACAACAACAGCCAAAAACAAAAATATTTTGTCCCGACAGCAATGACACAACCAACCAGATCCATCTCCACCAGTTTTTATAAATAACAGCATCATCCATCAAATGTGGGCAAAGATGGAAAAAATCCAGGTTAATACATTTGTTTTCCATTTTCTTTATTGTTGTTTTAATAAGTAGTGCTTAAATAGCTTAAATAGACTGGCTGTCCTGATACATACATATATTACTACATATCAAAACTAGGATCGAAGCTTAAAGCCTACCCAGAAGGGATCAATGACCCTAATACACACTACAGGCTTTTTCCTCCATTTCCCAAACCCGGGGTACGTTCTGTAGAGCAGTGTCGGAGCGAGAGTAGAAAGCATAGAGGAAGATGAGAGGAGGGAGAGTACAAAACAGGCTATTTGCCCTGCAGCGTCTAGCAGAGATTTGAGAAAGAGATGGAGCTAATGCTTTCCACATTATCAAACGTGAGGCAGCTATACGACCCTGAGGGAAGCAGGACTGTGGGACAGATTTGGCTGAAGAGCTCATCAGGATCATCACGCGCACACAGAAACACGCTCGCCTGAACTTGATTAGGATCCAGCTACAGGCCGCTATATCCCCCATTTCAACAGTTGCCTACTGGGATGCTCTGCAAATCGCATGACTCAAGAGGCTCTTGGCGAATATACCTAAAATCCCACAACGAGGGAAAAGGATGACATCATTTCTGTCCATTTTTCTAGCTGTCTGGCACCTGAACGCGAGCTCGTGTAGCATTAGAAGGTGGCGGCCAGCTAAGGTTGGAGGGAAAAGCCTGTCAGGTCACCAAATAGCAGCTCATTCACTTAGCCAAGCAAATCTTACCTCAGCGCTACAAGAGTAGCTTCGCCATTCAGTTGTTACGCCCGTGCCAAAGCAGCTATTAGGCCAGCTGCGACAATCTGTTACGCCTTATTCCAGAAGCTCTGCAGTCGTGCAGCAACTGGGCGTTACTGCGAAATATCCATCAGCAACCGTATGTACAGATCAGTGATTGCAAGCTGGCATATCCCAAAGCTATCAAGAGCTTATTTTTGTACACAGCGTCTATTAAAAAGACTACTCGCCTGTGTACGGTATCCTAGGCCTTAGTGTCGAAATTCCACAGCTTATTTTAAACACTATAACTTAGCTTGTCACCACCTAACAAGACAACCTTAAATAAAGCCTGCAAATCACTGTCAAATGAGAAGAAAGTATGACGAGGGACTAGCCGGAGGCTAATCGTTAGTGTTTAATAAATCAATCAAAAGCTGACGTTGGAAGTCATAACAGTGCCAATGATGAATGAGGACTTCATTTTAAAATACGGGCCGTAGAGTGACCATAACAGGGGAGATTTTAGAACAGCATGTGTTTTAGCATCTCTTCCAATTAGCCAGGCAAGCATGGCCTTTCCCAGGTGACGGTTAATGTGAAACAACAGCTGCATCCAAAACCACCTTCCATACTACACAGTGCAAGAAAGCAGTGGACAAGAACAGCTAGTGTGTCCAAATACATAATACTTATCAAGCCGTATGTGAAAATTTCAGCTGTGTGTGTGTACTGTTACTGCTGCTACAGAGGTTAGTGGAGAGTCGGCTGTGTGTGTGTGTAGTGTTACTGCTGCTACAGAGGTTAGTGGAGAGTCGGCTGTGTGTGTGTACTGTTACTGCTGCTACAGAGGTTAGTGGAGAGTCGGCTGTGTGTGTGTAGTGTTACTGCTGCTACAGAGGTTAGTGGAGAGTCGGCTGTGTGTGTGTAGTGTTACTGCTGCTACAGAGGTTAGTGTAGAGTCAGCTGTGTGTGTGTATGTATTGTTACTGCTGCTACAGAGGTTAGTGGAGAGTCGGCTGTGTGTGTGTATGTATTGTTACTGCTGCTACAGAGGTTAGTGGAGAGTCGGCTGTGTGTGTAGTGTTACTGCTGCTACAGAGGTTAGTGTAGAGTCGGCTGTGTGTGTGTGTACTGTTACTGCTGCTACAGAGGTTAGTGGAGAGTCGGCTGTGTGTGTGTAGTGTTACTGCTGCTACAGAGGTTAGTGGAGAGTCGGCTGTGTGTGTGTAGTGTTACTGCTGCTACAGAGGTTAGTGGAGAGTCAGCTGTGTGTGTGTACTGTTACTGCTGCTACAGAGGTTAGTGGAGAGTCGGCTGTGTGTGTGTAGTGTTACTGCTGCTACAGAGGTTAGTGGAGAGTCGGCTGTGTGTGTGTAGTGTTACTGCTGCTACAGAGGTTAGTGGAGAGTCGGCTGTGTGTGTGTAGTGTTACTGCTGCTACAGAGGTTGGTGTAGAGTCGGCTGTGTGTGTGTATGTAGTGTTACTGCTACTACAGAGGTTATTGGAGAGTCGGCTGTGTGTGTGTAGTGTTACTGCTGCTACAGAGGTTAGTGGAGAGTCGGCTGTGTGTGTGTAGTGTTACTGCTGCTACAGAGGTTAGTGGAGAGTCGGCTGTGTGTGTGTAGTGTTACTGCTGCTACAGAGGTTGGTGTAGAGTCGGCTGTGTGTGTGTAGTGTTACTGCTGCTACAGAGGTTGGTGTAGAGTCGGCTGTGTGTGTGTAGTGTTACTGCTGCTACAGAGGTTAGTGTAGAGTCGGCTGTGTGTATGTAGTGTAACTGCTGCTACAGAGGTTTGTGTAGATTCGGCTGTGTGTGTGTAGTGTTACTGCTGCTACAGAGGTTAGTGGAGAGTCGGCTGTGTGTGTGTAGTGTTACTGCTGCTACAGAGGTTAGTGGAGAGTCGGATGTGTGTGTGTAGTGTTACTGCTGCTACAGAGGTTGGTGTAGAGTCGGCTGTGTGTGTGTATGTAGTGTTACTGCTACTACAGAGGTTATTGGAGAGTCGGCTGTGTGTATGTAGTGTTACTGCTGCTACAGAGGTTAGTGCAGAGTCGGCTGTGTGTGTGTAGTGTTACTGCTGCTACAGAGGTTAGTGGAGAGTCGGCTGTGTGTATGTATTGTTACTGCTGCTACAGAGGTTAGTGGAGAGTCGGCTGTGTGTGTAGTGTTACTGCTGCTACAGAGGTTAGTGTAGAGTCGGCTGTGTGTGTGTGTACTGTTACTGCTGCTACAGAGGTTAGTGGAGAGTCGGCTGTGTGTGTGTAGTGTTACTGCTGCTACAGAGGTTAGTGGAGAGTCAGCTGTGTGTGTGTACTGTTACTGCTGCTACAGAGGTTAGTGGAGAGTCGGCTGTGTGTGTGTAGTGTTACTGCTGCTACAGAGGTTAGTGGAGAGTCGGCTGTGTGTGTGTAGTGTTACTGCTGCTACAGAGGTTAGTGGAGAGTCGGCTGTGTGTGTGTAGTGTTACTGCTGCTACAGAGGTTGGTGTAGAGTCGGCTGTGTGTGTGTATGTAGTGTTACTGCTACTACAGAGGTTATTGGAGAGTCGGCTGTGTGTGTGTAGTGTTACTGCTGCTACAGAGGTTAGTGGAGAGTCGGCTGTGTGTGTGTAGTGTTACTGCTGCTACAGAGGTTAGTGGAGAGTCGGCTGTGTGTGTGTAGTGTTACTGCTGCTACAGAGGTTGGTGTAGAGTCGGCTGTGTGTGTGTAGTGTTACTGCTGCTACAGAGGTTAGTGTAGAGTCGGCTGTGTGTGTGTAGTGTTACTGTTGCTACAGAGGTTAGTGTAGAGTCGGCTGTGTGTATGTAGTGTAACTGCTGCTACAGAGGTTTGTGTAGATCCGGCTGTGTGTGTGTAGTGTTACTGCTGCTACAGAGGTTAGTGGAGAGTCGGCTGTGTGTGTGTAGTGTTACTGCTGCTACAGAGGTTAGTGGAGAGTCGGATGTGTGTGTGTAGTGTTACTGCTGCTACAGAGGTTGGTGTAGAGTCGGCTGTGTGTGTGTATGTAGTGTTACTGCTACTACAGAGGTTATTGGAGAGTCGGCTGTGTGTATGTAGTGTTACTGCTGCTACAGAGGTTAGTGCAGAGTCGGCTGTGTGTGTGTAGTGTTACTGCTGCTACAGAGGTTAGTGGAGAGTCGGCTGTGTGTATGTATTGTTACTGCTGCTACAGAGGTTAGTGGAGAGTCGGCTGTGTGTGTAGTGTTACTGCTGCTACAGAGGTTAGTGTAGAGTCGGCTGTGTGTGTGTGTACTGTTACTGCTGCTACAGAGGTTAGTGGAGAGTCGGCTGTGTGTGTGTAGTGTTACTGCTGCTACAGAGGTTATTGGAGAGTCGGCTGTGTGTGTGTAGTGTTACTGCTGCTACAGAGGTTACTGGAGAGTCAGCTGTGTGTGTGTACTATTACTGCTGCTACAGAGGTTAGTGGAGAGTCGGCTGTGTGTGTGTAGTGTTACTGCTGCTACAGAGGTTAGTGGAGAGTCGGCTGTGTGTGTGTAGTGTTACTGCTGCTACAGAGGTTGGTGTAGAGTCGGCTGTGTGTGTGTATGTAGTGTTACTGCTACTACAGAGGTTATTGGAGAGTCGGCTGTGTGTGTGTAGTGTTACTGCTGCTACAGAGGTTAGTGGAGAGTCGGCTGTGTGTGTGTAGTGTTACTGCTGCTACAGAGGTTAGTGGAGAGTCGGCTGTGTGTGTGTAGTGTTACTGCTGCTACAGAGGTTGGTGTAGAGTCGGCTGTGTGTGTGTAGTGTTACTGCTGCTACAGAGGTTAGTGTAGAGTCGGCTGTGTGTGTGTACTGTTACTGCTGCTACAGAGGTTAGTGTAGAGTCGGCTGTGTGTATGTAGTGTAACTGCTGCTACAGAGGTTTGTGTAGATTCGGCTGTGTGTGTGTAGTGTTACTGCTGCTACAGAGGTTAGTGGAGAGTCGGCTGTGTGTGTGTAGTGTTACTGCTGCTACAGAGGTTAGTGGAGAGTCGGATGTGTGTGTGTAGTGTTACTGCTGCTACAGAGGTTGGTGTAGAGTCGGCTGTGTGTGTGTATGTAGTGTTACTGCTACTACAGAGGTTATTGGAGAGTCGGCTGTGTGTATGTAGTGTTACTGCTGCTACAGAGGTTAGTGCAGAGTCGGCTGTGTGTGTGTAGTGTTAGTTTTGCTACAGAGGTTAGTGGAGAGTCGGCTGTGTGTGTGTAGTGTTACTGCTGCTACAGAGGTTAGTGGAGAGTCGGCTGTGTGTGTGTAGTGTTACTACTGCTACAGAGGTTAGTGGAGAGTCGGCTGTGTGTGTGTAGTGTTACTGCTGCTACAGAGGTTAGTGGAGAGTCGGCTGTGTGTGTGTAGTGTTACTGCTGCTACAGAAGTTAGTGTAGATTCGGCTGTGTGTATGTAGTGTTACTGCTGCTACAGAGGTTAGTGTAGAGTCGGCTGTGTGTGTATGTAGTGTTACTGCTACTACAGAGGTTATTGGAGAGTCGGCTGTGTGTGTGTAGTGTTACTGCTGCTACAGAGGTTAGTGTAGAGTCGGCTGTGTGTATGTAGTGTTACTGCTGCTATAGAGGTTAGTGGAGAGTCGGCTGTGTGTGTGTGTAGTGTTACTGCTACTACAGAGGTTAGTGGAGAGTCGGCTGTGTGTGTAGTGTTACTGCTGCTACAGAGGTTAGTGTAGAGTCGGCTGTGTGCGTGTAGTGTTACTGCTGCTACAGAGGTTAGTGGAGAGTCGGCTGTGTGCGTGTAGTGTTACTGCTGCTACAGAGGTTAGTGTAGAGTCGGCTGTGTGCGTGTAGTGTTACTGCTGCTACAGAGGTTAGTGTAGAGTCGGCTGTGTGTATGTAGTGTTACTGCTGCTATAGAGGTTAGTGGAGAGTCGGCTGTGTGTGTGTGTAGTGTTACTGCTACTACAGAGGTTAGTGGAGAGTCGGCTGTGTGTGTAGTGTTACTGCTGCTACAGAGGTTAGTGTAGAGTCGGCTGTGTGCGTGTAGTGTTACTGCTGCTACAGAGGTTAGTGGAGAGTCGGCTGTGTGCGTGTAGTGTTACTGCTGCTACAGAGGTTAGTGTAGAGTCGGCTGTGTGCGTGTAGTGTTACTGCTGCTACAGAGGTTAGTGGAGAGTCGGCTGTGTGCGTGTAGTGTTACTGCTGCTACAGAGGTTAGTGCAGAGTCGGCTGTGTGCGTGTAGTGTTACTGCTGCTACAGAGGTTAGTGTAGAGTCGGCTGTGTGCGTGTAGTGTTACTGCTGCTACAGAGGTTAGTGTAGAGTCGGCTGTGTGTGTAGTGTTACTGCTGCTACAGAGGTTAGTGTAGAGTCGGCTGTGTGTGTAGTGTTACTGCTGCTACAGAGGTTAGTGGAGAGTCGGCTGTGTGTGTGTAGTGTTACTGCTGCTACAGAGGTTAGTGGAGAGTCGGCTGTGTGTGTGTAGTGTTACTGCTGCTACAGAGGTTAGTGTAGAGTCGGCTGTGTGTGTGTAGTGTTACTGCTACAGAGGTTAGTGGAGAGTCAGCTGTGTGTGTGTAGTGTTACTGCTGCTACAGAATTTAGTGGAGAGTCGGCTGTGTGTGTGTAGTGTTACTGCTGCTACAGAGGTTAGTGGAGAGTCGGCTGTGTGTGTGTAGTGTTACTGCTACAGAGGTCAGTGGACAGTCGGCTGTGTGTGTGTAGTGTTAGTTTTGCTACAGAGGTTAGTGTAGAGTCAGCTGTGTGTGTAGTGTTACTGCTGCTACAGATGTTAGTGTAGAGTCTGATGTGTGTGTGTAGTGTTACTGCTGCTACAGAGGTTAGTGTAGAGTCGGCTGTGTGTGTAGTGTTACTCCTGCTACAGAGGTTAGTGTAGAGTCGGCTGTGTGTGTGTAGTGTTACTGCTGCTACAGAGGTCAGTGGAGAGTCGGCTGTGTGTGTGTAGTATTACTGCTGCTACAGAGGTTAGTGTAGAGTCGGCTGTGTGTGTGTAGTATTACTGCTGCTGCAGAGGTTAGTGTAGAGTCGGCTGTGTGTGTGTAGTGTTACTGCTGCTACAGAGGTTAGTGTAGAGTCGGCTGTGTGCGTGTAGTGTTACTGCTGCTACAGAGGTTAGTGTAGAGTCGGCTGTGTGCGTGTAGTGTTACTGCTGCTACAGAGGTTAGTGTAGAGTCGGCTGTGTGTGTGTAGTGTTACTGCTGCTACAGAGGTTAGTGTAGAGTCGGCTGTGTGTGTAGTGTTACTGCTGCTACAGAGGTTAGTGTAGAGTCGGCTGTGTGTGTAGTGTTACTGCTGCTACAGAGGTTAGTGGAGAGTCGGCTGTGTGTGTGTAGTGTTACTGCTGCTACAGAGGTTAGTGGAGAGTCGGCTGTGTGTGTGTAGTGTTACTGCTGCTACAGAGGTTAGTGTAGAGTCGGCTGTGTGTGTGTAGTGTTACTGCTACAGAGGTTAGTGGAGAGTCAGCTGTGTGTGTGTAGTGTTACTGCTGCTACAGAATTTAGTGGAGAGTCGGCTGTGTGTGTGTAGTGTTACTGCTGCTACAGAGGTTAGTGGAGAGTCGGCTGTGTGTGTGTAGTGTTACTGCTACAGAGGTCAGTGGACAGTCGGCTGTGTGTGTGTAGTGTTAGTTTTGCTACAGAGGTTAGTGTAGAGTCAGCTGTGTGTGTAGTGTTACTGCTGCTACAGATGTTAGTGTAGAGTTTGATGTGTGTGTGTAGTGTTACTGCTGCTACAGTGGTTAGTGTAGAGTCGGCTGTGTGTGTGTAGTGTTAGTTTTGCTACAGAGGTTAGTGTAGAGTCGGCTGTGTGTGTGTAGTGTTACTGCTGCTACAGAGGTTAGTGGAGAGTCGGCTGTTGGTGTAGTGTTACTCCTGTTACAGAGGTTAGTGTAGAGTCGGCTGTGTGTGTGTAGTGTTACTGCTGCTACAGAGGTCAGTGGAGAGTCGGCTGTGTGTGTGTAGTATTACTGCTGCTACAGAGGTTAGTGTAGAGTCGGCTGTGTGTGTGTAGTGTTACTGCTGCTACAGAGGTCAGTGGAGAGTCGGCTGTATGTGTGTAGTGTTACTGCTGCTACAGAGGTTAGTGTAGAGTCAGCTGTGTGTGTGTGTAGTGTTACTGCTGCTACAGAGGTCAGTGGAGAGTCGGCTGTGTGTGTGTAGTATTACTGCTGCTACAGAGGTTAGTGTAGAGTCGGCTGTGTGTGTGTAGTATTACTGCTGCTGCAGAGGTTAGTGTAGAGTCGGCTGTGTGTGTGTAGTGTTACTGCTGCTACAGAGGTCAGTGGAGAGTCGGCTGTGTGTGTGTAGTGTTACTGCTGCTACAGAGGTTAGTGGAGAGTCGGCTGTGTGTGTGTAGTGTTACTCCTGCTACAGAGGTTAGTGTAGAGTTGGCTGTGTGTATGTAGTGTTACTGCTAGTGTTACCTGGTTAACCACCTTACACTATAGCAATAAGGGTCGTTGTTTAAGACTCCTAACACTTCCTTCACCTACCTGTGTACATGTCAACTGTAACACTACCTTCACTTACCTGTATACAGGTGAACTGTATGTCACTCTAGATGAGACTGCCAGTCAAATGCTATAACACAACTACAGTTCTACAGCAAGTACTTTTTGGCACCTAACTTAATTTAAGTAAGCACGTCTGATCCAATAAACATAAGAGAATTAATTAGTGGTTGAGCAGCGAGTTGATGAGTAACGCCGTCTCTCACTGCTTCTCTCTGACACTCTCTGAAAACGGAGATCATGACAGATCTCGAGGCAAGCCATTCACCATTACCCATGTTTTCTGGGAGTGCCATTAAAACAGGTCCCCAATTTCTTCTAGGTTTTACTCTCCAGGCTTGTTGTACACCTCTGCCCTCGTCTCCGCAACCATTTCTGAATAAAATTGTCCAGCGGGTTAGCGGCCCGCGTCTCAGCGTTGACAGTGGGACTGAGGGACAGTGGCAGGCCATTCATAAACGGTGCGTGCGAAAGAGCGCTCGCGTGTTTACAAGCACCGACGTGATTTATTAGCGCGATGCTAGTGTCCGCTACGCGTTCGTTATCCCACCCACTCCTATTCTCAGCTTGAGGAGCTCATTTATTACACCCTAATGAGTTGTTGATAACGGTCCTCCGTGTACAGTATTGCTCAGCGTTGCCAAAACTACATGAGGGACAGGGGGAAAAGGGAACGCGGCCAAAAAAGGCTTCAGCCCGATAGAAAAAAAAACGACACGCACAGAAAACTGCACGTAGAGTCAAAAACCTCCTGACTTGGCGAGTCGCCTTCAGGTTGAAAGGAAGAAAAAAAAGCAAGGTTAAAAAAATAGGTGGTGTAATAGGAAAGTTATTTCATGTGCAAATGTGCAAATACTGTAGCAATCAAAGCATCGCCACGGCGGCGGAAATTAGACAACGGGACACATAAAGCATCCGTCACGCTAAATGTGACTGCAGCACATTTTCACTCTCTAACGCTTCCAACGGAGCAGCACTTGAGTGCGCTTGATAAATCAAGGCACGTTCCCGATGAAGCATAAAATGGCCAGTGGACCAAACTTCCCGTCCAATGGTGCCTTTATCACTTCGTACAGCGGTAATTAACGAACGCATTAAGCATCAAAATGAACAATTCTTGTTAATGAAACAGTAGCGGCAACAGAACAGCGGTGCCAGGGGTTGCAAGAAGTTGATTATTTCATGAGCTGCCACAATCAAGGAAATGAGATGAGACCCCCAGTACCACCACCCACCCCACCCCCGCCCTCCTCTTTTTCACTGCTGATGATTGTCTATTCACCCCAAGGTGTTAATATTGGAATGAATAGGCAAATCAAGGAAGACCTTTGGTTGCAAGTGGGAAGGGTTTCACAGGGCACTGGGTTCAATATCCAAATGAATGGGATAACGGATCCCCTTCGATGGGATATCATGGTTTGTCAAGGTAAGCTGCACTGTTGAAAAATGATCAAATTTAGAATTTTTTAAATAGCCACTATTGCAATAAGTAAATTCCCTATTTTTCTGTCCTGCTTGATCAAATCAATCAATCAATCAACAATTATTTTAGCTCGGATGTACATTGAGGGCAACCCTCATTTCCAATGTAGCTGAGCATTAACATGGACAGGGATTGAAAAAAGAAATAAATAAAAAAATAAAAACAAAATTTAATAATTATAAATTAAAACAACTGAGAAGAACGTAACTAATAAACATTAAACGAAAATGTAAAAATAACATTGAACATAAAAGTAGAAATAATAAAACTAAAAAATAGATAAAAGTTAAGATTTAATTAGTAAGAAATTAAGATACAAAGAGGGTAAGAGATTACAAATAATTAACAAAAAAGTAAAATAGTTAAAAAGAATTTTAAGAGGAAAAAAACAAGATTCAATAATAATAATAATAAAATAAAATGAAAAGATGAAGTAATAATACAGAACTAATTAAATCAAATCAAATTATAATATAAATAAAATAATAAAGAATAAAACAAGACAAAAAAATTAAGAATTAGTAAAAATAAGTAAGAAAAAAAATGTAAGTGTTAATATTGTAAAAAGGAACATTCAGTATGGGCTTTCTAACAGCTCAGCCAAAAAGTGGTAGACCATTGCCAAGTTCATTTCACATACTTGGAGTGATTAATACCGGATTGCTTCATGCCAGTAGTAAAGTTTGGTGGAGGAGGGATAATGGTCTGGGGTTGTTTTTCAGGGTTTGGGTTCCTTATGTTAGACATTTTACCAAATTATATGCTTCCAACTTTGTGGAAGTTAGGTCCATAAAGACATGATGTGATGTCCAGTGGGCTGCACAGAGTCCTGACCTCAAGCTCATTGTGAACACCTTTGTGATTAACTGGAATGTCAAATGAATGCTGGATGAGGACTTGTCATTTAAAATCAGTGCCTGACTTCTTTTGACCAAATAGCACAAATACTCTTTAGAATCTTCTGGAAAACATTTGAAGAAACAGAATGAAGGCTGTTATAGCTACAAAGTTGGAAAGGAATGTCCAACAGGCTAATATAGGTGTGATAGTCAGTTGTGTATAAACGCTTGGACCCCAAGAATGTCCCATAATCTAAATTCTGGGCGTCCCTGAATGTAAACCTATTACATTAAGGCAGATTGTTAGCAAAGTCTTTAGTGTTCTTAACTAACTAGGCATGCAGCACTGATCTGCCTAAGGGTAGCGCTTTAGCAAACTGGATCACCCAGTTGGTCCTTCAGAGACTAGAAACTGTAACAATAACCAGAATACCTCAAAAAAATCCTTACCATTTGCCATGACATCTCAGTAATTCTGAAAACCTGCTTAGGAGGACTGGTGGAAAGGGTGAAATGTTACCGAATACAAAAAGAGTAGATGTGTATGTTCTCAGAAAAAGCGTGGAAGACCTACCAAACTATCGCTAAACCAAATATTTAGTTGCCATTGAAGCATTGGTTTGGAGGAAACATTGGTAGGAACACAGCAACACACCTGTTATGATTTTTTTTATACACACTGTAGTGTTTGTTCTATCACTATACTATAGTGTGAGACAGATTGCCAAAGAATGTTGCAGAGCTTGCAGGAAGGTCAGGGCTTATTGGGACCCCCACCATATAAGGCTGCGACTTTTCCTGGGAACTTCTATTTGAGAACTACTGTCCTTCCAGAGAATTATGACTGGCCAGGTGTTCCACAAAGTCCAGAAGAAGCAGGAAGACAGGCCTATAAAAGACAATGCAGTCAGAGACATTATTGAGACCAGGGTTTGAGAGCTCAGAGAACGTTGGTACTACAGTCCTAAGAATAAAGGCTTTTACTCAGAACTGGTCTCCCTCCTCATTCTAATGTCAAAAATAAATTTACGACACACCCCTTAGCCCTTGCCCTCTCACTTTCAGACAATCAAATGCCTAAACGTTCACTTGGAGATGACGAGATGACTGGCAGCCACATTGGAAATATGTAAAGCTCAATGTTTATGACACTTCCCTCAATCGATAATTTTCAATATTGGTAGGGACAGTTCTATTCTCCCAAAATATTGGTCAGGACATGTCCCTATCGTCCTCATGCAGACCTATATGCAAACCTGCATTGAAGCTAACCTCAGCACTGGCCTAGCAGTCAGCCAAGGCTGGAATAGCCAGCCAACAGGGAACCCCGTGAATCCCAGGGGGTATTTCGCACACTGATTGTTAGTAACCCTTCAGGGCAGAGCTTGTCCGCTTTGTTCCACTAGACTTGGTGTTCTGAAGCCTCAGCTTACAAAGAGGAAAGAGCATCATCTGCTTAGCAGCTCTACTCGAGCAAGACTGAACGTTCCAATCCAATTCATGTTATCACTAAGATTCAGATGTTCTTCAAAGCTTATTAAAGCCTCGCCACCCCACGCAGTGCCTAGTTCTCCCGCACTATGATTGGGTATCTGATTGGGCAATGCTTGGCAAGCAAATTTGTCTTTGATTAAATAATTAATTCTGGGTTGGAGATGTACACAGCAGGTCCTCTCTCTCTCTCTATCTCTCTCTCCTTCTCACTCTCTCTTTCTCTCACTCTCGCGCCCGCCCAGTTTTTGACAAGGCACGTGCTCTTTCTCTTTAAAGAGTCTGGGCTCGAGTGATTAGCACCAAAGCATTTTAATTAACTCCAACTTCTTTTTTTTTATCTCAGCCGAGAAATTAACATCTCTTGTCGCGTGTGCCGTCGCGAGCATCAGAGCAAATTTACCGTTCGCTGTGCCGTCTGATTGCATTTCGCAGTACAGTATTTTCTCCCATTTGGGTTTGACATAGATTTTTTTTTTGAGCTACAGTTATAGATTATGTGATATGTATTAATTCAACATACAGAAAGCACCTCCTTCAGTTCTGGGAGTCGCGTCAAGAGTGGCCGCAGATCGGACGCTCAATCAAATAGACATCTGGGGAATTTGGAAGCTGAGGCAACACCTTGAACTCCTGGTTTGCTTCTCAAACCATTTCCAAACAATGTCTGCAGGCAGGCAGTGTGTATTGTCCTGCTGAATGAGACTACACCTTTGCCATGAAGGGTTTTTTGCTGTCAGAATGAAGAGGGAGACCAGTTCAGATCAGTCTCCAACTGCATTGTCTTTTATGGGCCCGCCTTCCAGCTCCTTCGCCCATTTTGGGAACACCTGGCCAAGTCGTTATCTCCTGGTTGAAGTGGTACTCGAATAGAGGTTCTTAAGATAACATTGCAGGGTCTTGTTCTTGGGCCTAGAGTTGCCTGCCATGAATGGCCCAAATGGTGGGGGTCACAAAGCCCTGATGCTCCCGCAAGCCCTGCAGCTTTCAACAGGCGCATACACTACCGCTCAAAAGTTTGGGATCACAGTGAAATGTTCTTGTTTTCAATGGAGTATCTTCCTTCCTTAACACAACAATGAACTGACGGGTCTCTAAAGAAATTTGTTTCTTTCTGGTCATTGTGAGTCGGTCAGCAAGCCATCAACTGCTGATCTTCAGATACTAAACTAACCTAGAATGTTGTTCTCCCTTTTATACTCACTTATTAGTAGAATGTTTTTCAGCTGTGCGTCACAATTGAGCAAGAGTGTCCTAACAACCAATTAGTCCAATAACATCCTTAACTTGGATTGGCGGTCGTTATATATCCGAAATATATTTTTATTTCCGAGAGCCCTCCATTTTAAGGATCCTCTGACTTTTAGGGACTTTGACCCCAGGGCCTCTTGGGGCCCCTAGCCATGCTTTTGGTGTCCCTAGCCATGCTTTTAAGGGCCCTAGCCATACTTTTGGGGGCCCTAGCCATGCTTTTGGGCCCCTTATGAAAATGAACGAGGCGTTGTGGCACTGCTCTGACTTCGACCTCTGGCTATTAGGTGTCCTAAGAAAGACGGGGGCATAAATTTAGAGGGCCATGGTTATGAGAGCCCCTACCAGGGGGCCTTAGAGAAGAGCAGGGCATACCATTAGAGGACCCTTGATCACGAGGGCGAGGGGTGGGGGGTTATCCATGGGCAACTCTTTGCCCAGGGGCCAAGAATATCCTTAATCCGTCCTTTCTGATATAAATGCAACATATCAACGACTATGTATAAATATTTGTATGTGTTTGATGTTCACAGATAGTTGGTTTACGCTGAAAAACGTTGAACTGTCGCATAACGGCCATTGTAAAAACATCAAGTGAGGAATTAATTCTGCTTTGGCTGCGTATAGATGAATAGATCCCACCAGGCTAAACAGTCTAAACAGACTTTCTTTTCCTGGCGAGCGCATTGTTTTGTTGCGGCGAGGTGACTGCGAGGGTCCGGGGGAATACTCCCCAGAAAAGTCCATTTAGAGTCTTCCCATCGGGCCGCCGCATCTGCCCCTGCTGGATGCGGGTGGGCGGCGGTGCCAGCTGCAGCCCGAGCCCAATAAATCATCTGTTACTGTGTGCCAGTGGCAGGCAGCGCCGCAGAATGCTGTATTATTCCTCCTACTGGCTTTGACAAATGGCTCTCGGATTGTTAGGGAGACGAAATGGCAGGCCGTGTAAACTGTTTCACTGTTTTTTTTTCTTCCACCCCCCCCACCCATGTCTCCATGTTCACCCCCCCCTTTGCTATTTCGAGGCATCCTTTCAGCTCTTTTTTTTTCACCACTCACTCCTTTTCCCTTCCTCAGCCTCTCTCTTGCACATTTACTATGGAGAGATGGAGAGGAAACAGGATTAAGCAGGAAATCTTTATTGGGTCCATTAATTCACTTCTCCGAGGATTAATGGTTTATGAGGCAAAACTAGACCCGGCGCATGATGAATATCAGCGCCTGGCCATGAATCCCAGTCTGATGTCCTACCTGTGTGGAAAGGCATCTTGCTGTTGGAGGTCTTACCTCCCGCCGGAGTCGGCTCCACTGATCTGACACCCTTTTGGTTGTAAAGGGTCAGAAATTTCTCTGAGGTTGATGTACTGTGTAAAGATTCAAGTCCAGACTGTCCACATGGTCGATTTATGGAAATGAAGCTGTAAATCAGTCCTTGCTTGCTTTTGGGCCTTCAGTCCTGTCCTCAGTGAGAAAGCTCACACGTTTGGGCTCAGGTTGAGTGATTGATTTGGTCAAGAACATCAATTTTTTGCTCCTTAAACTGCATTCGCTGTAGCAGTAAATCATGTCATGTAAGATTAAAATGCTTTTAGATATTCGGTTGAACCTACCAGACAAGTTCAGATGATCTTATCTTGTAAGAAAGATGATCCTTAAAATAAAGCATGCATTTAACATTAGTTAACACTAGCTGATAGTCGTGAGTGACTTTATGTTCTATCACTTTGATAAAAAATGTTAGTCTTTATAATTTTACCCCTTTATGATGTTTTTATCCCCCTGCCCAGGTACCAAATGAGTCATGCCCTAGTTCTGGCCCACATACCACTGTGGAATGATGGCGATGAACTGATGATGATCTGGGTCTCAGTACTGAAACTACCAAAACCTGTTTTTATGATATACTGTTTATGATATTTTTTTATGTATATACATAAAAGTTTGGGGTCTCTAAAGAAAGTTGATACTTTCTGGCCATTTTGAGCCGGTCAGCAAGCCATCAACTGCTGATGCTTCAGATACTAAACTAACCTAGAATGTTGTTCTCCCTTTTATACTCACTTATTAGTAGAATGTTTTTCAGCTGTGCATCATAATTGAGCAAGAGTGTCCTAACAACCAATTAGCCCAATAACATCCTTAACTTGGATTATATATGCAAAATAAGCCTCTATACAAAAATAGACTTTAATACAAACATTTTTATTCTTTAAAAATAATCTGATACACTTACATTAATTGTGAAATGGATAATATTGTTTGGAAATTGCATGAAATGAAATTCTAAAGTGATCCTAAACTTTTGAGCGGTAGTGTATATATATATATATATATATATATATATACTATACGCTATATATACACTATCGCCAGGTTCTTGCCAATATATGTATTGGCAAGAACCTGGCAATACAATACGTATCATGATACAACGGTCACGTTTCAATATATCACAATATATATTGTGATATTGCAAGCAAAGTGATATACTGCAATTTTTAAAATCCTACTATTAAAACACACCACTATATGACCAGGTTTGCCAAAGCTTACAATAGCACTGCGCCCTTGTGCTGCTTGTTAATGTTGGAGTGGAGCTGAAAATAGATTACAACACTGCCATCTAGTGATCAGAAGTTTAAACACAACACACAATGATTCACTGTCTGCCAGAATCGATACAGATATCACGAAACATAATATCCAGATATTCAATACTTCGATATCTACTTATGTATATTTGCCTTTTCGCCTTTTTTATACTGCCTTGAATTAAACTCTGGTATGATATGGACCAAAATTTAGCCAGATCATAACTGTCATATCTCTGCCAGCTGTGGAACAGATCTGTTTGGGTTATGAGTTAATATATGTCTGCCACCTTGTGACTCACATGCAGGTTGCTGGTGCTCACAGTGGGCCAACAATGCAGTATCTTTACCAGATGTGATCCACACCTGCATGCTATCTGGAGGCCTGTCCTGTGTTTCTTTATCTCTTCATCAAACGTTCTTTGATGATCTGTGCTCATATCATAGACAACATTCAACAGTTAAGCAGTTTAACTTCCAAATAATGAATTGAGTAATTTTGTGAAGAGCTGTAGTATAGTATAGTAGTATAGCACTAATAAACAGCAGTAAACTGTTTAGACCTCACAGAATTGTATTAATTAATATTTGAACTGTGGCTTTCAACCACAACCTTCTTGTGGACCGTTCCAGACAAAATCTGTCACACCAGCCAATGAATGCTATTAGAAGCTGATGTGATCAAATGCACTAGTATCAGGTGAGCGAATGCCAGGTGCAGGTTAAACTAAAGTTTTGGAAAAAGAATCTGTGACCACAGCATTAGAGCTTGAGATCTTTGTCAGGATCCAACAGGATCCAATTGTTTCAAGTTCCATACCTTATTATAGTATCTGTCCTATGTCAAATTTATAATACATATAAAAGTTGCTCGAATGCTGCTTCTTGTTAACTAACAAGGTAGCCACAGTTGTAATGAGTCCAGGAGTTGTACAGGAAATGCCAGAACCCTCTTGTGATTCATAACCATATTCATGTTTACAGCGCTCTAATGACTAAAGATTATAAGGCATTATAAAACCTAATGTATTCTCTTGCTTTATAAAGTGTTTGGCATGTAACTGAAGTAACTAGGCTTAAACCAGCCATTATAAGGTATTATGCATGCTATTTGTGTATGTGTTCATATAGCATTGTGAATATAGGATTCATAGAATTACCATTACCAACCCTAATAATGTAGATAGAAATACATATATATATATATATATATATATATATATATATATATATATATATATATATATATATATATATATATATATATATAAACACCAAAGAAAAGCTGAGAGAATATCAGTTTGGATTTTGGATAGGAAAGCTTTAGAAGCTGCACAGGTATAGGTAGTCTCTGACTGAGGCAGTCTTTGACTGAGTCTTTATGTAAAGTGGGCGTGAGCTGAAACAGTCCCATCCTATCTCAATGCTGGTGCATCTGGACGGCACAGGGATGTAATTGAGGGTGTAGCAGTTCAGGCACAAATGGACTGGAGAGCTGATTGGTGATAGGTGAGGAGGAGGTCCTGATAGTCAGCCTTGCAACACCGTCCAGCAGGATGAGAGGACAGTCATCATCTCGGGAAGAGTAAACAGAGGAAATTAGTTCTGCTATGACTGTAGAAAATATAAAAGAAATAATAAATATATGAATAAAAAGAAATCAGAGTGTGGCTGGTGACTCAGCAAAAACTAAAAGGAGAGCACCAGAACGCAACATAAACATGAGAGCACATGAGAGACACTGGGATCCCCCCAATCCACCGTCAACCACACTTTGTGATCACGTGAAGTGGTGGGACAACAGCACGAATATCTCAGTCTACCATAAGCCTCTGTGTCCATGAACCCCTGGATCTCCTTCCTTTATCTAAAGAGGAAGATTAATCACCAAAAGCTAAACTAAACAAGTATTTTTTCGGTCTATACTGAAAACCTTACATTACTAGCAAAGTAAATGTCAGCTAAAGTATTAGGGAAACTGGAATTTCCAGAGACAATACTTTCTTGATGTAAGTTATTATGTACTAACTTATATCACTAGACAAGAACTATGAAGAAAAACTGCTGTTCCATCATAATTACAGCTGCAGTTACACTTATGTCATCACCAGTGTCTAATTACATGAACTATCATTCATGCAACAACAATGTAACTAATAGTGATGTAGCCACTGTTGCAGATGGGATACAGCAGTAGAGCTTATGTAGTTACACTTATGTTATTACTCATGTATAATTACATGAATTACAACTGTCAAGATACCCTTATTTAATTACAATAAACATATGTAACTTCATAAACTGGACTGCTGTATCCCATCTGTAACAGTGGCTACGTCACTATTAGTTACATTGTTGTTGCCACTGTTACAGACACAGCAGTACAGCTTATGTAGTTACACATGTTTGTTGCACGTGTGTAACTACACCATTATTAGAGACACTCAATCTAAAGTGGGACCACCTGATTACGAAGTGATAGCTAATAATTGGGCTATTCTTTTTATTTTGTTCACTGCCGCTATATGCTTAAGCAGACACTATTACGAAGAATGTGGACTTTGATCTGGACTCAGACCAAAACCTTTGGCCCATTCATGTCTCCCGATCACACAGCCCGAAGTTCCATCCGAGCTTTTGTATGTGGATCATGATCTTCTTCTCTCCAACATTTGGCTTTAACATGCTAATCCTCTGAGTTGCTCGTCTTTCTTCCCCTCTCCAGCGTAATCCCTCTATTCTCATGCTGGCCCACATCTGGCGCGGTTCACATCAAACACGCTGATTGATGATGTATCGATCATGAGCCTATATATATATATATATATATATATATATATATATTTTTTTTTTTTTTTTTTTTTTTTTCCTTGTCTGGCCAGGCTAGGTGCTGAGTGGACAGTGCTGCAATCCAGTGCCTTATCTCGGCAGGCCAGCTTTCCAAACGTGGCATTATTTTTTTTCCCCGCCGCAATCTTCCACAGAAAATAGAAAGCTGTAGGGGGAAAGCCAAACCACTTTGAATGTTTGAAATCTGTCATTACAGGCGCGCGCCTTTTCACAGCTGTCCGAGGGAGTGCGGCACGTTAGCGCGCCACAAAGAAGGAGAGACGGGCCGCTGTTTGGCTTCAGAGTTACGCGCGTTTATTATTTTTTTTTACCGTTATCTTCTTCACCATCTGCGTCGCCTAATGAGGGGGAGGCGTGTTCGGCTAAAAGCAGAAGTAATTATATTTCTCTCCCTCTTAAGATCTCTTTAATTCAGTTTTTCTCCTCATTCTTGCATTACGGTAATGACACACGCAGGAGACTCTCATTCAAGCTGCTGCTACTACCGGTCCCTTTCACGCTCGCCCTCTTTCCTTTCTCCTCTCTCGTTTTGGAAAATGCACTTTCTTTTAGCGTAGGAAATGGACGGGACAGCAAATTACATCTGTGGAGATGACATTTGTGTCTAATGCTCAATTTTGGGGAAAGTGGTGGGAGTCTCGCACGGGGACTAATTTTTATGTGCTCTGCCAATTTCCCTTTCTCTTTTGCTGTTAGATAGATAGATAGATAGATAGATAGATAGATAGATAGATAGATAGATAGATAGATAGATAGATAGATAGATAGATAGATAGATAGATAGATAGGCATAGTATAATAATATGAACAATAGTCATTATTATATATAGTTAACAGTATAGTATATATAACATACAGTTATCCAGATACATCTGAAATAAATATATAAAATGATATAGCTGATACACGCGTCCTGAGCATAACAGTGTCTGATAGCTGATATAGGCGTCCTGAGCATAACAGTGTCTAATAGCTGATATAGGGGTCCAGAGTATATCAGTGTCTTATAACTAAAATAAAGGTCCAGAGTATAACAGTGTCTGATAACTAATGAATAATATAGGGACTCCAGAGTATAACAGTGTCTGATAACTGATATAGAGGTCCAGAGTAAAACAGTGTCTGATAACTGATATAGAGGTCCAGAGTAAAACAGTGTCTGATAGCTGATACAGAGGTCAAGATTATAACAGTGTCTGATAGCTGATATAGAAGTCTGGAGTATAATAGTGTCTGATAACTGATATAGGGTTCTGAAGTATAAAAGTGTCTGATAACTAAATCAGAGGTCCGGAGTATAACAGTGTCTGATAACTGGTATAGAGGTCTGGAGTATAACAGTGTCTGATGACTGATACAGAGGTCTGGAGCATAACAGTGTCTGAAAGCTGATATAGGGGTCTGGAGTATAACAGTGTCTGATAACTGAAATAAGGGTCTGGAGTATAACAGTGTCTGATAGCTGGTGTAGAGGTCTGGAGTATAACAGTGTCTGATGACTGATATAGAGGTCTGGAGTATAACAGTGTCTGATGACTGATACAGAGGTCTGGAGTGTAACAGTGTCTGATGACTGATTTAAGAGTCTGGAGTATAACAGTGTCTGATGACTGATACAGAGGTCTGGAGTATAACAGTGTTTGATAGCTGATATCGAGGTCTGGAGTATAACAGTGTCTGATAGCTGATATAGGGGTCTAGAGTATAACAGTGTCTGATGACTGATATAAGGGTCCGGAGTATAACAGTGTCTGATGACTGATATAGAGGTCTGGAGTATAACAGTGTTTGATAGCTGATATAGAGGTCTGGAGTATAACAGTGTCTGATGACTGATACAGAGGTCTGGAGTATAACAGTGTCTGATAACTGATATAAGGGTCTGGAGTATAACAGTGTCTCATGACTCATACAGAGGTCTGGAGTATAACAGTGTCTGATGACTGATATAAGGGTCTGGAGTATAACAGTGTCTGATGACTAATCTAGAGGTCTGGAGTATAACAATGTTTGATGACTGATATAAGGGTCTGGAGTATAACAGTGTCTCATGACTGATACAGAGGTCTGGAGTATAACAGTGTCTGATAACTGATATAAGGGTCTGGAGTATAACAGTGTCTGATGACTGATATAGAGGTCTGGAGTATAACAGTGTCTGATGACTGATATAAGAGTCTGGAGTATAACAGTGTCTGATGACTGATATAGAGGTCTGGAGTATAACAGTGTCTGATGACTAATCTAGAGGTCTGGAGTATAACAGTGTCTGATGGCTGATATAAGGGTCTGGAGTATAACAGTGTCTGATGACTGATATAGAGGTCTGGAGTATAACAGTGTCTGATGACTGATGCAGAGGTCTGGAGTATAACAGTGTCTGATGACTGATATAAGGGTCTGGAGTATAACAGTGTCTGATGACTGATACAGAGTTCTGGAGTATAACAGTGTCTGATGACTGATATAAGGGTCTGGAGTATAACCGTGTCTGATGACTGATACAGAGTTCTGGAGTATAACAGTGTCTGATGACTGATACAGAGGTCTGGAGTATAACAGTGTCTGATGACTGATATAAGAGTCTGGAGTATAACAGTGTCTGATGACTGATCTAGAGGTCTGGAGTATAACAATGTTTGATAGCTGATATAGGGGTCTGGAGTATAACAGTGTCTGATGACTGATATAGAGGTCTGGAGTATAACAGTGTCTGATGACTGATATCGAGGTCTGGAGTATAACAGTGTCTGATAGCTGATATAGGGGTCTAGAGTATAACAGTGTCTGATGACTGATATAGAGGTCTGGAGTATAACAGTGTCTGATGACTGATATAGAGGTCTGGAGTATAACAGTGTCTAATAACTGATTCAGAGGTCTGGAGTATAACAGTGTTTGATAGCTGATATAGGGGTCTGGAGTATAACAGTGTCTGATGACTGATATAGAGGTCTGGAGTATAACAGTGTCTGATGACTGATATAGAGGTCTGGAGTATAACAGTGTTTGATAGCTGATATAGGGGTCTGGAGTATAACAGTGTCTGATGACTGATATAGAGGTCTGGAGTATAACAGTGTCTGATGACTGATATAGAGGTCTGGAGTATAACAGTGTCTGATAACTGATATAGAGGTCTGGAGTATAACAGTGTTTGATAGCTGATATAGGGGTCCAGAGTATAACAGTGTCTGATAGCTGATACAGAGGTCCGAATTATAACAGTGTCTGATAACTGATATAGATCAGTCTGATGGCCTGGGGGACAAAAGACTTCTTAAATCTATCTGTGAAGCAGGACTGGGACAGCAGTCTGCCGCTGAATGACCTCCTCTGCCTGATGATGACGCTGTGCAGAAGGTGGTCAACATTGTCCATGACAGTCAGCAGGTTACCTCCATTCCCCCACTTCACCACCTTCTCGCTCGATCCCTTTCTTTTATTTATTTATTTATCTATTTATTTATTTATTTATTTATTTTCTGTTCTGAGAGATCGCACCCTTCCTCTCACACAGGTCACGTCTTTCATTCTCCTCGTCTTACCCACTGGCTCCTCTCCTCCTCTCTCCCTCGCACCTCATTCCACACTTCTGCTCTGTCTGTTCAGATGGTGTGATAAGCATCTTCAATCCAGCCACTCCTGCCATTCCCTGTTCTGGAGAGCTCTCCCTATCGGCCTATCAGCACACTGAGCGATCGCTCCGAGTCTTTCCCGAGGTAAGCACGTGATAGGAGAGGTGAGATTCGCTCCCAGATAACAGGCTAAAAGCTCAGGCTTCTGCTTTCAACTCTGCCATTAGCATGTTAGCATCCTGAGCCTTTTAAGACGCGTCCTGCATGAGTACAGTATGTGAGCAGACAGCTTTTATCTGAACCCCAAGAAAGAAAAACTATAGAAAACAAAGGGATTATAGAATATACACAAGACGGAGTTTGAATGAAACTGTACAACTGAAAGGGGCTCTAGATCCCTGTTAGGCATCTCTAGCCTAACATACAAGATGAGATATGCTTGGACATGGAGGTATACAGGTTCCATACAGCATCCTGTGACACGTTTACCCACACCTGTTGCAGCTGGGTTTGTAGTTCCTGCACACTTGTAGGCTAATTGGTGGTAAATCTGGTGACCAGGCAGGACAAGGGAGTCTTGCAGTCTGGCCAGGACACGTTATCCTGCTGAACAATGCCAGTTGGAAGTCCAGCCATGAGAAGCAACACTTGGCTTCAAGATGTTCTGCACATATGGCTGAGATGGAAGTGACCCTTGTATCAATATTAGGGGGAACCGACTCTTGAAATCATCACACCAACAGTTGGGGGTCACTGTGTAATTTCACAGCAAAGGCAGGATTAAAGCGTTGACCACGAGGCCTTCATATTTGAACCCGACCATCATCGGATCCGAAATAGAACCTTGAATCATCACTATAGATGATACGGTTCCAGTCTCTCTGCAAGAAAAACATAACCCAGTAGTGGCCACTGAGAGCCATCTATTATTGCTACCTGGGTGTGCTATTCTTTGTTGTTGTTGATCAGCCATAGCATTAAAACCATCTCCATTTCTCTGTACATTTTGTTACCCCCCACCACAGAGATATTATTTGGGTGATGAGTCATTCTCAGCACTGCAGTGACCCTGATGTGGTGGGGGTGTGTTAGTGTGTGTTGTTCTGGTACAAGTAGATCAGACTCAGTAGTGCTTCTGGAGTGTTTAAACAGTGTGTTCATTCACTGCCCGCTCCACAATGCATGCAGACACGCCTACCTTGTTGGTCCACCTTGTAGATGTAAAGTCAAAGACACCTTGTAGATGTAAAGTTCCTCTAGTCCTTCATCAGTGCTCACAGGATGCTGCCCACAGGACCCTGTTGGCTGGATGTTGGTGGACTACTGTAAGTCCAGCAGTGACACTGCGGTGTTTAAAAATTCCAGAAGCACTACTTCCACTACACAGAGGAGGCTTACATCTTCAAGGCAGCTGCTCGCTAAGAGGCGAATGTAAAAAAAAAAAGATCTTGACTGCACTTCAGCTTTTTCGGTGCAAGCTTGAGATAAGTTGTCAAAATGGTTTGTCTAAAATAACAAGAAATGTTTTCCAATATATATATATTTAGTCAGGCTGTACACGTCACTTACTAAAGCCTACAGCTAGATGCCAGTGTATGACGGCTTTAGTCTACATCGGAAAGTTTTGGCTCAAATGCATTTATTTAGTGACATAGTATTTATTTTATATGCTGCACGCTTTGTTTATCCCCTTTCACCCTGCTCCTTGATGGTCAGGACCCCCACAGGACCACCACAGAGCAGGTACTATTAGGGAGGTGACACTGACATGGTGTTAGTGTGTTAGTGTGTGTTGTGCTGGTACTGAGAATCATCCACCGACCAGCAACATCCAGCCAACAGTGTCCTGTGGGTAATGTCCTATGAAGGAACAGGGTAAGAGAGGATAAACAATGTATGCTACAAAGTGCTCCTATATGGTCAGTGTAACGTACGGGAAGACTGAGGAGATACACACACGGATGAGGATTAAGGTTTTTAATAAAGTCCATGGTGACAAAACAGACACAACAAAGGAAGAAAGCACGAAAGAAAATGACAGACGAGGGGAAAACAGAGGATATATAACGAGACAAAAAACATAAAATACCTGGACACAGAAGACAATTGGAGCACATGACCAAACAGAACCACATGGTGAAGACAAAAACACAAGCACATGAGACTGACAGGACGTAAACAGGCAGACGAGGGAAGGCAGGGTGTGACAGTAAGTGAAGTTTATAACACAGACAATGTGTGTAGATACAATGTTAAGGCTAATTGGCATATATATATATATATATATATATATATATATATATATATATATATATATATCAGTGGGTAACCCTCATGCCCTCTCAGAGGGCCTAAAATATTCTTAACACACACATTCACACACACACACATGTTAAGTGGAAGCCTGTGTCTGAGTCTGTGTCTCCCCCTATAAGGACTGTGATGACTCCGCAGAATGTTGGTGGTTCAGCGCCATACCAATTTCAAATGACAGTAAAACTGACCAATCATATCTTCCCTCTAAGTGGGCGGGCTTAACTGTATGATAACTTCTGCCCGCTGTGGCAGTGCTAGCTGGAGAAACAGCGTAAACAATGGGATATGAATTGGAGGTTGGGTAACATAACAGGTTTTTAAGCTGAATGCAGTATGTAATGGAGGATTGGAAGAACAGGTGTTAGGTGTGTTAGGTAACGAGCAGCAAAATTCTGAATCATCTGATGTGTATGAAGGTACGCCTGACCTTGATGGAGAATTATTTGAGTAAAATATAATAAAATACAATAAAATATAGTTTAAAGCATTACTTTAAAATAAACTTAATTAACTAATTTAGGTTGATGACAGATGTACTTTTGTTTTTGGTAATAAATACATGTTCTCAAGACCATTTCCTCATATCACACCAAAGAAATCATTTATTATTATTTACATAAAACATGAAAAATATAGAAAGTATACTTCTATTTTACACTATATACTATAGGTGTACTATAATAGTACTTAAGTAGGCTCCTTTTTGCAAGGTGGGCTCAATTTACGGGTGAGTGAGAGACAGAGGAAGGGCAAGGTGGCGATGTCCATTCTCTCTTTTTCATTTACACTCGTCTTCTGTGGCCTGGCCCGGCTGAACTCTAGCTGTGAGATCCCATCACAGAACATCTTGTTGTGACCCAGCCTAGTCAGTCGCTAACACCTCCTGCTAGGCTCTGTTGACACCCCCAATCCCTCCCCCCCAACTCTTGTACTCACCCTGACTCTGCTTGAAAAACACCAAGTCTTGTCCAGCAGAGTAAGAGCATTACACACAGACGAAGGGGGCGGGGGTTGTTTCTGCAAGATAGCTAAGGTCACTCATCATTGCAAACACTGACCTAATACCCTGTCCCAGAGTTCAGCAGGACACTAACCCCTCGGTTCTGACAAGACGCTACCCCCATCCAGTCAATAATCCAAAACCCCAGTCAGGAACAACTGGCCACCACTACAACCACGCTGTAGCGGCTGAGTGTTCCTCCGCTGGTACCTAGTTTGCTGATTGCATGAGAATGGCCCAGGACAGCGGGGGGTCAACAAGCTGGAGGACAACACATCATTCTCCACTTAACCCCTCCCAGAGCGGAGCAGCAGCCAGTCACAACGAATTTGCCACTGAGCGGGAGAACGGGCCTCGCTGCGGTTCGCCGCCAGGCACGAGCAGGACGAGCCGCTGAAAGCAGTGGTGGAGAAAGGACGGAGGGATAAGACAAGGAAGAGACACAGACGGCAAATGAGATCTCCTTCATCCTCTGCTGCTCCACTGAACTGTCTGTAACCTCTTCTCCTACCAGACGCACTCTGCAAACACGCCCTCGTCAGTCACAACACATGAATCTTTCACAGGCCTGGTCACAAACTGGGCCAAACAAACACAAACTCAGCGACCAGATGAAGGCCGGTGCAGCGGCACAGAGGAGGCTTACATCTTCAAGGCAGCTGTTCGCTCAGTTATAAGAGGCGAATGTAAAAAAAAAGATCTGCACTTCAGCTTTTGGTGCAGGCTTGAGATGAGCCGTCAAAATCGTTTGTCTGAAATGACAAGAAATGTTTTTCAATATATATATTTAGTCAGGCTGTACACGTCACTACAGCTAGATGCCAGTGTATGACGGCTTTAGTCTACATCGGAAAGTTTTGTCTTAAATGCAGTTCATTAGTAACATAGTATATATTTTATATGCTGCATGCATTGTCTATCCCCTTTCACCCTGCTCCTTGATGGTCAGGACCCCCACAGGACCACCAGAGATCAGGTACTATTAGGGAGGTGACACTGACATGGTGTTAGTGTGTTAGTGTGTGTTGTGCTGGGACTGAGAATCATCCACCGAACAGCAACATCCAGCCAACAGTGTCCTGTGGGCGGCATCCTGTGTCCACTGATGAAGGACTAGAGGAACACAAACTGTGCAGCAGCAGATGAGCTACTGTCTCTGACTTTACATCTACAAGGTGGACCAGCAAGTATCAGGAGTGTCTAATAGAGTGGACAGTGAGTGGACACAGACTGCTGATTCTGATCCACTCATACCAGCACAACACACACTAACACACCACCACCAGGTCAGTGTTGCTGCAGTGCTGAGAATGATCCCTCTCCATTATAGTACCTAGTCTGTGATGGTCCTGACCATTGAAGAACAGGATAACAAATTACACAGAGAAACAGATGAACTACAGTCTGTAAGAGTAGAACTACAATGTGGCTAATAAAAATATGAATGATTATGATTGGTGCATATATATATATATATATATATATATATATATATATATATATATATATATATATATATATATATATATATATTGCATCTTACTTATGATTTTGTAGCCCATTCCAGCCTTGTGCAGGTCTATGATCTGGTCCCTGACGTCCTTAGAAAGCTCTTTAGTCTTGCCCATGTTGAGGAGGTTAGAGTCTGACTGATTAATTGAGTCTGTGGACAGGTGTCTTTTATACAGGTGACAATTTAAGACATTAATTAGATTAGGAGCGTCTAACTGGTCTGTAGGAGCCCAAACTCTTAATGTTTGGTAGGGGATTAAATACTTATTTCTCTCTGCAAAATGAATGCAATTAAATGTATATATTTTATACTATGTATTTTTTTGGAATTTCTTTTTGATATTCTATCTCTGGTCAAATAAACCCACCCTTAAAATTATAGATTGTTCATATCTTTGTCAGTGGGCAATCTTACAAAGAAGCAAGGGATCAAATATATATATATATATATATATATATATATATATATATATATATATATATATATATATATATATATATATATATATATATAATTAAAAAAGAATGCCCCATTTATATCTATATGTTAAATATTTGTGCTCATTCTCTGAAAGCTTACAGACTAACTAGAGCAATACCCCCAAAAAACAGTGGAGGCAGTATAGCTAGTAGTTCAAGCAAAACACAAGCACTGCCATATGGACATAACAAAATAACACCTCTAAAAAAATTTTAAGTAACATCGGTACTTTTTTGAACATGGTCATGGGTCACTGAGACAATCCGTTGTTAAACCGCTGCTGCTCCACTGTCATCTTGTTTGTTGTGGTTGTCAGAAACTTCGGACTCTGAACTGCCCTCTAGTGGATGTATTGTTTGACATCCATGCCAACATATAGGACACATAGATGTACGAGGGCAGTTACAACGTTTGAAACAGCCGTCTGTAAAGAGAGCACTAATGAGCCCTAACCCTAAACCAGCCACAGGGTCTAATAGCCTTGATCCATTTCTCAAAGATTGAGTTACTGCAGAACCTGCAAAGCATTATATCTACTTCTCCCAGAGTTCCTTTGCCCTGTTTCAGCTTAGTGGGGCGTGGCTCTGTCTGCACTGCGCTGCAGGAATAGTTAGCTAAGTACGTTTTCGGTCTGTTATTTTTTCTCACTTATTTCTCTGAAATGGCTTTGACGGTAAAGACCACATTTTCTTTTCAAAGCTCTGACATGATGCAGCACCTTGACATCTTTAAAAATAGCAGAACAAGACTGTTCCCCTATAATCATTCTCATGGTTGTTTCTATGGTTTCTCAGAATGTTTCCTATAGGCAAGCAGAACAGGAGCACCTTAAAGCTCTCACACAATTGAAAACTGTGCTTATATTGTCTGAATAGTGGAATAAAAACTGACAAACCATGAACCTTAAAGACTGCTGTTCCTTCTTTGAAACGAGTCGATTCTAAAATGCTAAACTGTTATATAACAATCTTGATTCTCTTGACTTTCTGCCCCCAAAATTTACCTGCATTGACAGCAAAGCAACAACAATGCAGATAACTGTCCCAGGAATGTATATGGCTCATGTATGTTCAATCATAAATACAGAAATAGATGGAGGCTTCTGAAAAGCTTACAGGTACAGACAGACCGGGACAGTACCCTGGGAAACTGATGGGGAGCAGTATAGCTAGTAGTTTAAGCAAAACATGATCATTGCCATATGGACATGACTAAATAGAACCTCTTGAAAAAAATTATAGTTATGGAACAAATTTTGAAGTGTGAACATCTGTATAATGTTACATTGTTGGGTCTCTGGGACAATCTGTTCTTACATTGTTGTAACTTCTTTTCTTGACGTCAAAATGAAGATCGAGACCAACTCTTGTATCCTTTATTCTTGAAGAAACCATGACATGATCTGAGAAGGTCTGAGCAAAGATCTCAGCATGGTCTGAATTCCATTGGCAACTGCACAGTCTTATAGGCCTGGCCCATGTTACCCATCTGGCCAATTGGTCATTATCTACTGGGTTTGGAGCAGATGTCCTTGGGATGTTCCTGTCCTAAAATGATGGGATCTGCTGAGCCATAAACTTCTCATAAACTCTTTGGCATATTGTGTGATGGCCATCTGTGTCTCAAATGTCTCACTTTAACAGACAGGCATGGTATGTAATAAATATTTACTATAACAGTAAACCGATGCTGATCTCCCGTCGTCTTGTTTGTTGTGGTCATCAGAAAGTTTTGACTCTGTCCTTTGAACTGTCCTCTAGTGAACGTATATGTAGAGGGCAATTTAGATTCCAAAATCCTTAACTTGACTCATCCACAACAAAGCAACAGGAACGTACTGTTCCAGACTGTAAAGGTGATGTTAGCACATTTCATTGCCTTACCAAGTAACCGAACTGTCAATGGGCATGGTTGGTGTTCAGCATGGCTGAAGTTGCTTCCTATTTGCCAACTTCTTAACTGGTTATTCCATTCCACCTTAAATCCTACTGCTTATACAGGCACCAGAATGCAACTTCAGCACCATTTAAGGTGGAGCAGAAAATTAGCAAATAAAGCTGGCCAATAGGAACTTCAGCTAACACTTAAGATGCTGGACAAGTTTAATGTTCGCTCAGCGTTTAGCACTAAAGTGACTGACGAGACGAGCGGTTCCACCTTCATTAGCATCACAACTCCAACAGTAACCTGTAAGCAGCAGCCAGGCTGTGTCAGCTTACCACTGTGTGCTGGTTGAAGTAGATTATCTTAAACTGAAAATTCCACAGTAAGGACTTCAATCTACTTTGTGTTTGATGTTGAGATGAAAGTACAGGTAACAATAGATAATTGTAGCTAGTACCCAGCATAGCTACTAATGGTATAATAGTATAATGGTATGAGCACTGAGCTTATTTACATGGAGGTTCAATTTATTCTGTGTATGTGGACATGTTTCTTTTGTGGGATCATCTGGGTTCTCACTGTAAATCAGCCAACCAGAGCAGAGCTCATTAAATTATTCATGAGCTCAGCAAAAAGAGAAACAGCTCAAATCATAGGGAGCAAAGGATGAGTAAAACTGTGTTCCATGTAGGACGAATATAGAACATGCAGAATACATTAATTCTGTGGCTCCCTTAAACTCATGTTTACATCTGTGAAGAAAGGAGGTCCTCTCTGAGTACAGTATGGTCCTCATAAGAAAACAAGCCCATGTTCACAAAGCCCCACATAATAAGGCTTACAACATTCATTGGTAGTGCAGTGCTCAGGTAGATAACCTTATATAGTCCATTAGCCAATGTGCCTCTGTTAGAATCTGTAATTCTGAGTATAAATATCTGAAGATATCATCGTTGCTATCTTCTCTAGCAGTAGAAAGCTGTATTTGAATGAGAGGACAACAGCTGTGGCCTCTACAGCAACATTATTGCCACCGACTGGATATATTTTGAACTGCAACGATACAAAAATTATGAAAGATAAATGGTTTTGCTAATAATTCCCATGAGTGATTTAGAAGAAATGGCCACTGGGATATGTTATACATATATAACATATTAGTAAGAGCATATAAAGTTATACCCCATCTTCATTGTGTTCTCTGCCTCAAAGCCTCATCTGCGCTCGTACTAAGAGAATGTACAACCCCCACACAGACACTGGGAGACTGTAAAAACTTCACACAGACACTGGCAGACCATACAGACTCCACACAGACACTGGGAGACCATACAAACTCCACACAGACACTGGGAGACCATACGAACTCCACACAGACACTGGGAGACCATACAAACTCCACACAGACACTGGGAGACCATACAGACTCCACACAGACACTGGGAGACCATACAAACTCCACACAGACACTGGGAGACCATACAAACTCCACACAGACACTGGGAGACCAAACGAACTCCACACAGACACTGGGAGACCATACAGACTCCAAACAGACACTGGGAGAACATACAGACTCCACACAGACACTGGGAGACCATACGAACTCCACACAGACACTGGGAGACCATACAGACTCCAGACAGACACTGGGAGACCATACGAACTCCACACAGACACTGGGATAACATACATACTCCTGTAAAAAGCTCTCCTCACCTACGGCTAAGATTCTGTCGGATGGTCTCTCAGTTTGACCTACAGCTGGCTAATGCTGCAGAAGCATCACTGGACACTTATTAGCTGCATGACGGTGCATTTGAAGTCAGTGCTTTTTCAAGCTGGAGCACAACATGCTACGGAACCTATCATGACCTCCCCAAGTCCTCGCCTGAGGGCCCACCTGGGAGTGTGATGGTGTGTTTGTGTGTGTGTGTGTGTGTGCGCGCACGGACAAGGACAGAGCACATTCAGAAAAAGCCCCTGCGTCACACAGCTGTATCTCCACTCACGTTGACGGATGGTAAAAATAAGGGAACACAAAAGAAACACTAGGAATAAAGAAAAGACAAATGTGTCTAAACCACCACAAGGACAGAACATACTCTGTCTGCACTTCACGCCCATAGCTGCTCTGCTCCACTTCAGCAAAAGAGCAAAGTCAGGCAAAAATAAAACTCTGAACAATTTGTGTCAGAGCCTGAAAGTCAGGTTCCAGTGTTTATACCCAGCGGGAGCTTTTTTACCTAACCAGTGAAGAACATGAGCTAATTAAAGTCTTTGTTGAAGGTTGGAAGTTGGAAAGGTACTGATTGTTAGCTTGATCAGTACATTTCACTGAGAACAACAACTTAGACCATCGCAACCTCTTTGTAGAGAAGATGAGTTGTATGCTACGGTCTAGTTGATGATGAATTCCACTAAATTTTGGAATAATTAGTCAAGGTAGCCTTTTAGAAAGGCCACATTCTTGAAAAACCCTACCTACCTACTAGTTCAGAGCGCTCACAATGGTGACGATAGGAACCAGACATCTGAGGACTTCAATGCCTCTATCGTCCAAGGTATTACATGAGATAGTTATGAATACACTACCTGGTGCCTAAGACCATGTATACCTTTCAAAGGAAGTCATAGGACTAAAACAAGTCTTCTTTTAAATATATTGACACAATAGACTCTAAAGAAACTAAGAACCCACATGTAGGTTCACTGGTCATTTTGGAAAGTGATTAAAATGGCTATTTTTATGTTATTGACACTGGGGCCCATGGTTCCTATTGCCAGGTCTCATCACCAGCTTTTAAAAATAAACCACTATGAATGACTCAACCTAAAGAACCTAAGAATCACAACCATCGCCGACTACTATCTTGAGTTTGTTGACCAAAAGCTTTTAAAAAAATCCAGTTGGTCTCAGAATGGCTGTTGCTGTAAGGATTTTAAATGAATGCCTGCTCTAATGGGAAACCGCTGAGGCAGAATTTTTGGATCTATTCAGTCATAGCTAATTAGTAGACACAAGGGGACTGCATTCATTTCCAGAGGACGTAGTTTGTGAAAATAAAAATGCAAATTTTACATTGTTGTTTAATTACGCTCTTAACACATATCAGTAAATATAACTAGAATACCGAGAAGTTACATTAGACGAGGAGGAGTAGCTTCAGTGACAGAAAAGGATTGTTGTGTAGGAGTTAGCCTACACAACATATGTTGGTATATATATATATATATATATATATATATATATATATATATATATATATATATATATATGTGTGTGTGTGTGTGTGTGTGTGTGTGTGTATATATAGACTACCACCCAAAAGTTTGGGATCACAGTGAAATGTTCTTGTTTTCAATGGAGTATCTTCCTTCCTTAACTCAATAATGGACTGACGGGTCTCTAAAGAAAGTTGTTTCTTTCTGGTCATTTTGAGTCGGTCAGCAAGCCATCAACTGCTGATGCTCCAGATACTAAACTAACCTAGAATGTTGTTCCCTTTTATACTCACTTATTAGTAGAATGTTTTTCAGCTGTGCATCAAGATTGAGCAAGGGTGTCCCAACAACCAATTAGCCCAATAACATCCTTAACTTGGATTGGCGGCCGTACCAGGAGTTTAGGTAGAGGACTGAGAATTGCTGATAAAAGGACTATATGCAAAATAAGCCTCTATACAAAAAATAAGCTTTAATACAAACATTTTTATTCTTTAAAAATCATCTGATACACTTAAATTAATTGTGAAATGGACAAAATTATTTATTTTATGAATTGCATGAAAAATGCATGAATTGCATGAAAATTGCATGAAATTAAATTCTAAATTGATCCTAAACTTTTGAGCGGTAGTGTATATTTACATTGTGGGAACAATTTATGATAAATGAACCAATGAAAATGCTCTAAGAAATTCTGGTTTCATTGACTTACATTAAAAGTAAAGAACCTTGTTTGTTGTTCTTTGGAAAGCGATGACATGTCCATGAATGCTCTGTTATTGAACATGGCAGCAGTGGAAAATTGCCACCCAGCACTGTCTGAATGGCCAAGACAGATCATCAATAGCCTGGCATCTCTACTCCTTCTACTGGGGGAGGTGATAATATGATGTGCCGTACATTCTAACAAAAGTACTGTCCATGTACACTGGAGTCCCAGATCTTGGCCTTGACCAGTCATACCGCTGATGCTTGCTACCAGCAGGCTGCCATAATACTGGATAGTGTAGGGGGGTGCTATCCCACTTCTGACACCAATGTGACACTTTGGCATAAACAGGAAACATAGAAAACATAGCACTTTAGTGATTGAACATGGCAGCAGTGGAGAACTGTCGCTAAGTACTGTCTGCATGGCTGAGATAGCAGGCAGGTCATCACAAGCCACGCAGTTTAACCTGTTGGTAGGCACAAATACCACATATCTACAATGCAGCCCAGCACAGAACAGCCAGCATTGCTTAGTCTTACATGGGAAGAGAAGATGCACTCAGTAGGACCCCCACACGGTTCATATACTGGCTATATTTGTACACATTTACATAAATACATATACATAAAAACCTCTGGCCAACATTTGCTCTTTGGCTAAAACCTGGTTTACTCATGCAAGAAGTCAAGAAAGGCTGACAGAGTTGTAAGCCTAGCGCAAACTGGTGAAGTCTGTAGAAAAGAAGAAATCTGTGTTGGTGTTTTTCTTACCCACTGATCTGAAAGCAGTTTTCTCACCGTTCCCAGAGGGCCGGCCTGCTCTGAATCAGCATAGCAGTGTAAATTCTGCTCGCCGCATGCTAAGCAGGTTGGCGTAACCTCCTTCCCTGAAGCCGCCATAAACCTCAATCAAACGGTGAACGTACACAATAGCCTGGCATCATATCTTCAATCAATGCAGTCCATTAATGCAGAGCTCTCAGAATTATCGACGCCATCATTCGCTGAAGAAAAAAAAAAGCCTCTGAGTGATTCACACCGGGAAGTCAATTTAAGGAATCAATAGCGAGCCTATTAGCTGAAAAGTTATTATGACAAAACAATTAACCGGATGGCAGTTATTTCAGGTCGAAGTACAGCCACAAACGGACTTTTGATGATGCATCGCACTCGTGGGCACCGGCAGTTACCGATGGGGGCGTACGAGGTTAAATCACACGTTCATTTGTTAATTGTTTGTGCTTTGACAAATGATTGTGTGGCTGTTTTGTCTGAAGGCCTGGCTCACGCTGCAATGTTTTGGCCACCTGGTTATTATTTTGTCTACATCGCAGTTATAAGCAGACTGAAAGGGGGGAATTAGTCATTTCGGGAGGCCCATGGTCCGTGACGGGACTGAATAATTGGAGTCTCAACCTACCCGGACTGGCTGTCTGAAACGGACTCGCTATTGGATCTGATGATGTGAAGCCGGGAAGAAAATGTTTCTGTGTGCCTCCACCGACATGAGGGCGTCGACTAATGCTCTCATTCTTAGCCACTGACTAATATTACATTATATGCGGTGAGTGAATGGCACACGGGGCCGCAGGACATGTTCAGAGCTCCTCGATTTCATTCACTTGAGGAGACGTAATGTACGAAAATATAACCCTCCCTGAGCTGCCTGCGTGCAAGCGTACACACAAATACGCACGGTGGAAGACAGAAATTAGGTCTGTTTATTCATGTGTGGTATAATGTAAAAGGAGCTAAATCAGCAGCAGCAGGAGCAGCAGTAGTGGTTCAGTGCTGAGAGAAAAAGAGAGAGATGCTCTACATTAAACAGGCCATATCCTGCAATTTTCTTGTATTTTACTGCTCCCAGAGGTTTAGATATGTTTATGTGGTTTTATGCACCAAATGGTGTCTTCATTTATATTATATTACCATGTCCGACCTCCCCACATCTCATAGAATTAGACTGTGATGAACTCCTCCCTGCACTGCTCTCAGCCACAGCCAAGCCTGCAGCGACATCCTCAGCAGGAACCCAGCAGGGACCATAACTCTCCCTATCCACCAAATACTGGAGCTGCCACCACCCCACTCTTTCCTGTGGGAGTCCCAGAGGGCTCTCACTGTAGATGCTGGTGACCCATTGATAGTGAGAGCAGGAGGTGGTGTGTCCCGGGGGACAACTTTAATAACAAGTGGAAGGCTCAAGGAGTCCTGTCGAGGACACTCTGGAGCAACTCCAGTTGCACACATGCTGGTTCCCCACTCGGATCACCCCATGCCACAAAGATGCGGGTGCGGCACAGTCCTCAGCAGGAACCCATCAGTGACCATAACCCTCCCTATCCACCAACTACTGGAGCTGCTCCCATGTCCCCCTTTTTTGTGAAAGTCCTGGAGGGCTCTCACTGTAAATGCTGGTGACCCATTGATAGTGAGAGCAGGAGGTGGTGTGTCCCGGGGGACAGCTCTAATACAAAGTGGAAGGCTCAAGGAGTCCTGTCGAGGACACTCTAAAGCAACTCCAGTTGCACACATGCTGACTCCCCACCCGGATCACCCCATACCACAAGGATGCAGATGCGGCACAGTCCTCAGCAGGAACCCATCAGTGACCATAACCCTCCCTATCCACCAACTACTGGAACTGCCTCCACCCCCTTTTTCTGTGAGAGACCCAGAGGGCTATCACTGTAGATGCTGGTGACCCATTGATAGTAAGTGTAGGAGATGGTGTATCCCGGGGGACAACTCTAGGACCAAATGCGGGGATGCGGGTGCTCATCACTTCTGGAGCAGCTCCTAGGAGTGCAGGCTTTTATAATGAAGTCCTTTTCTCGGCACGGCACGACTCTCAGCCTCGCCAGCTCCACCCCAAGCTTGGAGGCAAGCAAGTCTGCAGCAGTGTCCTCAGAGGCAGCCAGGTGATATTCCCAGAGGCAGGCAAATTTGCAGCATTGCTCTTGGAGGCAGAGGGGCCTGCAGCATTGTCCTCGGAGGCACACGGGCACGCAGCAATGTCCTTGGAGGCAGGAAGGCAGGCCTGCAGCAATGTCTTCAGAGGTAGGCAAGCCTGCGGGGATATACCCAGACTTAGAGCTGTTGGGTGTGAACATGGAAGGGTGCATCCAGGCAAGGGCTGGAATCCAAGTCAAGTGAAGTATTTACCCCACCAGGAAAGACCCAGTGACCCTGGAAGACTCTTTGACACAAGTGGGTTTCTTCTTATTTGGTCAAACAGTGGATGGAAAAGCAACAAATATAATAAAATAAGCCTAAATTAGGCTAAGCTTTGTTACACTTAGATGAGATTAAAAAGGTTTTTTTTGTTTAAAAAAAAGTATTTTTGAATGTTGTCCTATATATATATATATATATATATATATATATATATATATATATATATATATATATATATATATATATAGGACAACATTCAAAAATACTACAGTACAGGGCATTGATTTTCATTTCTATCCACTAAGAAAGGAAAAAACAATATACACTCATTAAAACTTAACAATTGTGAATGTAATGATAATAGCAATACTATATATATATATATATATATATATATATATATATATATATATATATATATATATATATATATATATATATATATATATATATATATATGCGCATCAATCCATCCATCCATTATCTGCCACTAGAGCCAATCCCAGAGTCATCCAGTGAAGGCGGGGTACACCATGGACAACATTTACTATGACACACTTACACATATGGGCAATTTATAGTATATGCTATATATAAATATATATATAGAGCATCGTCCTGTTTTGGCATGGATTTCTATTAAGAATCTCAGGCACCATTACAGTTGGAGAATTGCTTTACTCCTAAAGCACAGTGCTCGGAAATCTCCATGCCCCCCAAAAAATTTTGCAAGTCAAGGTTGACTGATGAAATTATTACCACAGCTCACTGCTTTGTTCTGTTTCTCTTATGAAATTCTTTCCTCTATGGTTTGTTTTCTATTCTCTTTCCTAAAACTCATCTGAGATGAGAGAACGCAAACACACAAGCGGAATACATCGTCGCCAACAAAGCCCGACGCACAGTCACAAACAAACAGCCGCTCACTGATGACTACAGCACTTATTTACCACCAGCTCTGGGTAAATACTCCCCGAGCTGCCCAGATCACTGTGAGAAAGTCCTGAGTTTGTGGCATCCTGTTTTGTCTTTTCTTTTCATGTTGTGCAAGCTGAAAGTCAGAGTTTTCTGCTCTTTTCAGTTCCTTTGTGCTCGCCCAGAGCCACCAGGGGTGGGCAGCGTGTTTTGAGCATTGTAACTGGGGCATACTGTACTGACACCGAACCCATTCTCAGCTCAGCTTTCTCTATAAAGAGAGCTCTCTATAGAGAGCTTCAATCACCGAGGGATCAAAAAATGACTGAAACGCAACCATCGTGCTCAAACATGAGTGGCACACCATTTCATGCACATGTGAGCATCTGTACACATGACCTCCTGACTTTATTCGATAAATAAGTCATAAATATTTCACTCTGTAAGTCCTGTTCAAAGGGATAGGCACTAACGGAGTATGATGCATGCATGTATGTGGGAAATCCACATGTTTCAGCCGAGGATGTGGCCTTGAAATGTAAAGATAGCATTGAAAGAGTTAGGGTGAAGATGCTTTTGAGTTGAAAGCTCTTGGTTTGAAGAGCTGAGGAGTACTTTTATGCTCATATAATAGCTGTATACACTACATGAGTACATTTTTTAGTATTTTATTTAGTATCAAGATGTATTTTCAAGTTTACAGAGCCCCAGAAGTGTGTACAGTTGTATTTTATCATATTTATTTAAATGGGTGGTGTAAATATTTGAAAAAAATCATCTTATCTGCTAGCCAATCCGCAAACTGCCTCGTTTAATATGGCACCATATCTGGTTCATGTTAAATATTGATTGGATCTCGTCCCACCTGCAAAAGCTAATGCTAACAAATGGCCAATAAGATTTATATCAATTGCAGGTTTTACATGTATCTTCACAAGTTTACTATTATTCAAAAGTTTGGGACCACTTCTTGTATTGATAGCTGCTATAATAACTGACACACTGCACATTGAAATGTTTTAAACTGAACCCCAAAACAAAAACATATGGTTTGTTCATATATATATATATATATATATATATATATATATATATATATATATATATATATATATATATATATATATATAGAGAGAGAGAGAGAGAGAGAGAGAGAGAGAGAGAGAGAGAGGGAGAGAGAGTGAAAATTTTACCTGATCTAGCCTCGTTTGAGATAACATCATCTCTGGTTCATGCTAAATACTTGCAATGCTAATGCTCACAGATGGCCAATGAGCATTACCTCAATGCAGATGCAGATTGGTTATTATCTGAACCCAAGAACAAAAACATATGGTTTGTTCATATACATCATGTTGTCCAATGTACTTTATCCCATTAGTTAGCTTGTTTAGTATTTTATTCAGTATTAAGATGCATTTTTAGGTTTAAAGAGCCCCAGAAGTGCGTACTGTTAAAGCCTAATTATACCTGCATCTACAAATCTGCAGATGTTATGCAGAGAAATGCAGATGTTTGCATAAGTCGACTAACAGAGCTCAGCAATGCATATAGGAAATTACAATATTTTGTCATATTTTGATAAATTTGGTATAAACACTTTTCATAAGGCTATGATATCACATTGCAGATTGAAATGTTATAAATTGAACCCCAAAACAAAAACATACGGTTCGTTCGTATACACCATGTTGTCCAATATACTTTATCCCATTAGTATATGAAGATGTTTGGTATGAAAATTTGAAAATGTTCCCCTGATCTGCTAGCCAATCCGCAAACTGCCTCTTTTTTGATATGGCAACATTTTTTGGTTCATGCGAAATATTGTTTGGATCTTGTTCCACCTTCAAAGCTGAACAGATGGCCAGTAAGATTTATCTCAATGCAGATTTTGAATGCATCTTGACAGGCTTACTATCATTCAAAAGTTTGGAACCACTTCTCATATTGAGAATTGCTACAGAGTGCACACTGAAACGTTAAAAACTAAACCCCAAAACAACAACATGATTGGTTCACATTTTGGGAAAAATAAGACAGTAAGTCTTTACACAGCAGGTTAAAGTAGCACCAATCCAATTTCCAGTCCAAGTTTGGGACCACTACTTGTATTAATAACTGCTATAGTAACTGACACACTGCACATTGAAATGTTATAAACTCAACACCAAAACAAAAACACATGGTTTGTTCATATATATATATATATATATATATATATATATATATATATATATATATATATATATATATATATATATATATATATATATATAGTGAAAATTTTATCTAACCTCGTTTGAGATGGCATCATCTCTGGTTCATGCTAAATACTTGCACTGCTAATGCTCACAGATGGCCAATGAGCATTATCTTAATGCAGATTTTACATGCCTCTTAATAACCTCATGCCTCTTAGTGCCGCTTAGTGCATGCCAAGCTCATCTCTTCTCCAGCAAGCTCCAGTGATTGAAAGCTGGGATACCACCAAGAACATATTCCAGCTGGGCACATTATTTTGGCCACAGCTACTTCTTTGGTTCACGTCTTTGGTTTCTTTGAACTTTTCTTTTTTCTTCGGCGCTGCAGCCTCGTTCGGGCTGCATTCAGGCATCTCTTTTAAAAATCTTTTTGAACACGGAGCAGCTGAGAAATGCTTTAATATTTTTTTTGTACAGAAACTTCAGCCCAAAAGTTCAGATCTCTGCAGCATGAAGTCATGACGAATGCAGAGCAGGATGGCATAAAACTCTCATGAATTCTGGTCTGGCTGTTCAGAGTGAATGACATGACTGCATATTGGATATGAATCAGATTTTAATACCATATATGAAAGTGGCTCAAATGAAAAATATCAATTTGTGTGTTTTTTGATGTGATGGTGGTGTGTTAGAGTGTGTTGTGCTGGTATGAGTCTGCTCTAATAGACACTGCTGCCTTGCCTTGGTGGACTATTCTCAGTCCAGGAGTGACACTGAGGTGTTTAACAGCTCCAGCAGTGTTTAAGGGTGTTTTCACACCTGTAGTTCGTTTCACTGGTCTGGATCAGTTAATGAGTTTGTTTACTTGGAGCATTTTCCTCCCCTCGGTTAAGTTTGTTTTCACACAGGCAAAAACCAACAAACCACGTGAGCACGTTGTCTCCTCTGATTGGTCACAGCTTTCTGTGGTCACAGCTTAGCTGCACATTTCTTGTAGAGCGTATCACGGAGCAGCAGCAGAGACAGCATCTGTTCATAGCTGTAATAATAATCTGATAATAAACCAAACTACAGTGCACCTGCAGAACACCCAGCTCACTCCAAACATCAAGTAGACAACGTCCCTCACTGCTAGTCCAAGAGAGACCTTGCATCATTGTCCTCGCCCAGTTAGCTGCTACAGTTCTCCAATTCTCTGTTTACGCCATCTGCCACATCCCATAATGCAAAGCATACCTGGCTGTGGGAGATGTTTAGATCAAACTTGTGGAGTACACCTAATACTTGGGTCGGATCGAGGTCGGATCACGTTCTCACCACAAACAAACTGCTCCGGAGTTCGTTTGGAACTGGACAGAGACCACCTCCTCCTCTCGTTTTGGTCCACACCAGAGTGCGATTAATGTTTTCACACCTGCCAAAACAAACCACACCAAGGGTGCAACTAGTGCTGGTGTGAAAACGCACTAAACCCTCCAACTAACACACTACCACCATGTCAGTGTCACTGCAGTGCTGAGAATGATTCACCTCTCAAACAGACCTGCTCTGTGGTGGTCCTGTGGGGGTCCTGACCATTAAAGTCTGTAAGTGTTAAACTACAAAGTGTTCCTATATGGTTAATGGCTAACAAAGCAGGCAATGTGTGTAGATATAAGGGTGATAGATAGATAGATAGATATAATAGATAGATAGATAGATAGATAGATAGATAGATAGATAGATAGATAGATAAATAGATAGATAGATAGATAGATCGTATATGCGTATATGAAGCCCAGCTCCTCCTGCTCTATGTGTTGGTGGGCTTCATTCTTCTTGCTCCTGTTCATTGCATTGACACGTCTCTCTCTTGTCATGTGTACTGTTTTTCACTTTGACAGAATGTGAGGCTGATTTATGCAAAAGTGTGTAAATGAGAGGTGTGGCAGCGCTTTCCGTGTTCCATCAGAGGCCTGTCATGTTCTTGAGGGACATGACGAGAGAGAAAGGGAGAGCAAGGTGTGGAACAAATGAGTTTTCCTTGTCTTAATAGCCTGGAATTTTCCTCCCACACCTGTTTTCTGCATTAGGCGTTACTATAACTAGGTTTGTAAGTGTAGCTGCATGATGTGTGCTGTTCATGTTTAATGCATTGCGCCACCTTACATATCCAAAGGATTGTAGACACCCGAGTGTGATGTGGGGTTTATGCCCCCTCCAGTTTCTCAGGGCCAGACATGATCTTGTATAGTGAGCGCTAAATTACATCAGTGATGCACTATATTGCCAAAAGAATTCAATCAGCCATTCAAATCATTAAACTCAGGTGTTCTCAATCACTTCCATGGCCACATGTGTATAAACCAAGTACCTAGACATGCAGACTGCTTCTACACACATTAGTGAAAGAGTGGGTCTCTCTCAGGATCTCAGTGAACTCCAGCATGGTACCGTGATAGGACGCCACCTGCGCAACAAGTCCAGTTGTGAAGTTTCCTCACTATTAAATATTCCACAGTCGACTGTCAGTGGTGTTATAACAAAGTGGAAGTGATTAGGAACGACAGCCACTTAGATACAAAGCTGAATTAGCGGATGCAAACTTCCTCCAAACTTCATGTGGCCATCAGATTAGCTCAGAAACTGTGTTAGAGCGCTTCATGGAATGGGCTTCCATGGCCGAGCAGCTGCATCCAAGCCTTACATCACCAAGCACAATGCAAAGCGTTGATGCAGTAGTGTAAGGTATGCCGCCACTGGACTCTAGAGCATATGGCTGAGTCTGGGTTTGGTTGCCAGGAAACGGTACTTGTCTGACTGCATTGTACCAAGTGTAAAGTTTGGTGGAGGGGGAATTATGGTGTGGGGTTGCTTTTCAGGAGGTGGGCTCGACCCCTTAGTTTCAGTGAAAGGAACTCTTAATGCTTCAGAAGAGATTTTGGATATTTTCACGTTCCCAACACCCAACTACTCTTGGCAATATTGTGTCCACCATCAGTGGCTCCCCCAGATTTTTTTTTTACTGGGTTGCCAAATTAGGACATTGAAAATCTCACAGTGGTACAACAAAATGCAAAGCCAAGTTTCAGGAACTCTGTTATGCTGTTGTACACTGCTGAATACTGTATGCTCTTGAAAACTAGTCAATGTGAGCCTTAAAGAATTGCATACTGATATATTTTAGTTTCGAATCGTACGGTTAATGTTACTAATAATCTAATGTGCATTAGTTCAACCAAGCAAATGTATTTTTGTGCATTATATCCATAAATGGGGAAAACAATACAACAAGAGTGTTGCATCAGATTCAGTTCCCCCTCCAACATCAAATCTTCAGAAGCAGCATTCTGTGACACTGATGTGGTGGTGGTGGTGGTGTGTTAAGCCTGTATGATTGGATCAGACATAGCACTGCTACTAGAGTGTTTAAACATCACAATGTCACTGTTGGACTAAGAATAGTCCACCAACCAGCAACATCCAGCCAACAGTGTCCTGTGGGCAGCGTCCTGTGACCACTGATGAAGAACTAGGCTGTCCCCCTCTTGATAGAGTCATTAACCGTTAACTTTAAGCTCCGCCTTTAGGAATTTCACTCTTAGTTCGTTCCCTCCATCATAAATCCACATTTAATGCTAGCGTTTCTCATGGACGTCCCCAGATATTCTGGTTACGAGATCATGTCTGGTCCCACACGACGATTTTGCTCCCCTGCTGCAGTAACAGGCTCTGCTCTTTGGGGAAGACTTCACACAAAATGTTTGAACATCACATCATCTTCCTTTTCTCTGTATCTATAAGAGTTTTACACAATAATGAAAATATCTGTCTTTATTCTTAGCAGTTGAAAGTGGAGATCTGGAGGGAAAAGCTGGATGTAGTTTGTTATATTACAGCAAGAAGACCAAAAGCTGGATCATACAGAGCTTGTAGGGTACTTGCTCAGAAGTGGTAGCTCAGTTTGGCTCATATGAATGACTGAGGTAGATTATGAAAATGATAAACAGTTTAACTATAATCTTGTGAATATGGATGAAAGCAAAATAGCTAAAATCGTTAAAGCTAATAATAACAGCAAATGTTGGTGGTTCACTGAGTGCTCTGTTCCAGCATTCAGTCCCAGCTGATACTGGCAAATACTTCTACTGTATATACCCCATTTTATGGCCTTATACATTGGCTCACCATGATCTACTGGGTATCAGCCGGGTTCCTGAGCAGACTGAGCTAGTGCCAACCATTAACATCTCCTGAGTTTGTGAGATCTCCAGACTTCCATCTCCAGAGACTCTCGCAAAGCTGACCACTTGTCAAGAGAAGTGGTAAAGTTCAACTAAAGTATGTACAACAACAACAACATCCATCCATCCATTATCTTCCACTTTATCCTGCTAGTCGAGGTCATGGGGGGTGCTGAGGCCAATCCCAGTGTCATCGGGCAAAGGTGGAGACAAAAACATCATCGCTGTCCAGGGAAATGAAAAAACTTACTTTACTTTCAATGAAAGTCAATGGAACAAGAAATATTTCTAAGCTGTTTTGTAGCACTTCTATCGGTCCATTCATGATGAAATTGTCACACTATGTAAACAGCCATTGGCGTGTTCAAATAATGTAGAAAACTCAAAATTGACAAAAATACATTGGACAGCGACGACATGTTATTATTATTATTATTATCATTATTATAAACATTTTTGAAACAATATAGTTTGTTTTCTATATTATTATATTACATAATAATACACATAATAAAACGGTATCATTTTAATACAAATTTAGTAATACTGTATTATTATTATTATTATTATTATTATTATTATTATTATTATAGACACTTTTTTGTACAAACTAGCAGCCTTTTTCAGAATATTGAGCACATCCAGTATGTAGGTATGTGAGTGTATGTATGTGTGTATGTATGTATGTATGTATATATGTATGTATGTATTTGTGTATGTATGTGTGTGTGTGTGTGTGTATGTATGTATGTATGTGTGTATGTATCTATGTGTGTGTATGTATGTGTGTATGTATGTATGTATTTTCGATGTGTGTATGTGTGTATGTATGTATGTATGTGTAGCATATGTATGTACTGAACCAGCTAGCCCTGACCCGTCCACTAATACCACACTGGACCTCAAGAAGTGAATCAATCACTATGAATATACATACATAGTGAGTCAGTGTAGCGTCGGCTTCTATCAGTCCAACTTGAGAGGATGAAGAACTGCCCTGAAGGTTTACTCTAACCTCCTATCAATCATGTTGAAGGTGCTGCTTCTGGTGAGGGACGGTAAACGAAATGATGGCTGAAGGTCTTAATCAACTCCAGCACCAGAATAAGAGTTAACGTTGCTGTTGCTTTCCACCCTGGAGATGCTCTTGATGAGCACAGTGATGAGGTTTGATGCTGAACTCACGACATTTAACATTGAGGAGGAAGGGCGGTGTGATTCCTTGGTTTCTACAGCAGGGGTGGACGCCACAACTCACTGGTGATATGCTGCCCCCTGTTGTTTGGATTATGAATTCGACAGATTGTGTCATCTTACAAATGGCACCCTAAATTGCATTACTAAGTTTTGCAATGTCACAGGAACGGCAACCATCAGTGAACAGAGAGAGCAGCCAAGATCAGTCGCACCATCACACTGTAAAGCTGTCTCAGGCTTGTAAGGCTTAACTGAGGACTTTTTTTTTAAATCCACTGAATACAGACATCTAAAGACGCTTATGTAGATCATTCATACATATATACATACATAAGGTACTACTTTTCATTTCTACACTGACGTTGCCAGAAAGGCTAATCTTCACCAGGGAACATGTTCCCTACTTACATTGCTGCACATGCAAAAAGACGATTTACTTTATATTGTGGGCAGGCAGATTTAACTCAGGGGAAAATTTGGTTGCCCCGGTGTCACCTCAAAGAGAAAACATTCCCTGTAGGGAAAGAGAGCAAAGCAAAACAAAGAGGAACAGAGCGGCTGATGAATAGACGTTTGACAAAAAAACGCCGACGCAGACAGTGCAGGGAGGAAGAGATGCGAGCTGCGAAACTGCGAGAGATAGATGAGGCAGCGAGAGAGAGTGACGAGAGACGGCAGAGCAATTTCTGGAAAGTTCAGCTTTTTTTTCTCCCCCCGCCTACCCCTCCCTTTCTGTCTCCCTCAGTGAAGTGAGATGTGGAGTTTTGCCGCGTTCCTGTCGGTTTGTTGGCTTTGTGGGGGCATCAAAGGAAGGTAGATGCTGTGTCACTCCATCGCCGTGGCACCCTAGCAGTCAGATATTGCTCATTTTTATATTTTCCCGTTTATTTATTTCTTTCCCTAACAGCTCTGACAGCCGGATGGCCTTTAAAGTCAGATTTTGTTGGGCGCGAGGGGAAGCTGACGGAAACAGAGGGAGTGACGTGACGGATTGCGGCGGCGCAGCTGGCATTTGGAGGCGGCTGAGTAACGAGGAGCAAAGGAAACGGCGAGACGTGGCCGCGCTGACAACCGACGTCTTTCGAGGTCATTCGTGGAGAGGAATGCAGGCCTGATGGATGACAGGAAACAAGCAGGTGGCAGGAGTAATTGGCCCATCAGCCAGGCTCCACCCACAATCGCATTCTTACCTAGCACCTGTTGCTAGGTAGGACAAGCTTGAAGGAATGTTTGTAAACATCCCATTCAAAATAAACACTATAGCACAAGACTTCTGTCAAAACATAGGCCATGCCCATTGAGCAGACATCATTTTAGCCCCGCCCATTCTGCCTTCGACAGTTTAGCTCCACCCACAGCAGTTCAGCTCTACCCATTCATGCTACAGCATATTAGCTGCCACATTAAGTCTACATCAGTTTAGTCCTAACCACTGAGCCTACATCATTTTAGCTCCACCCATTAAGCCCACAGCAATTTTGCTTGGCCCACTGAGCCCACACCAGTTTAGTCCCACCCATTTGGATTTCTGCAGTTTAGCTACACTCAATAAGCCCACAGTGGTGTAGCGCCACCCATTCAGCCTATATAATTTTAGCTCCACCCATTAAGCCTACAGCTGTTAATTGCCACACTGAGCCCACAGCAGTTTAGCTCGGCCCACTGGGTCTACAGCAGTTTAGCCCCGCCCATTCAGCCTACATAACTTGAGCTCCTCCTATTTGGATTTCAGCTCCACTCAAAAAGCCCACAATGGTTTAGCCCGGCCCACTCAGCCTACATCATTTTAGCTCCATCCTTTGAGCCCACTTATTTTTAGCCCTGACTGTTGAGCCTATAGCAGTTTAGTTGCCACACTGAGCATACAGCAGTTCAGCTTGGCCCACTGAGCCCATCACAGAAGTTTAGCCCTGCTCGTTCAGCCTACATTACTTTAGCTCCACCTATTCCTCCTTTAGCAGTTTAGCTCCACCTACTGAGCCCACAGCCGTTTAGCCCTACCCATTTATATTACAGCAGTTTAGCTTCCCTATTGAGCCTGTTGTAGTTTAGTCACCCCATACAGCCCTACAGCACTTTAGCTCCCCCATTAAACCTACAACAGTTTAGTCCCACCCATTGAGCCTTCATCATTTTAACTCTGCCCGTTAAGCCTATAGCAGTTTAGTCGCTACATTAAGCCCACAGCAATTTAGCCTGGGACACTGAGCCCACCACAGCAGTTTAGCTCCACTCATTCAGCTTACAGCAGTTGAGCTCTGCCCATTAAACCCTCAGCAAATGAGCCTGTCCATTCAGGTGACATCATTATAGCACCGCCCATTCTGCCTTCAGCGGTTTAGCTCCACCCCCTGAACCCACAGCAGTTTAGCTCTACTCAATCAATCTACAGCAGTTTTGTCTCGCCCATTGGCCCTGTCCATTCAGCTGACATTATTATAGCTCCACCCATTCTGCCTTTAGCAGTTTAGTTCTACCCAATTATGCTACAGCAGTTTAGCTCACCTACTACACCTACAGCAGTTCAGTCCTGCCTACTGAGCCTGCATCATTTAGCTCCGCTTGTTGAGCGTATAGCAATTTAGCCATGCCCATTGAGTATATATCTTTTTAGCTCCACCCACTGAGCCTGCAACAGTTTAGTCCTGCCCACCGAGCCCACAGCAATTTAGTTCCACCCAATCAGCCTACAGCAGTTTAGTTGCCCCCATTGAGCCCGCAGTTGTTTAGTCCCACCTATTTAGGCTCCATCACATTTTCTGAGCTCACCCAGCCTACAGCTCGTGTTCAGCCATGACCCTTGAGCTTACAGAACATCAGCCCTGGGCATTTAGTCCACAGCAACTTGGCACCTTAAAGTCTTAAAGGCACATGAGCACAAATAGTCTGTTTAATTGTAAGGGATAAGGAGAGGCTGGAAAATTGTGATAGGCAGGAGGAGGCACCAATATTCCAACTATAGAGCATTGCCCCTCCCGACCACCATCCCCCAAGCTTATAGCTGGACAAATTTAAGAACCAATATCCGGTCTATCACTGAGCGCCAGGGTCCAGAGAGGCTTTCGGTTCAGAAGTGTCATTGGCTTCCGAGATTACGGCGTTGTCAACGATTCCTCCATTTCCTCGTCCGCTTCTCCTCACATCCTGGAGAGCCTTAATGGAGAATGCCTCTCGCTCAGACCCACACAGAAAAGCCACTCGTATTATTTTGGTCCCTCGGCCCTCTGAAGGAGAGGGTAATTGCTTGTAATTGTACTTTCTAATGATGGCTGCACTCTCGATGGAGGCGAAACAGCCAGTAGCCAGCTGCTATGGGCAAACTCTAGATAGAAGGAAATCATTAAGCAATTTCATTAAGGTACACTGCTGCCCTACACACAAACATGCACACACACACGCATAAGAGCACGCCCACACACACACACACACACACACACAACCGACCCTTACCAAAAATTAAACTTTCAGTGCTGGAGGGCCTAATCAATATGGAGCTAAATGGTTTCCGTCAAAACGTGTAGTGGACTATGAATTCATTAACGCAGCCTTGTTTTCTCCACCCTCGCTTGAATACAAAGTCTTTCAAGGTGGGCGTGGTGCAGTCTTCACTGATTTCGGCGGGGGGGTGGTGGTGTGGTGGTGGGGGTTGGTATTAAGGCAGCAGATAATGGTATGCATAGAGCTAATGAAGTGGACCTAGTATATAACGCACTATGAGGAAATGAAGACCTCATATTAGTGTAATGATGCATGTACTTGGAAGTAAGTCTTTCGCACGTTTTAATGTGTAAGTTAAAGGGATCTATTTATTTTTACTTTCAGGGGCAGCGTGTGTGCATGTGGGGGTTGGGGGGGTTCTGAAAAGGAGAACTTTAGGAAAATTGGTTAACATGAAATGATTAATGTGTCATCACTAATGTAGTTATATTGTACAATGTAGTTATACAAGAGTTTCAATTCTTTTCTTGTTTTGGACAAGAGCATCTGTATGTGTCATGTGTCATGTTTAATGCTATTTCAAAAATTTAATATAAAATTTTGCAGCTCTCTGATGCCAAATTAATGCATACACAGTATGACTAACAGTGATATATACAGTGCTTTGCAAAAGTATTCGGCCCCCTTGAACTTTTTAATCTTTACCCACATTTCAGGCTTCAAACATAAAGATATAAAATTGTAATTTTTTGTGAAGAATCAACAACAAGTGGGACACAATTGTGAAGTGGAACGAACTTTATTGGATATTTTAAACTTTTTTTAGAAATAAAAAAATGAAAAATGCGGCGTGCAAAATTATTATATGCATTAATACTTTGTAGCGCCACCTTTTGCTGTGATTACAGCTGCGAGTCGCTCGGGGTATGTCTCTATCAGTTTTGCACATCGAGAGACCCATCATTTTTGCCCATTCTTCCTTGCAAAACAGCGTTTGTGAACAGCAATTTTCAGATCTTTCCACAGATTCTCAATTGGATTCAGGTCTGGACTTTGACTTGGCCATTCTAACACCTGCATACGTTTATTTGTGAAACATTCCATTGTAGATTTTGCTTTATGTTTTGGGTCATTGTCTTGTTGGAAGATAAATCTCAGTCCCAGTCTCAGGTCTTTTGCAGACTCCAACAGGTTTTCTTCCAGAATGGTCCTGTATTTGGCTCCATCCATCTTCCCATCAATTTTAACTATCTTCCCTGTTCCTGCTGAAGAAAAGCAGGCCCAAACCATGATGCTGCCGCCACCATGTTTGACAGTGGGGGATGGTGTGTTCAGGGTGATGGGCTGTGTTGCTTTTACACCAAAAATAACGTTTTGCATTGTGGCCAAAAAGTTCGATTTTGGTTTCATCTAACAAGAGCATCTTCTTTCACATGTTTGGTGTGTCTCCCAGGTGGCTTGTAGCAAACTTTAAACAAGACTTTTTATGGATATCTTTGAGAAATGGCTTTCTTCTTGCCACTCTTCCATAAAGGCCAGATTTGTGCAGTGACTGCCCTATGGACAGATTCTCCCACCTCAGCTGTAGATCTCTGCAGTTCATCTAGAGTGATCATGGGCCTGTTGGCTGCATCTCTGATCAGTCTTCTCCTTGTTTGAGCTGAAAGTTTAGAGGGACAGCCGGGTCTTGGTAGATTTGTCAGTGGTCTGATACTCCTTCCATTTCAATATGATCGCTTGCACAGTGCTCCTTGAGTGTGTAAAGCTTGGGAAATCTTTTTGTATCCAAATCTTTAAACTTCTCCACAACAGTATCTCGGACCTGCCTGGTGTGTTCCTTGTTCTTCATGATGCTCTCTGCTCTTTAAACACAACTCTGAGACGATCACAGAGCAGGTGCCTTACAGGTGGATTCTATTTATCATCATCAGTCATTTAGCTCAACATTAAATCATTCAGAGATCCTCACTGAACTTCTGGAGTGAGTTTGCTGCATATATATGTGTGTGTATATATATATATATATATATATATATATATATATGCAGTTATATACCACAACGCTGGCCACTGACACTGTTTGTAACACGGTTGCAGCCGTGAGGCTACTTCTATTTGAACATTTGCCCTGTATGACCCAAATCTGCAAAGAACGGTCACAGTTTCACTTCACGACAGCGGATTTAAAGAGGTTCTAGCTAAATGTTGCAAGATTGCCGGGCACTTTAAGCACAGCCCAGCAAACACAGAAGAGAAAAGCGAGTTGCACTTGGACAGAAGCAAGAATCACACAGTCAGGACGTTCAGGTTGGCCTCAGTAACTGACTGAATATAAAGGAGGACTAAGCAAAACTGTTAGTGTGCAGTAAAAAAAAAATCAACAGTCTGACTGTAAGATCCATGTTTATACATATTTACATATATATACAGTATATATATATATATATATATATATATATATATATATATATATATATATATATATATATATATATATATATATATATATATATACACATGTCCTTTCTTGTCCATTTTGAGTTTTCTACATAATTTGAACACACCAATGGTTGTTTAAATTGTGTGAAAATTTCATGATTATTGGTCCAATAGGAGTGCTCCAAAACAGCTTGGAAAAAAAATCTGGTCTCCATTGACTTACATTGAAAGTATAGTAGATTTTTGTTATCTCCTATAAAGTTGCAATTTTGACAGAAGAAGACTGAAGAAGAGAATATAACAGATCAGCAGCTAGTAAAGCTGGAGAATGAGGCCATCAGTCTGGACCTGCCAGTAGACCTCGAGTCTGGTAGTCCGAGTGCTCCGGCTGAGACAGTCGTGAGCACCGGACCTCCAGTAGAGGACCTCACTGGACAGGCTGAGGACGATCTCCAGAAAGTGCTGCTGGATGTAGAAGACAAACCCGAGCAGAGTCAGAGTGAGTAGCTGAGTGGAAAGTCGATAATCAATAATATTCACTGAATAATTCATAACTGATACTTTATAATTCATAGTAGTCACTGAATAATTAATCAGAAAATCTAAACAATTCATAATAGCTGCTGAATCATTTCTAGTACAAACTGATTGAGTCTTAGCAGACTCTGAATTATTTATAGTAGAGTCTGAATCATTCCTGGTAGATACTGAATCATTAAAAGTTTGTTATGAAATGATTTTTTATAGAATTAGATTAGATTCTGTGTCGTCTCCTGTAATGAAGATGTTAATGAGTTTATGCTGAAACTAACAGAACAGCTCTCGGTGAAGATCGATGATCAATAACTGATATCAGTATCAAACACAGCTGGAGTACTGACTGTATTTATTCATGTGGAAGGAGAGAACGACATGAACACCACGGTGCGAGATGAAGCGGAAGCTGAACCCGCCGTGGATCTGTCCATCTCTGTGCCGGACACTCAGCTGGACGTAGTGTCTACAAGTGTCCAGTCTCGGGGTGAGTAAAGGAAATGACCACCAGATCATTTGGTAATGAATCAGCTGGACAGCTATTGATATCTCTTCATTTGTGATCAGAAGATGAGATCCTGTTGAAGATCCGGCTGGAGCAGAAGCTAGTTTTGACCTCTCTTTTGGTAAGTGATGGACACGGTCAGTGGAAACACATCAGGAATGAAATCTGCTGGAAAGCTGATCATATTTATTGATGCGTAAACAGTTAACAAGATGATGGACATGATGGTGACGGTGGTGAAGGCAGCTGAGGCCAAGAGCGATGCCATCCTGAACCTCCTATCATTGTCCATCGACCTTGAGGAGAGAGCAGGGGCCACTGCCCTCTGGGTAAGTAAAGGAAGTTAGAAGATATCATTATGATAGAGCAGCTGCTGAAGAGCTGCTCAAAGGAAACCTCCCTGATAACAAGTATGGAACAGACAGTGAGCTCCTGACCACCTCGCTGGAGGAGCCTCACACTTCTAGTCATAGACACACCCTTAGTAGACTCTGAATCATTCATAGTAGAGTCAGAATCATTCGTAGTAGATACTGAAGGATTCAAACTAGAAGCTGAATAATTCATAATATATACTGAATGGGTTTCATTATATAGTGAATCCTTCATTGTTGATACTGAATCCTTCAGGGTAAGATACCAAATGAGTCTTAGTAGATTCTGAATCACTCGTAGTAGACTCCGAATCTGTTGTAGTAGATACTCAATAATTCATAGTGGACACTGAATCATTCATAGTTCATACTGAATCATTCAAGGTAAATACCAAATGTGTCTTAGTAGACTCTGATTCATTCACAGTAGAAACTGAATGATTCAAAATAGAACCAGAGTAATTCATAGTAGATACTGAAACATTTAATGTATGTACTGAATCCTTCATAATTGATAATGAATCATTTAAGATAGTTAATAAATGAATCTTAATAGACTCTGAATGATTCAAAATAGATGCTGAATGATTCATAGTAGATAATGAATAATTCATAGTATATACTGAATAATTCATAATAGATACTGAATAATTCATAGTAGATACTGAATTATTCAAGATAAAAAAGTCTTAGTATACTCTGAATCGGGGGGAGTAAAGGAAAAGACCACCAGATCATATGGTAACGAATCAGCTGGACAGCTATCTCTTCATTTTCTGATCAAAAGACAAGATGCTGATCACTTCTAAAGCCAAACGTGAAGCCATCAGGGAGCTGCTGAAGATCCAGCTGGAGCAGAACCAGCCTGAACATCTGGGTAAGAACAAATCAACACCAGATCAGATCACAATGCTGAAGATACGTGTTTAGTGGAACTGTTCATTCATAAATGTTTATTAAACACTAGCTGCTCTTATTCCTCATATAAAACTGTTCACACACAACAACACCTACATATAAGAATTTCAGCATCACAGCAAACACTTAGACCCAGAACGACGTGGTCTCTCCTCATAACCTCTCTCCTATCTGAGACCCTAAGATCCAAACCTCAACATACAGAAATAAGGAGCCTAGAAAGTTACCACACTAGCAAAGAGACCAGCTACAACTTTTAGTCCTAGTCATGATCTCTAAATTATAGATCTCTAATTCCTAGTCCTGGTGACTAAGCTATAGATCTATTTCAGTCCTAGTCATGATCTCTAAATTTTGGGTGGATTGGTCCTAGTCCTGGTCCCTAAACAAATTATTTTTTTTATTTTATAGAGAACTCAGAACATCAAAACCAATGATCTGAGAAATAATGCAGTGCTGAGGACCAACACCACTTGGAGCACTGCAGAGCGAGAGGGACACCAGCAGCAAAGAACGTCTGTGAAACACCAGCAGACTAGAGGGACCCACCATAGGACCAGAGACCAGGTACATCTTATAGATCCTAGTCCTGGTCACTGAACTATAGATATGTTAGTCCTAGTCCTGGTCAGTAAACTATAACTATGTTAGTCCTAGTCCTGGTCAGTAACTATAGATATGTTAGTCCTAGTCCTGGTCAGTAAACTATAACTATGTTAGTCCTAGTCCTGGTCAGTAACTATAGATATGTTAGTCCTAGTCCTGGTCAGTAAACTTTAGATATGTTAGTCTTAGTCCTGGTCAGTAAACTATAGATATGTTAGTCTTAGTCCTGGTCAGTAAACTACAGATATGTTAGTTCTGGTCCTGGTCACTAAATGATGAAATATTGTTTTATAGAGAGCGGACAGTGACTGTTCTCCGAGAGGTTCTGGTCGACGGATGGTCTAGAGCAGGAACTGAGAACCTCCGAGCCAGAAATGAGACATACACAGCAAAAAAAATTAAAAAAAATAATAATAATAATAAAAATAAAATGTCTTTCAGTCTCTTTCTACAGATATTATTACATAAATGGGTAATAGACCACACTGTGGGAGGAAAGACCCCAAGAAGACCACCTAAATCTCAGTACCAGTGTCCCTTCTACCATTTAAGCCCACATGTGTTCCTAATGAGTTCACTTACAGTTTTATTTCAGAAAGATAATCTGAGTTTAATAACTGATACGATCAGAAACAGCAGATCAAACAGGCCAGAATATCTGCAGCAAACTGAGAAGAAGCTTTAATATGAATTATAACTCGTTTTAATTCAACACTTTAACTTTACTGAGCAGAACTCGAATAATTTTAACTTTAATCCCCTAAAAATAAGAACTGTATTTTATTAAGCATACTAAAGTAACACTGAAGTATATTTTTTACGTGTACTTCATGTAGTAAGTATACTCATCGATGTACTAGTAGTAAACTTGTATATGTACTCTTTCAATACGTCTGGGGTCTAAATAGACCACTTTTTAATTTATGAAAGTAAATTTGCGTATACACCAAGTGTTAGAATAGTAAACTAAAAAGAGTAAACAACTAGTCTACATCTTTTATACTGCAACTACACTAAAAGTAAAAGACAATGTATGTTTGATTTGGTTTAATTTGATTCCTTTTATCTATTATCTCTATTATATCGTAATGAAGATCTGGTCACATGTAGGTCAAGTTTGTGTAGAAATTCACAAAAAGTTTGTGTAGAAATTTCAAAAAAAGTTCAGAAAATTTCAAATTTCAAATGGTTCATTTAGTTCTATGTAAGGTGGCATGGTGGTGTAATGGTTAGCACTGTCGCCTCACAGCAAGACAATCCAGGTTTCATTCCCAGTCTAGGCCGTTCTGTGTGGAAAGTGTATGTTCCCCCAGTGCTTGAGTGGGTTTCCTCCGGGTACTCCGGTTTCCTCCCACAGTCCAAACACATGCACAGTGCTTAATATGTAAAAGATCAGGTAATGGAACACTAAAGGTGGGGTGATCCAGCAAGTGGCAGTGATGGAAAAGGACCTGGAACACATAGACACAACAGTGCTTCATTTGTCCATCTAACATAGTAACATTCTATACAATAAAATAATCCTAGCTTTAATGAATGCAGTAAGGAGCTGCAACCATAAAATCTCAGAGATGCCACTGGATGAATTGTTTTTGGTGTCCTACAAAAAAAAGACCTCAAAGAGGTGGTGGATCCACATAAATAAGTTCTGGAACACAGGTACCTGAAATATGAAAGGTGTCGGATCTTGTTCCAGCAAGATCCAGCACAAATTAAGCACTGCACATGCATGTTAGGTTGATCCTCACTCTGAACTGCCCGTAGGTGTGAGTGAGTGTGTGTTGGCCATGTGATGGACTGGCGGCCTGTCCATGGTGTACCCTGCCTTCGCCCAATGAAACTGGGGTTGACTCCAGCCCCCAAGTGACCCCGACTAGCGAGATATAGCAGAAGATAATGGATGGAATTAGATGAGATATCTGGACATTTGCACCTAAAAAAAGTGCAGCTCAACTGGTCAACTGAATAGTGCAGCACTGTGTCTCTTGATAATGTAAGAGTAAATGGTGTCCATGTGTTTATATAGCATGACGTCTTTATAGACGGCCTCAAAGCATCAAAGCATAATAATAAACAAAAAACATACACAGGCATGATTTGTTGATTAGAGACCCCACAGATCCTTTTAGTTTCAATTTCTCAGAAATCAGCCCTTTGCAAGATATAAGGGTGTAACCGCCCCTCACCCCATCCCCCCACTCTGCTCACAGAGTCGAAAGTGAAAGTGGCACGAGTGTATTTATACACAGACAGGAAGTGCTGCACACACAGAACATCGGACCTCAGATTAGGAGAACGAGACTCAGACTTCAGCATCACTTCATATAAAGGTAAGTTAATATTATAGAGTATAAATGTGAAATACTGTAACTGCACATGTACTGTGTTAGCCCTGCTTAAACCTGCTATACTTCTAAACCTCATTGTGTAGTTTTGTGTAATTTTGTATTCGCCAGTTTTGATGTTTTGTGTAGTTATTCTTTGTAATAATGCATTAAACAAAAATTAAGAAATGCAAACGTTCTCTGTATGGTATTTGATTTGACTTGCTTTACAAATTTAAATATGGCATTTTTCTGCTAATTATAAAATAATTACATATATAGCAATTATAATTATATAGAACTATCTGCAGTAATTAGCAGTTATATAGGTATAATATATAGCATATTAATATTATATATAGTATAGTAATAAGGCATAAAAACAATATAAAGTAATATGCATATCTTATTGTGAAAGAGGTAGATCATATCTTGAGCTCCAGTTTAAAGAACAAAGTGTAGTTCCAGATTTCTCCTGGACGCCCCAGACATTGTATGAATGTATTCAGTTCCTTCAGCAGCAATCTTGATTTAGCTTAATGAAGTACTGAGCAGTCAAAGCAGGTATTAGATTAGAACTGTAAATAATACTGGGTTGTTTCCACAAGGAGAAGCTTGGAAAGGGTTAAATAAACACACTGACATACGTAAAAGCCCTACTTACTGTATTAATACTGTTTAAATATTTAAAAATATAAGCAATTTTTTGTTAAATAAAATTGCTTTGTAAATATATTTTTCCCAAAAACGTTTGTACATTACTGTATATACATTCACAGCCTAAAACATTGTTGATTTGTATTTTCTATTGCATCATTTGAAATTTTTGACAATTTTACAATGAATGGACCAACAGAAATGCTCGAAAATAACATGAAAAAAATTCTGTTTGCATTGACCTAAATTCAAAGTGAATATTTGGCCTATTCTCATGTAATATGTGTTTTTCTTTGGATAGCATATATATATGTACTTTTAAAAAAATATTTATATACTATAGCAGGTTGCCAACGCTGCTTGTTATCAAGATTAGAACTAAGAACATATAACAGATTAGAAGGCATAGCAAGTATAGCACAAAGCAGATGCTGTAGCTTCACAAGTCAGAACTAAGAGAGAGGCTGTGGAGAGAGTGGCCAGGCCTCTTGCTATGCTCACGGTTTTGTTGCTAAAGGGTCGGGTGCATTTTCAGCGTGAGCGACCCTCAATCTCATGTATCATTCATACGCAACTGAATTTGAATCTGAATTTGAATTTCCGAACATAGCGGAATTCGACTCCACAGTTGAGGGTTAGGTGCTTTGCTCAAGGGCACTTTAATCGTGTCCCGTTGGTCTAGGACAGAGGTCAGTAATATGTGTTATTTGTATTGTGTTATTATGTGTTATATATATGTGTTTTCCAGATATTAAAAAATGGGAGGACCTTCATCAAAACCTGGTGAGTTTAAATTCTCTGAACCAACTAGGACAACGTTCATAACACCACACCACACCTACTTACATCACCAGTCAAAGGTTTGGACACACATATGGACGTTGGGTAGCTTACACTGTTCTGACAAAAGTACCATGTAATGTGGAGTATCTAGTTTAGTTTGTAAAGTGGTCTTTAATTGGATTTATCTAATAATAAACAGACGTACAGATAATGTGGTATTTTGTTTATTTATTTGTAATTTACTGTAATTCCACAAACGTTGTTCTACGTCATTATACATACAGTGATTTACTACCTTAACTACAGTGGAATCAGTTTATATCTAATAATTTAGTTTATAGCTAATAATTTAGGGGATATGGTGGTCTTTGATTCATATTAGCAAATGTGTTACCCCCTAGTGTCAAATCGCTACTATGCCCTTGCTTATAGTTCATGTGTATAGACATGTTGATCTTGATGTGTTAAAAGTTAAAAGTTTAAATAGTGAAGTCGGAGCCCACATACACAAATGTACTCAAAGTTTTTACACCATCTCCTTCAGTCCTGTTAGAGAAGCAGCTCATGTGGCTCCTCATGAAGCTGCTGGTCAGAATGTTCAAAGTATGTAAACCTGCATCAGAGCAAATGAGCTCATTTCTAAACTTTACACTTTATGGTAGTGTACGTTCATAAGGCTACATGAAACCTACATAAGCTGACCATGACAACCGACATAACCCTCCTTTTTTCCAGTAAGCACCATCTGGTGTAAAGGCTATGTTACCTAACCTTGATTAAAACTGGCAAATGTACGTTCATAGACATTGACGGCTACTGGAATAAACCTATATATGTCCGAAATGTATATAAAGGGAACCCCGGCTGGTAACACTTCTAAGCCTTAATATGGTGGAATGACTCTAAATTATTAAGACACATAAAAAAATCACAAAAGTATCAGATTTATTTATAAATTAATGTTTTTATTCTAAATATTATTTTTGATGCGCAATGCCTGCTGGGTAGATGACGTCAAATGGTTGCAGTGCTAAACCTGACTGTGGTTGGAAGGAGTGAATGTTAGTTACCAACCTAGCTTAAAGAAAACCATGTACATTGTGTTGTTGATGTTGTTTCAGTGAAAGGCAGTGGGAAGACTGATATTAGTCTAAACTTTCACAAACATAAACAAGGAGAATAGTTAGTGAAGCAGCGTGTGGACCAACACAGCTACCCAAAGACCCCTGCTCTGCTCTCCTAACTTCAGTCTGGATGAGTTTAAGTGGTTCAGTAGACCACCACTGGTGAGAGACTTGATGGAGGCTGTTGGTTTTAAGCGTAGACTAAAACACAATGCAGTGCCACAGTTTCCCCACACAGGAAGTCCGAAACTGCGTGAAGAACCGTGAACGTGAACATGCGCTGGATTCTCTCCTGGCGTCCCGCCAACAACGTTTAGCGTTAGCGTCAGCTGCTTCTCCCTCGTTTGTGGATCCTGAAGGTGAAAGTACAGTCTTAGTAGTGAACATACTAGTTCACTAATAAAGGAGTGTGAAGCTAAGAGAAACTCCCGTTCAGTGTATCTAGCTGTTTACTGAGCGTGAATGTTTCCTGCTAGAAAGCGGAGCTCCTTTAACAGACACTCTCCTTCTCCGTCAACACCAACACACATTTTCACAACAACTCCAGCACTGTGTCACTCTCTCCTCCACGCCTCTCTGTTCATCATCTACACTAACGTGGTGTGTGATGTCACCGCTGATGTCAGAAATGTTGTGTTCTAGCTCAAACTGTAAAGACTGAACAGTAGCCATGTTTAGCTAGCTAGATGTGCTCAAGCGCAACGACCGGTTACTGCAACCATTTGATGTCACTACCCGCTGATCACGTCAGTAGATACAACAATGGTGACCTACGTGCAGCGGGATTTTACAGAAAATCTAATTAATCTGATACTTTTAGTGATTTTTTACAACATGTCTTAATAATTTAGAGTCATTACAACATATTAAGCCTTACATGTGTTACCAGCCGGGGTTCCCTTTAAGTGTCATGTAGCTTTATGACTGGTACCCTACAGTAAAGTGTAACCAACATTACAAAACATTCTCTAACAACCCTAATAAAGATGCTTTATTCTGATCCAGGAATAGTTCCATGAGTGTCATTTTATAGTTTTGATGTCTTCACAATATTTATTGTACAATATCAAACAATATTATAACTATTAAAAACCTAGGTGTGTCCAAACTTTTGACTATACTCACATTTCCCGTGACAACTGACATGAGCCTGTATAGACATTTATAATGACTTGCATGACAACTGATGTTTGTTGGAATGTGTGTGACATAAACCCAAAGAGACTACTCTACTGAATTACTTCACACTACACTAATCAGAAATATGAAAAAATATATAAGGATAGTAATAATTAATAAGTAATCAGACGTTTTTGTGTTATGGTCTATAAAGGAGCAATTTGTAAGATGACGCAACCTTCTTCATGCTCTCATGTTGAATGGACTCTGATCCACACTACAGTAACTCACTATGGCCTCTTGAGGTACCAAGTGGTACTACAAGACAGTCTGAGCCAGGGCTAACTGTTTAGCATGTATAGTATAAATGTATGTATACAACAAAATACATACAGTAGATGTCAGACATACAATCTAAACCGTTATTTTTTCTGTAATTATTTTTGGCAAATTTTGCAACATTTTAAACTAAAAATCTTACAAATTGCAGCTTTGGTTTAAATCTCTACATATTTATTATTACTTTATATTACATTACTTTGGTTTTGTTAGTTTCCAAAAAACGCAGATACAACAAAACATGTCAGATACCCTAAACTTCGACGTTTGACTAAATGTTGGAGGAAAATCCAATAATCTCATCCTTTTGTTTCCAACAGAATTTGAGTCTCTCTTGGCTGGTAAACAAGTGAGAGAAGGAGAAGAGGTTACTCTTCGTTGCAAGGCAAACACAGGAGACGTAAGAGCAACGTGGAAGAAGAATGGACAGAGTTTGGAATGTGTGGAGGGCAAGCACAGAATAGACCAAAGTGGTACATACTTTAGCTTAACAATCAGGAACGTTGCAAAGGAAGATGAAGGGAACTACACACTGACCCTGACGAATGAAGCTGGTAGCGAGTTTTGCTCTGCCATGGTCACTGTTGGTAAGTATGAGCTTTGCACCTGAGTGACTGAGGCCTTTCTTCACACATTCACAGGCTATTTATATTTTTAAATACATGCTCATTTGGAATTTGAACACATCTCAGAAAAGTTGGAAGGGGCAACAAAAGACTGGTGAAGTTGTGTAATTCTAAAGAAACACACCAAAAAAGCATCATTAACGCTGAGCGATATATATATATATATATATATATATATATATATATATATATATATATATATATATATATATATATATATATGCATATTTGCTTCTATCTTTCCTTCCACATCTTTTTCAGGAAAGGCCTCATTTCACTTTCAACCCTATATAGCAATCGTTGTCTTACTCATATATATATATCGTTGTCTCACATGTCGGTTAGCTAAACCTCTCCCTGATGAATTTTAATATTTACAGTTGCCATCCAAAACCTAGTTTATGTAATCAAACCTTCATTATATTAAATCAGGTGCTGAAGTGAGAAGTCGGGAAACGGTGGCATGCATTAAAAATATTGTAGTTTAAGTACAACCTGGAAATAGAAGGTCATATAAATAGACTGTCTTTTATTGTTTTAACCTTAGAGCATATTTTATGAGCCATTCTGGCAGATAGCTAGATAACTTCTGTAGTTCACCAACTGTCACAGCAGTAGTTACCAGGGACTATGTTTTTATGGCCGGGCACCTAATTTGTGCTGGTTCACATATAAAATATATTTTTTGTGTCTCCTCTTTAGGTGTCAAGTCTCAGTGTCCAAGAATGCTCTGATCAACGTAGGGAATGGCTGTTTGTTAATATTGTGTGGAATAAAAATGTAAAATTAAAAATGTTAAAGGCTGTCGCTTATAAATTATTTATTTTGTTTATGCTTATGTTTTAATTCTATTCATTGAAACATAACATTCTTGTTTTAATCTATTTGGAAAGTACTGTGTTCATTTATAAAGTGTAGTAGGTAAAATATTGTTGGCATGTTGTGCATCTAGACACCGGCCCCGATATATATATATATGCATATTTGCTTCTATCTTTCCTTCCACATCTTTTTCAGGAAAGGCCTCATTTCACTTTCAACCCTATATAGCAATCGTTGTCTTACTCATATATATATATATGCATATATATATATATATATATCCAACATGTGTTCAGCATTGAAGGTGTGCTCACTGATGTGCAAATGTTTGGTGGAATTTCCCAATGCCAACTTAGTTGGTTCACCCAGGTGTCTATGAGCTCGAAAAACTGCCCTGAACAAGAAGACAGGAATCTTGGTTTTCAGTAGAGGCTCTTGTTTATTCACAGATTTGGAATTGTATTAATTTTTGTTCAGCTATAGATCAAAAATATACATCAATGCTTTATGTCTTTATGAATTTGGCTTTGTTTATAAAAGCTACTTTTGACAATGGACAGTAAAGGACTCTGTAGGAGGACCACCAGACTGTATAGTAATGGATACAAATTTCAATCTGAATAAGGCTGTTAATTATTTCTGGTAGGAGGTTTCTAATTTTTGGAGGCAGCAAGAGTACAGAAGCTGCCTGCCCAATACTAATTCTTAATTTCAAGAAACTCCTGAACTGATTTTGAAATTGGCGTATGTTAAATTGGCCATAGAAACACGTCCCATTATGTTCCCTTATAAAAGTTTAATCCTGAGAATGTTCTTCTCGTAAATTTCTTAACAGAGCTCAAGGAATGGAGGACAATGGAATGGAAGTGAGTTCACATTCTTCAACATCTTGTTAAAAATATGCTCATGTTCTATTTAGCTATACCTGTGTTCTAATGTATAGAGTTCATATGGTTATATTAAATGGATCTCATGATGTGTCACAAAAACTAAAATTAAGTTTATATGCATGTAACTATGGCTACTTATGAATTATTGCACAGACCAATGGCAGGTGTTAAAAGGTGTTTTGCAATCCATATAATGGCTTATAAATAAATTAATAAAGAAAAATTATGGTGGACACAGGATTCATAGGAAGTGTTAACCAGCTATGGCTGGTATTAGCTTGACATGCATGTTGCAGTAAATGCTGCTTACTTACATTATATATATATATATATATGTGCATTACATTATATATCTTTGCTGTCTCGTCAAAATGTTTTACATCATTGGAACACAAAAGCTTGGAAAACGTTAAGACAGTTCTTGTGCGATGATAAACATCTGCAACATACTGCTGTCCACTACGCTATGGATGTCAATGCTTACTTCACCACGAAAACGTGGTTGGTTGGGAAGGGGCCACTGAAACCCACAACGTGGAATGATGCATGGAATGGCTGTGGTGGTCCTTTCTTGACTGTTCACAGGTCACAGCAATGCACATACAGCTCACGCAGCAGCCTCGAACCAGTAGAACCTAAATAAATATATCATAAATAAATAAATTTCATTGGAATTTAATAAATAAATATATTTTATATTGGAATTTAATGTGAAAGACCAACACAAAGTGGTATACAATTGTGAATTCTGCATGATTCAAAACATTTTTTTACAACTTAAAAACCGAAAAGTGTGGTGTGCAAAAGTATTCAGTCAATACTTTGTGGAACCACCTTTTGCTGCATTTACAGCTGCAAGTCTTTTAGGGTGTATCTCCACCAGCTTTGCACATCTAGTCACTGAAATTTTGGCCCAATCTTCTTTGCAAAACTGCTCAAGCTCAGTCAGATTAGATGGAGAGCATTTGTGAACAGCAGTTTTCAGATCTTGCCACAAATTCTCGATTGGGTTTAGGTCTGGACTTTGACTGGGCCATTCTAACACATGAATATGTTTTGTTTTAAACCATTCCATTGTAGCCCTGGCTTTACGTTTAGGGTCGTTGTTCTGCTGGAAGGTGAACCTCCGCCCCAGTCTCAAGTATTTTGCAGACTCCAACAAATTTTCTTCCAAGATTACCCTGTATTTGGCCCCATCCATCTTCCCATCAACTCCGACCAACTTCGCTGTCCCTGCTGAAGAGAAGCCGCCTCAGAGAATGATGCTGCCACCACCATGTTTGACAGTTGGGGATGCTGTGTTCAGAGTGATGTGCAAAAGTTCAATTTTGGTCTCATCTGACCAAAGCACCTTGTTCCACATGTTAGCTGTGTCTCCAGCATGGCTTCTGGCAAACTGCAAATGGGACTTTTTATGGTTTTCTTTTAACAATGGCTTACTTCTTGCCACTCTTCCATAAAGACCACATCTGTGCAGTGCACGACTAATAGTTGTCCTGTGAACAGATTCCCCCATCTGAGCTGTGGATCTCTGCATTTCGTCCAGTCTCACCATGGGCCTGTTGGCTACATCTCTGATCAGTGCTCTCCTTGTTCGGCCTGTAAGTTTAGGTGGACGGCCTTGTCTTGGTAGGTTTACAGTTGTGCCATACTCTTTTCGTTTCCGGATAATGGATTGAACAGTGCTCCGTGAGATGTTTAAAGCTTGGGAAATCTTTTTAAAGCCTAAGCCTGCTTTAAACTTCTCCACAACCTTATTCCTGACCTGTCTGATGTGTTCTTTGGACTTCAAGATGCTGTTTACTCCCCAATATTCTCTTAACCAACCTCTGAGGCCATCGCGGAGCAGCTGTATTTGTACTGAGATTAGATTACATGCAGGTGGACTCCTTTTTGGTCATTAGCAGTCATCAGGCAACTTCTGAACGCAATTGGTTGCACTTCGTTTTTTATTTTCTTTCCACTTGTATACAATTTTCTTTTCCACAATTGTATACCATTTTGTGTTGGTCTTTCACATTAAATTCCAATTAAATATATTTATGTTTGTGGATGTAATGTGACAAAATATGGAAAAGCACATCTATTGCATACCAACACACTACACCAAGTGAACAGTTGTTCAGGTATTCGGCCATGACTACATTAGTGATGACTGCATTGTGACATTCAGGATTTGAGGTTAGCCTGTATTGTACTTGGCACTATGGACTCACTTATCACTTGTAACCAATGACTTGCTCCCAAATCTAGTACTAGGAACTGTTTTTTTTTCCCAGACAAGATCCACTGATCATGCGTCTAAAGAGCTATAAGATTAGCAATGATGCAGTCCGAGAGCTTCGCTTCCTTCTACATGGACCAGTTGGAGCAGGTCTGGCTGCTGGCTGCTTCCGATGTAGTTGGCGAGAGTTTTACAAAAAAGGTGAGTCACTTGTGAGGAATGTAGGATTTAGTGAAAAATCTGTATTCCATACGGTGTAAATTGGTTGTACTTTTTAAAAGTAGTATCGCTTAATCATTTTCTAATATGAATTATAATATAATTATAATATAGTCTTTGTTACCCTGTTCTTCAATGGTCAGGACCCCCACAGTACTACCACAGAGCAGGCTTTATTTGGGAGGTGGATCATTCTCAGCACAGCAGTGACACTGATGTGGTGGTGGTGTGTTAGTGTGTGTTGTGCTGGTGTGAGTGGATCAGACAGTGAGAACAGTCCAACAACCAAAACTAGTCCTGTGACCACTGAAGAAGCACTAGAGAATGGCATTACAAACTGTTTAGAAACACAGGAGTGAATCTCTTTGACAGTTTCAAGGTGGACCAACAGGCTATGTGTGTCTACTGGTGTGGACAGTGAGTGGACTATTCCTGACTATTGAAGAACTCATCAATCCCATTCAATTCATTGGAGTAAGATACTAGTTGATGGACTGGAGCAGCACAGATTACAGGGTGACTGTAGTCTATAGACTAGAAGCAACATCACCATAATACAGTCTACAGACGTAAAACTACAAAGTGACACGGAACTTAGTTTGTGAACTTGTTGGGTCACCTTTGCTACTGCACACAGGTTTACGTGTCACTATATGATGATTATGGAATTATTATCTTTGTGGTTAGATATGTTACTGTGTCAGCATGTAAACTAACCTGAACTAAGAATAATATTAAATGTGTGGATGAAGCTCAGTGAAGTGATCACTTCATAATACTTGTATTTAGATATTCAGAAACCTTGTGAGATAGTTTTGGAACCATACGTGTTTAGTTTATGACTGATTTGACTATACATTTGCCCTAATAATAATAATAATAATAATAATAATAATAATAACAATAATATTAATTTCCAGTGCCAGCAGTGTTCTTTTGAAGGGCCCGCTAAGCATTTGCAATTATAACTTTGTCCTTCACATTATTTATTTATTTATTGTTTATTTTTATGTATTTTTAGTACCAGAAGTTCTCTTTTGGAGCCTGTCCTTTTGCCATGTATGACGTGATGGGTCTGGAAATGGATGATGACAAAGGCAAGTTTACTTACATAGCATGTGTCACACACTGTGTTTATTCAAAGTTCTTTACAATCCTGAAAACACAAATAGAATTCAAAGTAAAATATAAAACAAAGTATAAACACAGGAATGAATAGTACATATGAAATAGCATACATTGGAAAGACATTAAGGGGGGCGGGGGGGCCTTCCCTGACCCGAGCTCTCGTCGCGCTGAATTGTGGGAGTTTGTGCCAGCTTTAAACGTGTGGTCAGTGGTGAGAACAATGAATAGCAACGATGGCCATATATGCTGTAATAAAACAGCTTAAGTATAATGTGTTGTTATGGTAACAGACTAGGAGAATTTAGGTTAGCTAACGTTTATATTAGCTTTAGTCAGAAAGTACTCTGAAACGTAAAGATACATTACTCTCTGGCCACGTCCCAAACTGCAGACTGCTACTACACTAAATACATAAAAAATAAAATATAATAAATTAATAAATAAATGAATGGTGCTTTCCGTAGAGCAGTATGTAATGTTCCAGAGGGTGCTGTTTAGGCATTATGCCACCAAAGAAAATAATATATTTTTTGGTCATATATATATATATATATATATATATATATATATATATATATATATATATATATATATATATATATATATATAGACACTGCATGCATAATTTAATTTGCATGCATAAGTTTTCTGACAACAGTACCATATAATGTGGAGTATCTAGTTTAGTTTGTAAAGTGATCTTTAATTGGATTTATCTAATAATAAACATAGAGATAATGTTGTATTTTGTTTATTTATTTGTAATTTACTGTAATTCCACAAATGTTGTTCTACATCACTATACAGTCAGAAATTTACTATTTTATCTACAGTGGAATCAGCTTATAATATTGTAATATTTTAGGGGATAGGGTGGGCTTTGATTCATTTTAGCAAATGACCCGCTCCTACGCCCTTGGTAATTAGTATAATGAAGTGTCTTTAGCAGGACAGAAATGCAGCAGAGCTAACAGGGTTTAACTCTGAATTGAAAGGTGCTTATTGGTGATTCTTCAATTGCAGGCTCTTTTGCCATCTTAACTTTTGTAATTTTTATTGTTTTATGTCAAACTGTTAAGACTTAATTATTTTTTATTTCTATAGTAATTATACATAATTTAAAAGATACTGATGGTGAAATTGATCATCAACAAATGTCATTATCATCTCAACAGGTTGTGTGTTGGTAATGACGTGTTGCGGTAATGACAATTTTCACTGTTTTAAGAAAAAAGCTAGCTAGACCATGGATTTGCTAAAGCTAGTTAACAGCTAGTACAAGATGCATTTTAAATACACATGAATACATAAATAATGTGTAAATGTAATGTTTAGTTATAAATAAATAAATAATGTGTAAATGTAATGTTTAGTTGTAAATAAATAAATAATGTGTAAATGTAATGTTTAGTTGTAAATAAATAAATAAATAATGTGTAAATGTAATGTTTAGTTATAAATGAATAAATAATGTGTAAATGTAATGTTTAGTTGTAAATAAATAAATAATGTGTAAATGTAGTGTTTAGTTGTAAATAAATAAATGTGTAAATGTAATGTTTAGTTATGAATAAATAAATAATGTGTAAATGTAATATTTAGTTATAAATGAATAAATAATGTGTAAATGTAATGTTTAGTTGTAAGTAAATAAATAAATAATGTGTAAATGTAATGTTTAGTTGTAAATAAATAAATAATGTGTAAATGTAATGTTTAGTTGTAAATAAATAAATAATGTGTAAATGTAATGTTTAGTTATGAATAAATAAATAATGTGTAAATGTAATATTTAGTTATAAATGAATAAATAATGTGTAAATGTAATGTTTAGTTGTAAATAAATAAATAATGTGTAAATGTAATGTTTAGTTGTAAATAAATAAATAATGTGTAAATGTAATGTTTAGTTGTAAGTAAATAAATAAATAATGTGTAAATGTAATGTTTAGTTGTAAATAAATAAATAATGTGTAAATGTAATGTTTAGTTATAAATGAATAAATAATGTGTGAATGTAATGTTTAGTTGTAAATAAATAAATAATGTGTAAATGTAATGTTTAGTTGTAAATAAATTAATAATGTGTAAATGTAATGTTTAGTTGTAAAGTACTGCTGTACTGATGTAAACTGAATAAATGTCCTCTATGATCAGGAGCAACACACGATTCAGTTACTCCCATTTACACACATTAACATGTCACTCCTCACTCATGGCTGTCATGTGCTCCTTTGTGAGTCTTTGTTTCCATGGTTTCAACATAAACAAGTGCTACCTCAAAATAATTCCCTGCAGAAGTCATACGCTGTTGCTGTAATGATGATAATGTTGGGGATGATAATATATCATCCCCACAAATGTTGTTCTACATCACTATACAGTCAGAAATTTACTATTTTATCTACAGTGGAATCAGCTTATAATATTGTAATATTTTAGGGGATAGGGTGGGCTTTGATTCATTTTAGCAAATGACCCGCTCCTACGCCCTTGGTAATTAGTATAATGAAGTGTCTTTAGCAGGACAGAAATGCAGCAGAGCTAACAGGGTTTAACTCTGAATTGAAAGGTGCTTATTGGTGATTCTTCAATTGCAGGCTCTTTTGCCATCTTAACTTTTGTAATTTTTATTGTTTTATGTCAAACTGTTAAGACTTAATTATTTTTTATTTCTATAGTAATTATACATAATTTAAAAGATACTGATGGTGAAATTGATCATCAACAAATGTCATTATCATCTCAACAGGTTGTGTGTTGGTAATGACGTGTTGCGGTAATGACAATTTTCACTGTTTTAAGAAAAAAGCTAGCTAGACCATGGATTTGCTAAAGCTAGTTAACAGCTAGTACAAGATGCATTTTAAATACACATGAATACATAAATAATGTGTAAATGTAATGTTTAGTTATAAATAAATAAATAATGTGTAAATGTAATGTTTAGTTGTAAATAAATAAATAATGTGTAAATGTAATGTTTAGTTGTAAATAAATAAATAAATAATGTGTAAATGTAATGTTTAGTTATAAATGAATAAATAATGTGTAAATGTAATGTTTAGTTGTAAATAAATAAATAATGTGTAAATGTAGTGTTTAGTTGTAAATAAATAAATGTGTAAATGTAATGTTTAGTTATGAATAAATAAATAATGTGTAAATGTAATATTTAGTTATAAATGAATAAATAATGTGTAAATGTAATGTTTAGTTGTAAGTAAATAAATAAATAATGTGTAAATGTAATGTTTAGTTGTAAATAAATAAATAATGTGTAAATGTAATGTTTAGTTGTAAATAAATAAATAATGTGTAAATGTAATGTTTAGTTATGAATAAATAAATAATGTGTAAATGTAATATTTAGTTATAAATGAATAAATAATGTGTAAATGTAATGTTTAGTTGTAAATAAATAAATAATGTGTAAATGTAATGTTTAGTTGTAAATAAATAAATAATGTGTAAATGTAATGTTTAGTTGTAAGTAAATAAATAAACAATGTGTAAATGTAATGTTTAGTTGTAAATAAATAAATAATGTGTAAATGTAATGTTTAGTTATGAATAAATAAATAATGTGTAAATGTAATATTTAGTTATAAATGAATAAATAATGTGTGAATGTAATGTTTAGTTGTAAATAAATAAATAATGTGTAAATGTAATGTTTAGTTGTAAATAAATTAATAATGTGTAAATGTAATGTTTAGTTGTAAAGTACTGCTGTACTGATGTAAACTGAATAAATGTCCTCTATGATCAGGAGCAACACACGATTCAGTTACTCCCATTTACACACATTAACATGTCACTCCTCACTCATGGCTGTCATGTGCTCCTTTGTGAGTCTTTGTTTCCATGGTTTCAACATAAACAAGTGCTACCTCAAAATAATTCCCTGCAGAAGTCATACGCTGTTGCTGTAATGATGATAATGTTGGGGATGATAATATATTGCTCAAAAATATGCATAGGTACAAATATGAAACTACACAGTACATTTAGTTTCTTTTTAAGTTTTTATGAAACTCATATTCTGATCTTTTTCATAAATGAATCACTTTTTAGTATTTTATTGGGGCCCAGAAGTTTTAAAGTCTGGGTTGGGGACAATGCCAAAGTAGCAAAATATTCATGTTTAAATTTATAAAAAATGTAAATCATAATTACTTTGGTGTGTAATTTTTGGTGATGCAATGAATGATCTTTTTATTACCGAACATGTTTATTTTGTAATAAAGTAATTTTAACACAAATTTATAACCTATGGACATAAACGTTCCCCTAATTGAAGAATCAATCTAGGGTTAGGGTTAGGTTAGTAGCTAAACGCTGTTTCTCCATGTTTAGTCTAAGACTAGTTCCTAATAAACTGAGAATTCTGCTCAGCTCATATCATTACAGCATATCAGATATAAATGCTGGTCCTACATCATTAAGGCATTTATAGACCAGTAATAGTACTGAAAAGTCTAAACTGGTGTCCAGTTTAAGTTTGGAAAGTTGGGGGTGATGCGTTCCCTCCTTTTACTCCTTTGTGAGGTCTCTGCTGTGTTTTGAATCAGCTAAAGCTGTTTGTCTGTCTGTTTTGGGAGTCCAGTTAGGAGAACATTACAGTGATCAATCTTGCTATAAAGTTTCATTAGTTACTGGTTTAGGCAGAAAATCAGGTGTTAATGTTCTAAATGTGCTAAAATGCTGATTCAGTAATGGCTTTGACATGAACTGCTAAAACTGATATCTGAGTTTGTAACTATAGTTACACGTTTTAAGACTTTAGGGCTCTGGAATCCGAGCAGGTAGCCAGTCTGTGCCTCTCGTTCTTACTGCTGAACAAAATAACCACTCTTTTATTTCATATTATTCAAGGACAACAAAAAGGAGCACACCAGGATGACATCATCAAGGCTTTAAAGGGTCACATACCAGATGACTATGAAGTGAGAACAACACACACACACACACACACAAACACACACACACATGTAACTTTTGATTAGTCCTGCACATCAGCTTGGAGAAGTTTTAGTCTGTTCCTTCATACAAAACAGCTTATGTTGGTGGGTTTCCTCCCATGAACTGCTTGCTTCAGACCCTTCTGCAGAATTTCTATAGCATGTCAGGATGTTGACTTGGTCATTCCGAAATATTAACTATATTTTTCTTTATTCATTATTTGGTAGAAAAACTTGTGTTCTCGGAGCCATTGTCTTGACCCATGTTCTCTTAAGATTCCATTCACAGAGAGATGCCCTGATATTTTTCTTTAGAACTTGCTGGTTTGATGGCGAACCATCCTATCCTAGTAAAATAGACCCAAACTGTGATGCTACCACCACCATGTTTCACAGATGGTAATTTTTTTTATGCTGGAATGTAGTCTTTTCTTTTCTTCAACCATAACACTTCTCATTTATCCCAAGTCTTTTCATCATTTTGGTCTCATTTGTCCATAAAACATTGTTCCAAAAGTCTAATGGCTTGTCCATGTAATCTTTAGCAAACTACAGACAAGCAGTACAGTTCTTTTTGAATAGCAGTGAGCAACCCTGCCATGCACACTCAAATTAGCATTAGCCAATGTGAGAAAGGCCTTTGGTTGCTTAGACGCTACTCTGGGTTCCTTTGTGACCTCGCAGACTTTTACACATGCTGATCTAGGCGTGATATTTGTAGGTTGACCAACATACGACCTGGGGAGAATAATAATGATCTTGAATGTCCTCCATTTGTACACAATCTGTCTGACTATGGATGGCGGTAGATATTGTAACCTTTTTCAGCCAGATGAGCATCAACGAGTCAAGGTCCTCAGAAAACCCTTTTATTATGTTATAAAGATCAAAATTTGACAGATCTCTGCTCTTTAGTTAATACATGGCCTCCACTCACACCAGAGCACCATTCCATTGAGTGAAAACACCTGATTCTAATTTCATCTTTGAATTACCTGTTAATCCTGAAGGTTCACATTCTCAGAGTCTAATATTTTTGTCTCATTTGTTTAATTTGGTTCTCTTTATCTACTTTTGCAGCAAAAGTCTGCCAAAGCCTTCGATATTGAAAATTCAAAAGGGTTCACATATGTTTAAACACCACTGTCCACCAAATTATGTTATTTAACTCCATTAAAATAAATTAAATATAAAAAAATCGATTAAATATTTATAATCCTTTTTATTAGATATTCAGAGACATTCTGCAAAGACTGTGGAACCATACATGTCTGGTTGTTGTGTATGATAAACTGGGTTTATTTTGAAGGACCATATTTTAATGTAGGAAAATCACACAGGCTGGCAATAAGACACACAGCCATACACATACACAAATATAATACAAACATATAAAAGTCTATGCTGTTGCAGTGTTGTTTTAGTAACAGTTGTTTTGTTTCTCTTGTGTTTAGTTCGAAACTTCCTCAATGAGTGAAGGTAGTAAATATTACGTCAGTAATCCCACCCTGAATGATAAGATTCACTGCCTGGTGAGTGTTATTGCAGCAGACAAAGTTACTCTAATGAGCAATGAAGTCATCCAGAAAATGAAGAACATCAGAGCTGAAGCTAGCAAATTAGGTAAGTTCACTTTTATATCTGTTATCAGTGAACAGTGCACAAACACTCACAATATATATATATATATATATATATATATATATATATATATATATATATATATATATATATATATATATACTAGTAAGAACACTGTATACAAAGACGGGGGATCAGTGCAGTCCTGCATGCATGAGCGATGTATAAGTGAAGGATGTCCATGCATTTCTGCAGAGTGAGAGAGATTCCTTTACAGAGAGCCTCAAAGCATCACTCTCATTAAGACTTCAGATTCCAAAGTCTGTATTAATTGCATGGAAACAAAAACTAAAGAAGTTGGATAAGTACAGACGACTTCAGTGAACTTGAAGGTATCATAAGCACCCAGCACTGCCTACCCATGCCCCATTCCCTCCACCCCAACTCTCTCTCACACACACACACACAGCTGTCCTCAAGGAGGTAAAAGTGAAAGTAAAATGAACATGTATATAAATGAATAGATGCTGCAGACGCAGAGCTTCAGGACCGAAACGGAGAAAGACATTCATGCTATTTTACATGCCAACACTGGGGGGCCATATTTGTTTACTTTGTGTTAGAACTGCCGGTGCACCCGCGGATACGTTGATACTAATTACAAGCAAAACGACAATAAACATATAAAATGACTAGCATAACATGTTCATCAAGAGGGAGTCAGTAATTGGAAGAAGATGAAAACTTGGCTTGAACAACAGAGTTACGAACACAGCACATAAAGATCAGAGTGTTGGGGGCCGCCTACCTAAGAGGAGTACCTGCGTCTATGGCTGAAGCACTAAATTTAAAACATCCACCGAAACCTTTGTATGTCTGCTCTTACCATTCTGTGGAGGAAACCAGCACCAGAGCTTCCTTATCCAGAGAAATGTCTCGCTTATGAGGCTCAGAGGAAGCAGATGTGTCGGGTGCTGGTGAGGCTATCAGTTAATTAACTGTTTTCTGATCAGTGTCCACCGCGCTAGGCTATCTGGACTGTAACTAACACCCACGCAGAGTGGCTCGGGCAGCTGGCTGGACTTGGGTTTAACCGGCCCACCTTCCTACTGTGCAGGTACTGATACGCTTCAGTACTTTTATAGTTTTTCATTACTGAACCGTCTACACCTTCCGAGAGCACAGAGTAATTAAACATGTCGCCATAAGTAACCTCAGACCACCCTTTCATATCATCCACCCACTGTGGTATTAACCTTGCCTTGGATGAGACAGTATTGTCCTATTCAAACTTTTTATTGTTTCTCTGGTCTCCTCCCATGTAACTGTATTCATTTTGGTTAGCTGAGCGGAAGTTCTAAGTCAAAGGCAGAAGGAACACACGCTTGAAAGTGGGTGTGGCGAAATACGGTAAACACAGACCTCAGCATCACTTCTTATAAAGGTACGTTAAGCTGCTGTAACCTGGAGTCCTAAGGTTAAAAATTTTAAATGTGAAGCGCTTTAGCAGCACATTGACTGTGTTAGCCATGACTACACATGTAATTCTGCATTCATCACCAAATTCAGACTTTGTCTAGTTACTATTTAGAATTATGTATTCAATAAAAAAGAGAGAAATGTGAAGGTTCACTGTATGACGACGTTTGCCGTTTGAAAATTGAACACCCAACTCAAATTACCTGCATTTTCTCCGATCAGAAACCTGTATACAAGTCGAGTTGATATTTTGAAAACTGTAGGAGGAGTTACGCAGCGGAGATCTGGCAGAAAAAATGAATAAGAATATAGTTATTCAAACTATAATAACCATATCGACAATTGATTTGTCTTTTCATAGATTCAAACATGGGATCATCTACCGCAAAACCTGGTGAGTTTAAAAGACCTAATTAACACTTGCATGGATAACACTTAACTACAGGCTACATGACGCCTTCGAAGCACTGTACACTGCAAACTGCACTTCTTACAGTGAAACATTCACTACCCATTTTCAGGTTCCCGATTCTCAACCTACCTTTAATCAGGTTTCACCTGCCAAGGGATCTGGAGCCGAGAGTAACTTCATCTGGAATAGCTTGGTTTAGAGACAAAGCCCCTGCCCAAGTCTATCCAAGTCGGTGCGTTGGATGGGTTGGCAGTTGGAGGTGATCCATATCTCACATCACTGCACCTGTCAGACTAGCTTTCTGCATTTTGAAGACTTGTTTACGTTAGTTCTCCCCACTTCAGACTTTTCCATTGTTTTAGGCCTACCATGGCTAAAGAAACACACTCCTCACAGAAACTGGGAGACTACACAGACTCCACATAGAAACTGGGAGACTGTACAAACTCCACACGGAGACTGGGAGACCATAAAGACTCCACATAGACACTGGGAGAACATACACACTCCACACAGACACTGGGAGAACATACACACTCCACACAGACACTGGGAAGCCATACAGACTCCACACAGACACTGGGAAGCCATAGAGACTCCACACAGACACTGGGAGACCATACACACTCCACACAGACACTGGGAGACCATACACACTCTACACAGACACTGGGAGAACATACAGACTCCACACAGACACTGGGAGGCCATACACACTCCACACAGACACTGGGAGACCATACACACTCCACACAGACAATGGGAGAACATACAGACTCCACACAGACACTGGGAGGCCATACACACTCCACACAGACACTGGGAGACCATACACACTCCACACAGACACTGGGAGACCATACACACTCCACACAGACACTGGGAGGCCATACACACTCCACACAGACACTGAGAGAACATACAGACTCCACACAGACACTGGGAGGCCATACACACTCCACACAGACACTGGGAGACCATACAGACTCCACACAGACAATGGGAGAACATACAGACTCCACACAGACACTGGGAGGCCATACACACTCCACACAGACACTGGGAGACCATACACACTCCACACAGACACTGGGAGGCCATACACACTCCACACAGACACTAGGAGACCATACACACAAAACTAGCACACAATTAGCAATTTATCATTCTCTGTTTAATCTCAGTTTGTATGTAACAGTCCTACCGCGGCAGCTAATGAGAAACAATACAAGTTCAGCATCAGAGGGTGTGACTCACTGTCGGCCCCTGAGGTGCAAAGTGGTATTACGAGATAGGATAAGGGGCAAGTGGTTAATTAAAACTGGGATGAGTGATGGTGCCGTCTGACAACACTGGACAACAGAGGGTTAAACAGTTATGTTATGTAATTAAAAATTTCTAAAAATTGGACTTCTTATTTAACTGTGAAAGTTCAGGTAGTTTAAATCTAAACTACTGGCCAGCAGTTCAGTTCATTATTGTCTTATACTAAATTCACACAGTTACTACAGAGAAGCAGTGTTTTAGTGGACTGAAGCTGAATTATTCAGCTGCTCTTATTCCTCATATAAAACTGTTCACACACGACACCTTCATATAAGAATCATTTCAGCATCACAGCAAACACTGAGACCCAGAACGACGTGGTCTCTCTTCATAACCTGCACGTTCATTCTCTTCTTCACTGATACTGAGAAGAAATGTTTATTTAAAGTGTCCAAAATCTACATTTAAAGATGGAGCTCAGCCGACCAACACCGCAAAGGATGAGGCAGCAGATCAGCTGGACCACACCTTGGCCTGTTTTGACCGCTCCCTTGGTGAGTGATGGACATGGTCAGTGGAAACATATCAGGAATGAAATCTGCTGGAAAGCTGATCATATTTATTGAAGTGAAAACAGTTAACAAGGTAATGCGCATGATGGTGTCAGTGGTGAAGGCAGCTGATGCTAAAACTGATGCCATTCTGGACCTCCTGTCTTTGCCCATTGGCCTCGGGGACAGTGTGGAGGACAGAGTGGAGACCCCTCTGGGTAAGTTAAGGAAGTCAGAAGATATGATGATGATAACGTAGCTGGAGAACCTGCTGATATTCAGTTGCAGGTGTTAATGAGCTCTAATCAGCTGGACAGCTATTGATATCTCTTTATTTTGTGATCAGAAGATGAGATGCTGATCGCCTCTCAGGAAATCAAAAGGCTGCTGAACATCCAGCCAGACCACATCCAGAGTGAACATCTGGGTAAGACAAACAAATTAACACCAGACCAGATCACAATGTTGATGTCTATTAACCTGGAGGACAGTGTGGGGGACAATGTGTTAATATGAGCTCTAATCTGTCTGAACTTTGCTGAATGTCTCGTTAAAGAAGTTAATTCGCTGATGAAGGTGATGAATGCTGATGTCACTGTCCACCAAATACCCTCAGATAGAAAGAACTATAAAATATTCTGGTGATAATAGAAAAGTTCATTTGCGACTGTGCAGATTAAGCAGATGGCAGGTGTTGCTCAGGTGTGGGTAGATGGTCGCTGGAGCACTGGTTGTTACATGGTTGTAAATATGTTGTGATGTAAATGCTGGGTAGGAATTCTATGCTGGAGGACAGATTATTACAGAAAAGCTTGATTGCTGATTTGTCTGATTTGATCTTCTAGCTGAAGCGGACGTGAAGGTGGAGGACCTGCCTGAGGAAACGCCTGAAAAGAAAAAAAGGAAGACCAGGCGAGGAACTTGAGGCAAAGGCAGAGGTCAAACGGCAAAAGACTCAAAAGTAAGAACCCTATCTGAGACCCCAAGATCCAAACCTCAGCCACAGCAGCTGAGGACAACAAACAGAAATAAGGAGCCCAAAAAGTTGCCACACTGGCAAAAAAACTAGCTACAACTTTTAGTCCTAGTCATGATCTCTAAATTATAGATCTCTAATTCCTAGTCCTGGTCACTAAGCTAAAGATCTATTTCAGTCCTAATCATGATCTCTAAATTTTGGGTGGTTTGGTCCTAGTCCTGGTCCCTAAACAAATTATTATTTCATTTTATAGAGAACTCAGAACATCACAACAAATGATGTAAGAAATAATGCAGTGCTGAGGACCAACACCACTTGGAGCACTGCAGAGCGAGAGGGACACCAGCAGCAAAGAACGTCTGTGAAACACCAGCAGACTAGAGGGACCCACCATAGGACCAGAGACCAGGTACATCTTATAGATCCTAGTCCTGGTCAGTAAACTACAGATATGTTAGTCCTAGTCCTGGTCAGTAAACTATAACAATGTTAGTCTTAGTCCTGGTCAGTAAACTATAGATATGTTATTTCTCGTACTGGTCACTAAATGATTAAATACTGTTTTATAGAGAGCGGACCGTGAAGGTTCTCAGAGAGGTTCTGGTCGACGGATGGTCTAGAGCAGGATCTGAGGACCTGTGTGAGAAACAGAACCAGAAATGAGACATACACACGTCTCATGCAGCAAAAAAATAAAAAACAAAAATAGAAAAATTATAAAATGTCTTTCTGCCTCTTTCTACAGATATTATTACATAAATGGGTAAAAGACCACACTGTGGGGGGAAAGACCCCAAGAAGACCATCTAAATCTCAGTACTGATGTCCCTTCTACCATTTAAGCCCACATGTGTTCCTAATGAGTTCACTTACAGTTTTATTTCAGAAAGATAATCTGAGTTTAATAACTGATACACTCAGAAACAGCAGATCAAACAGGCCAGAATATCTGCAGCAAACTGAGAAGCTTTAATATGAATCATAACTCGTTTTAATTCAACACTTTAACTTTACTGAGCAGAACTCGAATGATTTTAATTTTAACCCCCTAAAAATAAGAACTGTGTTTTATTAAGCACACTAAAGTAACACTGAAGTATATTTTTTACGTGTACTTCATGTAGTAAGTATACTCATCGATGTACTAGTAATAAACTTGTATATGTAGTATTTCAATACTTCTTCGATCTAAATTGTCCACTTTTTAGTTTATGAAAGGAAACTTTACGAATAGTTTAAGTGTTAGTAGTAAACTCAGAGTAAACAACTAGTCTACGTCTTTTATACTGCAACTACACTAAAAGTAAACGTATCCCATATGGCAAATTCAGTGTGGCCCGGATCTGGGCCACATTGGGCATTTACTTGTGGCCCACATACCACATGGAATCATGGCACAGAAATGGGCCAGATGTGGTTGCCGGAACTCAACCAGCCTACAGCCACAACAGAGCCATATCTCAGCCATACTTATACCGCTAATACCAGAACTGACCCCTAACTCAACCACAAGTACAACAACTGTCCCATTTCTGTGCCATAAGTGGTCCAGATCAAAATTTAAGCTTTAAGATTATTGGGAAGCTTAAATTTTGATCTGGGCCACTGTAAAAAAACGCAATGAAAATATATTCTGAATATGGTGTTTATACTAGTGTTAAATATGAGCATTGAGTGACATTTGCATATTTGATTTTTCTGGAAATTTATGTCAAATTAATAAGCATATTTAGACTTATTTAGTAGTCCGGCCACAAGGTAATATAAAAAGGTTGGGCAGAAAGCTTAACAGTTTACAGTAACAATGACACCAAAACAATATCCTGACACTAATACTCTTCCTCATATACAATACATCATGAACACGAACAGTCTATAGAATTAAAATCTAAATAGAATCTAAATGTATGAAGCACATAAAACAATACTAAACAAATTACCCAGCAAACTAAAGCACCAATAAATGCGTCACAGTAAGAACACTCGGTGAAACAAGCTTTATATAAGCTTTATAAAACTGCCAACTGAATGTGTTGTCCCTTTTATTTATTTGCATGGGTTGGTTGTTGGTTTGCCTGCCTAGCTCTTCGCTCCCGTCTTGCCTGCCTTCCACCTTCACTATCCATGGACAGGTGTAGCCATCTCTTCATCCACATCTCAATTTCTTGGGCAGTGGCCTTCATTGTAATCCTGTTGCGTCGAACAGCACTTGAAAATACAAATTCATAATGGTGATACAATCAAAATATACTACTTTCTGCAGCTTTTTAAAACCATGCCAGGTGACCCTAGTAATGAACCCACACTAGCTGGATCTCTCATAGAAGTGTGATTACAGTCACTGATTTCAATTCAGGCATGGCAGAGGTTACAACATACTAAAAGTGAGAATCCCTGCTATTTACGAGAATTACTACACAGAATCATTTGTGTTTGCTTACCATGTTATTTCTCAAATCTTGGCCACCTCTTAGCTCACATTCAAGGAGTTGTAAAGAGTTGAGGTCCATCAATGGAAGAACACATGCATCAAGGATTTGACCTTGGTTAGCAGCAGTGACATTTTTGTCCTGTAAATCTTGGATTGTTTTCAAGATTACTTTCAGTTGATCCATGATCATCTCCTGCTTTGTTAGAACATTGCGAAGTAAGGCTGAAAAGAAAAAAAGGCTTCATTTATTACAATCTTTAAACATTCATGTTAAAGCAAAAGACATCAACTGTCAATTCATACTTTTGAGTAAAGTCAACTGATTTGAGTATGACTTCACATCTTTAGCCGTGTGAGTGCAGCTGCTTATTTTTCTAAAAATGGAATGTACTAGTGATTTTATTATCAACCAATTTTTTTTACTTTTCTTTTATTAGCAACCATACGCACTATTAATGTCCTCTGGATGCTCTGTAAAACGCCGTATTCCAAGCTCTGGGGTCGGGTGCCTTCCGAGCTCTGGGGACGGGCACCCTCTGCAATCAGGGGTCTGCTGCCTTATGCATTCTGGAGAATAGCGTCTTGTGAAATCCGTGTTTTGCTTTCTTTTAAACTGGGGTGGAATTATTTCAGGGGCTGGTGCCATTTGTTTCTTGGGTGGTGGCCCCTCATCATTGTCACTGTCCAGTAATCTTCTGCTGGGTCTTCGCAAACAAACAAGATATTTGTGTATTTGTGATCTGTAAACACTTTATTTTACTTAAGTCAGTTTTTAATTTATTTTATTATATTGGCCAATAGTAAACTTTGATTTTGAAACTAGACAAAACATAAAAAAAGTCAATAAAACCTGAAACTAGCGATGTGCCGATCCAGTGGATAGGGATCTGGATCCGGTATCAGCTATTTTAAACCCAATTGTTATTAACAAAATCAGGTCAAAAATAATTGGTCATTTTAGTATACTGTTTTTGCACAATGTGGAACTGAAGATTTTGTTTATGAATGAGGATGTTAAGTTATTACAGCACAGGACTAATTTTAATAAGCAATGTACTTGAAACATGCACTGTGGAAGTGTATCATGAAAAATATAAGCATAAGACTAAGACTCTGCATCGTAAAGATGCTCAATATTGAAGTACGCTGAACGGGATCAGGATCAAAACACCTGATTATTAGTACATTTTGTTGTCTATCTTTAAGCAATAAAAACATTACAATATTAATAATGATGTGTTTTTCATAGATCATACAATCACATTTTAGGTAACATGCTGCCAACTAGTATTGAGGGTCAATTACATTACACCTACATTATCTGTCATACATATACAAGTCTACCATGCAAAAATGAAACCAGATTTTAATACGATCCAGGAATCAGGAACATCTCTGGACCAAATACCCTCTGGTGTTCATTTCAGATGGACTGAGGCAAAATGGAAATTTGGATTTTGTTAACATCTGGTTTCTTCTTTTAAACTTATTTTCAAGTCATGTGGTGCAACCAAATTTCATGTGGCGTGACCAATAATAGCAGTGACAGTATTTTATTTTGAATTTTGAACTGAATACAAATTCAATTCAAATATTAATCACTGATATAGTATACTTAATTTAATGGTACTTTGAAAACAATTTTGAGCTTTATTTGATTTTTTTTATTTAATATGGTGTCTAAAGTTATATATAAAATGAGAGATTAAAGGTAATTAAAGGTAATTAATTACAAAAGCTCAAAGATAATGTAAATAGTTTGTATCTAAAACAATTTATTTTACCTTGTAAAAAAGTTCTTAACAAATGTTAAAATTCTTGTTGGTTGTCACTTGACTTCCAAAGGTAACTAAATTCAAACGTGATTTTTCTGTTTGGCTGGTAGCATATTCAAAATGTATGAAATATATGTATTTACAAAATAATTAAAAAAAAATATTAATCAACAATTAAATTATTTGCTCAAACCTTGAGATTTTTCTTTGGTTTGATGTTATTTACAATTTATAATATCCACTGGAAATGTTCTTATAAAAGCAGGGCAACATATGGCGTGAGGTATGTGAAACTCAGGAGCACAGAAAGAGGAACCGCACGCGCAATTTTCATAAACACGCGCACAAACTTTTTTTCAATACTTTTTTTCACTCGTGATTTGATATTTCTCCTCGCGTGCGAAGAGCGATACCGTCAGCTGCTCTCTGCGCGCGAGAGAAATGTTTGTGCTGGAGCTTTCAGAGGGGGTGGATTTGACAGTTTGTGGGCGGGACATGGGCCAAACGCTATTGGCTGATGGAACCTGGTTATACTTCAACTAACATGGTGGACACAGAGGAGCCGACAGGAGAGAGAGATGGATAAAACTCTGGTTTTTTCTCACGTACAGTAATGATTTAATAGTCTTATCACTTCTTATCAGCACATATTCACTCGTTCCCTCTGCAGCTCGCTCAGTTAGGCTCATATATTCGGTGGATATTCGCGTTTCGCCTCTGCTGTAGCTCACAAACAACAAACTAACTAAAAATCAGACAAACAGCCTCTTAAATGTCTGAAACTATATTCTGTAAGTGGTGGTGAAGTAGAGAACAAAGTACAATCACTACATTTCCCCACAGTTCCCCATCTCTCCCAGTAGTTTCTAAATAAGTGGAAGCAACGCTGGAGACGGTAACTGTGACTAAACACGTTATTCAACACGAATCTGTCCAGTTTTAACTCTGACTAAACACGTTATCCGACACGAATCTGTCCAGTTTTAACTCTGACTAAACACGTTATCCGACACGAATCTGTCCAGTTTTAACTCTGACTAAACATGTAGCGAGCGCGGGAGCTAAAGTTAGCCGTTAGCAGGCTAGTCGACGCTAATGCACCTAGAACTGCATATCAACGATACATAGAAAATACATACAGACAAAAACTTAACACCCTCTAATGTTAATGGTCACACTCCTTGTCAGTGTTTTTTGGGGGAAACTTCTGACTTTACTTACCGTGTGTGTGCTCAGAAGTTATATGGAGCCTTTTTCGTGTCGTCCGATCTGTACCACAGTGTAGGCGGAGCCACGGCGTCGGGTGATAGTCCTCTAGCCAATCAGCGCGATTTTACAGGAACTTCAGCCAATCTACTCTCACATTCAGCAGATGTCCCGCCTTTTAATGTTATTACAATGACAAATTGTTTGCCCAGTCACTTTTAAACATATATAATTATTTTTAAATGTATTATTATTATTATTATTATTATTATTATTATTATTATTATTATTATTATTATTATTGTTATTATTATTTTCTTTTATTAATACAATGTCTTAATGACTACAGTTTGATTTCATTTCCTGATTTTATTCTCTTTATATTTATGTTGACAGCAGAAATTATTAGCATGTTGATTTGACATTCACCACAAATTACAGTGCTTTACCTTAACACTCCATTATATTTAAATGTTACATTTTAAGTGTATTTTTAATTGCTTTAAAAACAAACAGAAGTCATTATTTTAAAATGGTCACTGGTTAAAAAAATGTTTATGAAAAGGGTGTGTTTGAAATGGCTCTCTACAACCTATAATGATGACTATGTAGGAAACAATCAATGCTAACATAGGGAACTGAATTAAGAGGGGTAGGGAATGATTTCAGACACTTCCTGGCCAAACAATGTAATGCATCATGGGTATCCACTGTGGTTGTTGTGGTGCATTTTGGGTTTATTAAGTGCACTGAAATTTCAGACACTTAACAAGATGGCAGAACCCAAACATAGTGTACTATATAGTCAATAGAGCACAGACAAACCATGGTCCATAAAGAGCTTAATACACATCAAAGAGATATGATTGTTGAAAGGTATTAGTCAGGAGAAGGACAAAAAATGTCCAAGGCATTAGATGTACCAGGAAACCCAGTGAAGACATTTATGAAGAAGTGAAATTTGGCTCAACAGTGACATTACCAAGAACTAGACATCCCTCAAAAATTGATGAAAGCTTTAGGGCTGGAACACCTTAGTCAATTATGAACAGTTCCAAATATCAGCCAGTTTGGCACGAAACCTTTAGGCCTCTTTCAGCATGACAACCACCAAAAGCATTCAAAATTAACAGAAGAATGACTTTACCAGAAGAAGATACAAATTTTGGAATGTCCCAGCCAGAGAGCCCAGACCTAAATCTCAATGGAAATCTATGGGTAGACCTGAAGGGGCCTGTGCACAGGAGATGCCCTCGCAATCTGTCAGATTTGGAGTGGTTTTGCAAGGAACAGTGGGCTAAGATTGCCAAATCAAGATGTGCCCTGCTGATAGACTCCTACCTAAACAAATGAATGCTGTAATAAAGTCAAAGGGTACTTCAAAAGTATTAGTTTAAGGGTGTTTTTATGATTTATGCAACCACATTATTTCAGTTTTTTACTTTTATTTTTTCACTTCACAATTTTAGTTTGTTTTTTAATGGAATTGTACAGATTATGGGTCACTCTGAAGGTAAAAATAAATCTGAATCTATTTATCTTGTTTTTTTTTATATATGACAATAACCTAGAATTTCACCGGGGTGTGTAGATTTTTATATCCAATGTATGACAGCAGTCATTACAGCCCACAATGGCCCAAATCAGTACAGAGACATGTGGGCCAAATAACAGTTCTTAATATGTGGGCCACTTTTGGCTCACATGCGGTTTGCCAGCACAGGCAATGCCACTTCTTTGCCAGTAATAGCCCAGATCAGTACTGAGACATGTGGGCCATATAAGTGTTTTAATATGTGGGCCACACAGACACTGGGAGACCATACAAACTACATACAGGCACTGAAAGGCCATACACACTCAAAGTCAGTAATTTTACTAGCTGTTCTTCGTCCTAGAGGGTCAGTGCAGTTCTGAGTTCAGTAATATTACTAGCTGTTCTGCGTCCTGTAGGGTCAGTGCAGTTCTGAGTTCAGTAATATTACTAGCTGTTCTTCGTCCTGTATGGTCAGTGCAGTTCTGAGTTCAGTAATATTACTAGCTGTTCTTCGTCCTGTAGGGTCAGTGCAGTTCTGAGTTCAGTAATATTACTAGCTGTTCTTCGTCCTGTATGGTCAGTGCAGTTCTGAGTTCAGTAATATTACTAGCTGTTCTTCGTCCTGTAGGGTCAGTGCAGTTCTGAGTTCAGTAATATTACTAGCTGCTCTGCGTCCTGTAGGGTCAGTGCAGTTCTGAGTTCAGTAATACTACTAGCTGCTCTGCGTCCTGTAGGGTTAGTGCAGTTCTGAGTTCAGTAACATTACTAGCTGTTCTTCGTCCTGTATGGTCAGTGCAGTTCTGAGTTCAGTAATATTACTAGCTGCTCTTCGTCCTGTAGGATTAGTGCAGTTCTGAGTTCAGTAACATTACTAGCTGTTCTTCGTCCTGTATGGTCAGTGCAGTTCTGAGTTCAGTAATATTACTAGCTGTTCTTCGTCCTGTATGGTCAGTGCAGTTCTGAGTTCAGTAATATTACTAGCTGTTCTTCGTCCTGTATGGTCAGTGCAGTTCTGAGTTCAGTAATATTACTAGCTGCTCTGCGTCCTGTAGGGTCAGTGCAGTTCTGAGTTCAGTAATATTACTAGCTGTTCTTCGTCCTGTATAGTCAGTGCAGTTCTGAGTTCAGTAATATTACTAGCTGTTCTTCGTCCTGTATGGTCAGTGCAGTTCTGAGTTCAGTAATATTACTAGCTGTTCTTCGTCCTGTAGGGTCAGTGCAGTTCTGAGTTCAGTAATATTACTAGCTGCTCTGCGTCCTGTAGGGTCAGTGCAGTTCTGAGTTCAGTAATATTACTAGCTGCTCTGCGTCTTGTAGGGTCAGTGCAGTTCTGGGTTCAGTAATATTACTAGCTGTTCTTCGTCCTGTAGGGTCAGTGCAGTTCTGAGTTCAGTAATATTACTAGCTGTTCTTCGTCCTGTAGGGTCAGTGCAGTTCTGAGTTCAGTAATATTACTAGCTGTTCTGCGTCCTGTACAATTTTCACTAGGGGTATTTCAGGACTGCGATGAGGCTGTGCAGGTAGATGAGTAATTGTTGGGCCACAGCTTTTTCTGAAATCTTTTATACGAAGGGAAGATTTGAGATCAATCTATAATCTGTCAGCTCATAGCTATCAAGCTCTGGCTTCCTAATTTGAGGTTTAATTACAGCTAAGTTAAGAAATGTAGGGATGTAGCTGAGGCTGAGAAGTTCATTACTGATTGAAGACTTCTGGTTATTTCTTGGGTTCAGAACAAAAGTAGATGATTTTGAGAAAGGAATAACTTAAGCTAGCTCAGTTTGATGAAGTTATACTGTACTGAAGGGTCAGTGCAGTTCTGGGTTCAGTAATATTACTAGCTGTTCTGCGTCCTGTAGGGTCAGTGCAGTTCTGAGTTCAGTAATATTACTAGCTGCTCTGCGTCCTGTAGGATTAGTGCAGTCTCGTTCTCGAGTCCCTGTCCGCTGTCTCATTCTCGAGTCCCGTTCTGCAGTTTCGCTCTGCAGTCCTGTTCTGCAGTCTAGTTCTCCAGACTCGTTCTCCAGTCTAGTTCTCCAGTCCCGTTCTGCAGTCTCGTTCTCAAGACCTGTTCCGCAGTCTCGTTCCACAGTCTCGTTCTCCAGTCCCGTTCTGCAGTCTCGTTCTGCAGTCTTGTTCTGCAGTCCCGTTCTCCAGTCTCGTTCTGCAGTCTCGTTCTCGAGTCCCGTTCTGCAGTTTCACTCTGCAGTCCCGTTCTGCAGTCCCGTTCTGCAGTCTAGTTCTCCAGACTCGTTCTCCAGTCTCATTCTCCAGTCTCATTCTGCTTTCTCGTTTTCCAGTCTCATTCTCCTGTCTCAATCTCCAGTCTTGTTCTGCAGTCTCGTTCTCCAGTCTCGTTCTCCAGTCTCGTTCTGCAGTCTCGTTCTGCAGTCTCGTTCTCCAGTCTTATTCTGCTTTCTCGTTTTCCAGTCTCATTCTCCAGTCTCATTCTCCAGTCTCGTTCTGCAGTCTGGTTCTCCAGTCTCATTCTGCAGTCTCGTTCTCCAGTCTCGTTCTGCAGGTGTGTGTTTTGAATGTAGTTGTAGGTGGTCTATATGTGTTACAGAATATGTTCTATATGTCCTGCATGGCGACTCTCACTTTCTCCATCATTTGGATGTCAATAAACAATGGACAGAATCTAAAAATAAACAGTGCTTTTTAGAGAACGTTGTCAAAAAAAGGGTGATGGTGAGACTTGCTTCCTTTTTCTCCAGTTTTCAAGTCAGGACTCAGCAGTCAGGGGTCAGGAGGCGTTTATTGTCATTCCATCTACGTACAAGTACACAGTGGGGTGAAATTACGTTCCTCCAGGAACAACACGGTGCAACATGGAACAAAAGAAAAAATAACATTTCTGTTCCAACTTAAATGGCCCTACAGTTACAGTCTGATGCTGGTGCACCATTAAAGTAACTGCTGCATCATTTAAGGTGGAGCCAAAAACTCTAAAAGAAGTTGGTTTTCACATCATTTTCTAACAGTTCCGAACACAGGGCTGATTTTCTTTGCTGAAGTTTCTCTCAACCACCCCTCGTCAACCTACAGGTGAAATTGAATGAATCTCAAGTCTCGGTAGCTTCTCCAAACTGGGTCAGTTAAGTTTAAGATGCTTTAGTCTCTAATATAATACCTTAACCAGTTATAGTTAGGGTCTCAGTTATAGTAAAGAGGAGTCGAGGAACACTCCTCTTTGTGTATCACTGAATTGCAACAATCAATGCAGCTTTTTTCAGACACAAAGTAGTGAAAAAAGAGTGTGACTGAAGTTCCCCTGAACAAGACACCAGACACCCAACTGCCCCCCGGCTACCGTGGATAGGGCCGCTTACCGCTCCGGGCAAGTGTGTTCACTGACCCCTAGTGTGTGTGTTCACTAGTGTGTGTATGTGTGTGTGTGTGTGTGTATTTGGGTGTTTCACTGTCCCCTTGGTGTGTGTGGGTGTTTCACTGCCCCCTAGTGTGTGTTTACTATAGTGTATGTGGGTGTTTCACTGCCACCTAGTGTGTGTTTACTAGAGTGTGTGTGTATGTGGATGTTTCACTGGCCCGTAGTGTGTGTGTTCACAAGTGTGTGTGTCTGTGTCTATATTTGGGTGTTTCACTGTCCCCTTGGTGTGTGTGTGGGTGTTTCACTGCCCCCTAGTGTGTGTGTTCTCTATAGTGTATGTGGGTGTTTCACTGCCACCTAGTGTGTGTTTACTAGAGTGTGTGTGTATGTGGATGTTTCACTGGCTCCTGGTGTGTTTTTTCTAGTGTGTGAGTGTGTATGTGGGTGTTTGACTGTCCCCTGTTGTGTTCATTAGTGTGTGTCTATGTCTGTGTGAGTGTGTGTTTGTGCATGTTTCACTGCCCCTAATGTGTGTGTTTACTAGTATGTGTGTGTGTGTGTGTGTATGTGGGTGTTTGACTGTCCCCTGGTGCGTGTTTATTAGTGTGTGTCTATGTCTGTGTGAGTGTGTGTTTGTGCATGTTTCACTGCCCCTAGTGTGTGTGTTTACTAGTGTGTGTGTGCGTGTTTCACTGCCCCCTAGTGTGTGTGTGTGTATGTGTGTGTTTCACTGCCCCCTAGTGTATTTACTTGTGTGTGTGTGTATGTGCATGATTCACTGACCCTAGTGTGTGTGTGTGTATGTGCGTGTTTCACTGCCCCTAGTGTGTGTTTACTAGTGTGTGTGTGTGTGTGTGTGTTTCACTGCCCCCTAGTGTGTGTTTACTAGTGTATGTGTGTGTTTGTGCGTGATTCACTGACCCTAGTGTGTGTGTTTATGTGCGTGTTTCACTGCCCCTAGTGTGTGTTTACTAGTGTGTGTGTGTATGCATGTTTCACTGCCCTCTAGTGTGTGTTTACTAGTGTGTGTGTGTGTGTATGCATGTTTCACTGCCCTCTAGTGTGTGTTTACTATTGTGTGTGTGTGATTTTGAAATATTAAAAATAATAAACAGTACACTAAAAGCTCATATAGTAATATTATCACTCAAGCAGACTAAACGTTTCAGCAAAAATACAATCTATAAGACTAAGTTTTTCTTCATTTCTCATTTCACTTCATTGTAATTACACAATGGAAAAGCTCTGGCCAGTAGGGGGAGCTGCTTAACCCTGTACTCTGCCCATAAGGACAGCCATTGGCAAAGGTGTCAGAAGTATTCACATTCATTACTCAGGTAAAAGTATAGATACTAGGGTTTAAAAATACTTCTATAGAATATCAACTCAAGCTTTTTACTCCAGTAAAAGTGTAAAAGTACTGTTTTTAAAACTACTTAAAGTATAAAAGTAAAAGCATTGAAAGGAAAAAAATGCCATTTAGGATAAAAGCTTAGGCCGCACCACAGGGGTCTGTAGTGCACTAGCCCACCTCCCCAAAAACCCCATTCTTCTAAAAGTCATAATGACAATAATGTTATAGTAAAATGTTAATGTTGATAAATTTGGGATGCGCTAGGCTTCCTGTTTCAGCCTCATAAACACCCATTGAACATGAATGTAGTTTAGTACAATGTAAATATATTAAAGAAGCATATCTGTGTACTACTGAGCATTAACATGTGTTTCATGGAGCAGAAGATATGATGACTAGTTGACTATAAGTATTATAATGGTGCAAAAAGTCAAACTTAAAATTCTTGTGAACTCTATGTATATGAGGCTAAATGTGGGTGTGTCCATTACAAATGATATGCAAATAAGGTGCTACTGAGCAAGGGCACGTTTCCATGCACCGCCATTGAGACGCTCACCAGTTTATTGCAGGCGGAAACAAGCTTGAAGCTTATATAAAAGTCTTCGCAATCTGGAAATATGTATGCAGGCCTATTCTCTACACCGGGCACGTCTACATGCACCGCATGATATGATGAAATCGGTCCTCTGGTTTCACCCATGCCTTCCCCTCCTACTTGTCTTATTTTCTTACATATTCTTCCTCCTCCTCTGATGTGGCAGCACAACAGGAAGTCTAGACTGCTCACTGCCTTAAGCTGTTAAACAAATTGGAAAAAGTCAGATGAAGTGATGTAGTAACAGTGGGCACATCAACTTCACCCTGTTTGTCTGGCAAGAGGTTTTTATTATTATATTAAACACTTTCTGTCGTCTCTTAGTTTCATGTAACATCATCAAACATTTCGATGTAGTGGTCTGAGGTTTTGGCCGGAGCTGCAAGTGAAATGCCTACTGGTATTGGTGGGTGTCTCATGCCGAACCTCTATTGTGCACCTTGGTCCAGAGATAATAGTTGAACAGCATTTTATGAGTCTAGACTTCTGGTCTTTCCAACATTGATGGGTAGTGTAGTAGTGTTGACTGGTTTAATGTTTCTGATTCTGGAAATGCTATATTCAGTTAAACAGATGAACTAAGGTGTCCCAGAGCCCCCACACCCCAACCAAGGAACCTCTTTATTTTGCACCTTGGTCCAGAGATAATAGTTTAATTTTCTGGTCTTTCCAACATTGATGGGCTACTAACTCACTTGCAATAGTAGTGTTGACTGGTTTAACATTTCTTATTCTGGAAATGAGACATTCAGTGGAAGAGATAAATTAAGGGGTCCCAGAGCGCCCCCAACCAAGGAACCTCTTTATTTTGCACCTTGGTCCAGAGATGAGTTGAATTTTCTGGTCTTTCCAGCATTGATGGGCTACTAACTCACTTGCAATAGTAGTGTTGACTGGTTTAACATTTCTTATTCTGGAAATGAAACATTCAGTGGAAGAGATAAATTAAGGGGTCCCAGAGCGCCCCCAACCAAGGAACCTCTTTATTTTGCACCTTGGTCCAGAGATAATAGTTGAATTTTCTGGTCTTTCCAGCATTGATGGGCTACTAACTCACTTGCAATAGTAGTGTTGACTGGTTTAACATTTCTTATTCTGGAAATGAAACATTCAGTGGAAGAGATAAATTAAGGGGTCCCAGAGCGCCCCCAACCAAGGAACCTCTTTATTTTGCACCTTGGTCCAGAGATAATAGTTGAATTTTCTGGTCTTTCCAACATTGATGGGCTACTGACTCACTTGCAATAGTAGTGTTGACTGGTTTAACATTTCTTATTCTGGAAATGAGACATTCAGTGTTAGAGATAAATTAAGGGGTCCCAGAGCGCCCCCAACAAAGGAACCTCTTTATTTTGCACCTTGGTCCAGAGATAATAGTTGAACAACATTTATGAGTCTAGATTTCTGGTCTTTCCAACATTGATGGGCTACTAACTCACTTGCAATAGTAATGCTGACTGGTTTAAAGTTTTATATTCTGGAAATGAGATATTCAGTTAAAGAGATAAATTAAGGGGTCCCAGAGCCCCCCCAACCAAGGAACCTCTTTATTTTGCAACTTGGCCCAGAGATAATAGTTGAACAGCATTTTAAGAATATAGACTTCAGGTCTTTCCAACATTGATGGGCTACTAACTTGCTTGCAATAGTAGTGTTGACTGGTTTAAAGTTTCTTATTCTGGAAATGAGATATTTAGTCAAAAAGATAAATTAAGGGGTCCCAGAGTCCCCCCCAACCAAGGAACCCCTTTATTTTGCAACTTGGCCCAGAGATAATAGTTGAACAGCATTTTAAAAATATAGATTTCTGGTCTTTCCAACATTGATGGGCTACTAACTTGCTTGCAATAGTAATGTTGACTGGTTTAAAGTTTCTTATTCTGGAAATGAGATATTCAGTTAAAGAGATGAATTTAGGGGTCTCAGTAACCTCTTTATTTTGCACCTTCATTAATTAATTAATCATTAATAACAATTAATATCAAAACAAACTTTTGTAGGTGTTCTAATAGCAAGCTGCCTTTGCTTAGCACTAGGGATACAACAACCACCATGCTACACCATGCATTTAGCCTGGCCAGTCTAACAATTGGTATCAAGATTAAGATGTATTACCTATTAATATCAAAGTGATTAAGTCATCTTCTAGGTTTTAAATGTCAGCTGCAAGCACAACGGTAGGCCAATATAACATGAAGAGACTTGCCCACACATACTACCAAGCATGGGCCTAGATCTTAAGGGGGTGGTAAAGCCCTTCCCTTTTGCCTTAATCACCTAATGTGACACCTTGGTTAGTGTGCATAATGATGTTTTGTGTAGTGAGCCTTCAGCTTTTCCAGGTAAGTAATTGGGCTTGGGCTTTAGCTTGGGTTCCACAAATTTCATCACTCCCAACTTATGTGCAAAACCAGTGCCTGTCTCAATATTCTCTTATTAACTCTAGACTTTCGCAGTTTCACAATTCACCACAAGGCTGAAAAAGATTGTGTATATGGGAATTTGTATCCATTCACACACAAGAACCTTTGTGAGGTTAGTTACTAATGTTAAGAGGAAGAGGAAGTTGTCTGAACTCAACTCTCCTGTTTCCACCAGAACTGTACGTCGGGAGCTCCACAGAGTCAATATACACGGCCAGGCTGCTATAGCCAAACCTTTGGTCACTCGTGCCAATGCCAAATGTCGGTTTCAATGGTGCGAGGAGCGCAAATCTTGTGCTGTGGACAATGTGAAACATGTATTGTTCTCTGATGAGTTCACCTTCACTGTTTTCCCCACATCCAGGAGAGTTACGATGTGGAGAAGCCCCAAAGAAGCGTACCACCCAGACTGTTGCATGCCCAGAGTGAAGCATGGGGGTGGATCAGTGATGGTTTGGGCTGCCATATCATGGCATTCCTCTGGCCCAATACTTGTGCTAGATGGGTGCGTCACTGCCAAGGACTACCGAACCATTCTGGAGGACCATGTGCATCCAATGGTTCAAACATTGTATCCTGAAGGCGGTGCCGTGTATCAGGATGACAGTGCACCAATACACACAGCAAGACTGGTGAAAGATTGGTTTGATGAACATGAAAGTGAAGTTGAACATCTCCCATGGCCTGCACAGTCACCAGATCTAAATATTATTGAGCCACTTTGGGGTGTTTTGGAGGAGCGAAGGAGCGAGTCAGGAAACGTTTTCCTCCACCAGCATCACGTATCCTGCTAGAAGAATAGCTTAAAATCCCTCTGACCACTGTGCAAGACTTGTATATGTCATTCCCAAGACGAATTGACGCTGTATTGGCTGCAAAAGGAGGCCCTACACCATACTAATAAATTATTGTGGTCTAAAACCAGGTGTTTAAGTTTCATTGTCCAAGCCCTGTATATATATATATATAAACATCGCCGTTCACTACAACTAAGGAGCCCAAAATCTCAACCCCCCCCAACCCCACATTGCCGCTGGTAGGTAGCATTTTCCAGGCATCCGCCAAACCCAGATCCATCCTTTACACTGCCAGATAGAGAGACGTGATCCATCACTCCTGAGAGCACATTTCCACTGCTCTCTGCTCTAGAGGCCAGTTGGCACTTGGCATTGCGTAAAGTGATCTCAGGCTTGTGTGCAGCTGCTCGGACTTGGACACCCATTTCATGAAACTCCCGGTGCACAGCTCTTGTGCTGATGCTGGTTCTAGTTTTAAAATATGTACTGAGTGATGCAGCAGAGGATATGCAATTTTTACATGCACTTCAGGATTTGGCAGCTCAGTGTTTATGTGGTCTACCACTATGTGGCGGCTGTTGTTGTGCATTTCACAATAATAGCATTTACAGTTGACCAGGGCAGAAGTTTCACTGAAAATGACTTGTGGCAAAGGTGACATTCTGTTTATAGTCAGCTTTTCATTACAGCCACTTCACAGTGTTTCTATATGATTGCACAGCTATGTGCTTGATTTTATACACCTGTGATCAAACTCTATTGAACTCTATAATTAAGACCACAAACATTGGGCCATATAATGTAACCAACACCCTTGGTGCAGTGCATTGAGGTGTCCAGCCTTGACAGTGGGAACCGATAGCTAAACTCAGTAAAGAGGGGCGTCCATGTACTTTGGGCCATATAGTGTATTATACAACCCTACAGCAACACTATGAGGTGTCCAGGCCTGACAGTGGGAACCAATGGTTAAGTAACTCAGGAGGGAGGGTTAGGGGTGTCCACATACATTTGACTATACAGTGTATCATGTACCCCTAGTGGCGTCCAGGCCTGACAGTGGATACCTAAGCCTTAAGAACTCAGGAAGGAGGTGTGTCCACATACTTTTGGCCACACAGTGTATCATGTACCCCTAGTGCAGCGTTTTGAGGTGTTCAGGCTTGACAGTGGGAGCCCATTGCTTAAGAACTCAGATAGGAGTGGTGTCCACATACTTTTGACCAAATAGAATATCATCTACGCCTAATGCTGCGGTGGGAACCGATGGCTTTAACTCTTAGTGCAGCGTTTTGAGGTGTCCAGGATTGACAATGGGAACCTATGGCTTAAGAACCCAGGAAGACGGAGCGTCCACATACTTGGGGCCATAGGGTGTATCGTGCACCCCTAAGGCAGTGATTGGAGATGTCCAGGCCTGACAGAGGAAACCAATGGCTTAAGAAGTCAAAAAGGAGAGGAGTCCGCATACGTTTGGCCCTACAATGTATCATGCATCTGTAGTGCAGCACTTGGAGGGCTCCAGGCCTGACAGTGGGAACCAATGGCTTAAGAACTGAGGAAGGTAGGGTGCCCACATACTTTTGGCCACACAGTGTATCATGTACCCCTAGTGCAGCATTTTGAGGTGTTCAGGCTTGACAGTAGGAGCCCATTGCTTAAGAACCCAGGAAGATGGAGCGTTCACATACTTCAAGCCATAGGGTGGATCACGTACCCCTAGTGTAGCGCTTTGAGGTGTCCAGGCCTGACAGCGGGAACCCATGGCTTAAGAACTCAGATAGGAGTAGCGTCCACATACTTTTGGCCAAATAGAATATCATCTACGCCTAATGCTGCGGTGGGAACCGATGGCTTAAAAACTCAGGAGGAAGTGGAATAGGCAAGGATCGGTAAGGGCACAAGTCCAAAAGCCTGTGGAAGTGCCAGTTCGCACTGAATTCAAACAGGCATCTGCAGGCCAGTTGAACCCAGACCTTGTGGTAGGACCCCTGCCAGAGCAAACGGAGGAGCTGGACGGGAACCAGGTGCAGCATGAGAGCACAGATTGCAGAGATTAGCTGGGTTTTTATTTAGTTAATTAGTTTAATAACACCTCAAGCAGGCAAAGATGTTACAGCGGGATACGCTCGCGTGCTGATTTCAACATTTATATTCCAGAAGATACCTGACGTTGATGATAAGCACAAAAACGGGGGTGTTAATTATGCTAATGTCACTCTAATGCTGCTTGGCTCATGTCAGTCTGATGACTGAATCATCCAAACGTTCTATCTTCTTATGGTCTGTTTTTTTTTTTACTTAAACCCTCGAGGCCTGCTAGGTTTCAGAGAAGTGTGGGAGAAACGGGTGAACGTCAAAGACAGTATGAAGGAGAGACAGTGTTTTAGATGACAGTATCTTGGAGGTAATGAGGAATGAAATGATCTGACTCTGGGGTCAGAATGGATGGGATGCAGGAGGATAAAGGATCCAATCAGAAAGCCTTCAAGGAGAGAAGAAGCGAGGGCCTCCGAAGCCGGCCCACCGGGACGGGTGTTTATGTGTTTGCATGAAAAAACGCACGTACATTGTGCTTCAATCTCTGAGAAGCTGATGATGCGTGTAATGCTGTGCCGTAAAGAATATTCGGATTCTGATCACAATGATGTTTACAGTGAATGTCACAAAATCAATGCCTGAAAACTTATCTTTCTTGCTTGTCATAACAAACAACAACTGAACTTCCAATGAATCCTGCATTCATAGTGCATTATAAATGCTGTATTAAGGCATGATATGACATACATAATTCTCTATATAATTATTCTGTATATAATTATTATAATTCTCTACATAATTCTCTATGTCTAAGCTTATATAAATGCCCTTAGGTAGATATAGTTATATGTGTAATAGTTTATAAAGCAAGAGTTTGTGACCTTCCTATGACTCCAGTATTTGTAATGCTTTATAAAGATATTCATAAGGTATTATATAGCATCTACATCACCCATCATATAATACATACATAATAATTCTAGATTGTGTGCGTGAGTGAATGTTGGCCACTGGAGACCTGTCCATAGTGTACCCCGCCTTCGCTCGATGATGCCGTGACTCTGATTAGTGGGATTAAGTGGCAGATAATGGATAATAATAATAATAATAATAAAGTAATAATGTTAATTATTAATATATGCAATTTTTATTATTCTTTTTTCAATATAAAATATGGCTATTATTAATAATATTAACATATTAATAGTATAACAAATAACACTGTCAGATACATGTAGGGTATTAATAGACTTATCAGTATCGGTATCGGTATTGGTATCAGTATTGGTGATACTTGCCCTGTAATTATTTGGTATCGGATCAATAACAAACCCCTAATAAGCAGCTTTAAAGATGAATCAATGAATGATGAACATAAATAGGGGTTGAATAATTTTGATGGCAACTTTTGTACCTTTACTTGAGATGTTTTGCCCCAGTATCAATACTTTAACTGGAGTATCGATTCAAGCTACTCTATCCAGCTCTTCACCAATGCACTAAATCCAGGACATTGAGTGCTCTGATACTGACTGCTGAATTTGCTGTAGTTGGGTTATCATAGTGTGTGGTATGCCTGATATATACAGCAAAGTGTGCCTACCAGCCCTGCTGCCCCCGACGCCTCGTAGCATACTTTCTAATGTTTCCCGTTAACACAAAATAGCTGCGTGAGTCGTTTAAACCACCTCACCAACAGCAAAACACAGAATATTCTTTTCAATAAAGTGGACCTCTGCGTCTCTCTCTCTCTCTCTCTCTCGCTCTCTCTCTCCACATATGCGTGCAGAGCATGAGTCATTTATTCTACAAAACAAGCTGTGCCTTGTAAACACTTTGACAGATGCTGAGCTGAAAGACAAGAACAGAGGGGAAAAAAACAGAGAGGTGAAAAAGGAGAGAAATGCATGAGCATCGATCTCGCTCACAGGCACGTCTCGTCTCTTCAATAGAGCAATATTGATGTGCTGGAATTGCCTCTGAAGAGCGATGCGCTCGTGCCTTTGTGCAGGTGTGTATGCGCTGCTCGGGCTGTTGGGAATACGTACAGTGCATGTATCCGCTTCAGATGTCTTTGCATTCATCAGTATTAACAAAACTGTATTGGTTTCATAGTCACGCTGATGATGCAGGAGCGTCCTGCAGCGCTCAAGATTGTAAACATCCCAAAGGATGGGCAGGAGCACCATGCAAGGTACGGGAAAGGACAGTGCTCACTTGAAAAGGGTCGCAGGACAACATGAAAGCAAAGCGGGAGGAGAACAATAAGCAATGAACTGCTGTCCGTTTCTACACCTCCCACAAAACTACTCGGCTTAATAAGAATCACAGAGTCCAGCTAGAGTTCGTACGCAAGCATGTCCACCAATCAGGATTTTTTTGGAATGAAATAAGGTACTTTAGTGGTAGTGGTTAGTACGATGGTGTAGTGGTTAGTACGGTGGTGTAGTGGTTAGTATGGTGGTGTAGTGGTTAGTATGGTGATGTAGTGGTTAGTACGATGGTGTAGTGGTTAGTACGGTGGTGTAGTGGTTAGTATGGTGGTGTAGTGGTTAGTATGGTGGTGTAGTGGTTAGTATGGTGGTGTAGTGGTCAGTATGGTGGTGTAGTGGTTAGTATGGTGGTGTAGTGGTTAGTATGGTGGTGTAGTGGTTAGTATGGTGATGTAGTGGTTAGTACGATGGTGTAGTGGTTAGTACGGTGGTGTAATGGTTAGTATGGTGGTGTAGTGGTTAGTATGGTGGTGTAGTGGTCAGTATGGTGGTGTAGTGGTTAGTATGGTGGTGTAGTGGTTAGTATGGTGGTGTAGTGGTTAGTATGGTGGTGTAGTGGTTAGTATGGTGGTGTAGTAGTTAGTACGGTGGTGTAGTGGTCAGTATGGTGGTGTAGTGGTTAGTATGGTGGTGTAGTGGTTAGTATGGTGGTGTAGTAGTTAGTACAGTGGTGTAGTGGTTAGTATGGTGGTGTAGTGGTTAGTATGGTGGTGTAGTGGTTAGTACGGTGGTGTAGTGGTTAGTATAGTGGTGTAGTGGTTAGTATGATGGTATAGTGGTTAGTATGGTGGTGTAGTGGTTAGTACGGTGGTGTAGTGGTTAGTACAGTGGTGTAGTGGTTAGTATGATGGTATAGTGGTTAGTATGGTGGTGTAGTGGTTAGTACGGTGGTGTAGTGGTTAGTATAGTGGTGTAGTGGTTAGTATGATGGTATAGTGGTTAGTATGGTAGTGTAGTGGTTAGTACGGTGGTGTAGTGGTTAGTACAGTGGTGTAGTGGTTAGTATGATGGTATAGTGGTTAGTATGGTGGTGTAGTGGTTAGTACGGTGGTGTAGTGGTTAGTACGGTGGTGTAGTGGTTAGTACAGTGGTGTAGTGGTTAGTATGATGGTATAGTGGTTAGTATGGTGGTGTAGTGGTTAGTACGGTGGTGTAGTGGTTAGTACGGTGGTGTAGTGGTTAGTATGGTGCTGTAGTGGTTAGTACGGTGGTGTAATGGTTAGTATGGTGGTGTAGTGATCAGTACGGTGGTGTAGTGGTTAGTATGGTGGTGTAGTGGTTAGTATGGTGGTGTAGTGGTTAGTACGGTGGTATAGTGGTTAGTATGGTGGTGTAGTGGTTAGTATGGTGGTGTAGTGGTTAGTATGGTGGTGTAGTGGTCAGCACTGTCTCCTCACAGTAAGATGATCTGGGTTGGATTCCCGGTCCGGGTGGTTCTGTGTGGAGTGTGTATGTTCTCTCCATGCTTGAGTTGGTTTCCTCCGGGTACTCCAATTTCCACCCACAGTTCAAACACATGCTACACATGCATGTTAGGCTGATCGCCCACTCTAAATTGCTCATAGGTGTAAGTGTGGTCATGCCATAGACTGGCAACCTGTCCATGGTGTACCCTGCCTTTGCCCAATGTAGCTGGGATTGGCTTTATGACCCCTCACCCCCATGACCCTGACTAGCAGGATAAAGCAGAAGATAATGGATGGATATACTTTAGTCAGATACTCATCATGAGGAACTATGATTCCAAGAACATCCACAGTAAAATTTGAAGGTGGGGACAGTTCAGGCCATTAAGAGAGAACATGAAGAAAAACAAAGAAACATGACTGTTTAAACATGAATTAGTGGTCAATTTAATCCAGGCGGCCAAGAAACTCACACTGACCACAAACATATAGACAAAACACACTGTCAGTGAGTAGCTTCTCACTTCTTAACAAGCATAAGATAAGATAAGATAAACCTTTATTAGTCCAACAGTGGGGAAATTCACTGTGTTACAGCAGCAAAGGGATAGCAAGGCACTCAGTACAAACAATAGATAAATAAACAGTACAGTACATACAGTATAATTAATAAAAAGTCAAGAAATCTTGAGATTGTATTTACAAATAATTCCAAATAATTATGTGGGAAGACATATGTTGTGGTTGTGAAAAAGTCATTTTTGTCCCCAATTGTCCCCAAGCCAATAAAACAACTAAGAAGAAGCTGAAATGGTTGGAATTTTATCAAAAACTGTCCACTGCATTCTTAAACCTTGGAAGGAGAGTGATGACCCATCAACTTCATAAAGAACTTCTTAAAATAAATCATAAATAATCACTAGCAGAACTCACTGCTATGTTTAATAGTAAATGTAAATGTATTTGCATATGACAGAAACTCACACTGGGACTGGGACTGAACAGATGTAGAGACATAAGAAACTACTCGGTTGTGAAACTACTTAGAAAAAAAGACTTGAATTTGCTAGAGATTGGACTGTGATTGGAAAAGCTCAGGCTATCATACATATTGGCCACCTTAAAAACCCCTGGAGGCAGTGTTATGATCTTGGTTGGGGGGGTGCTTCATTTGGTCAGGTCAAGGCTCAGCAGTGTCATCCTTCCTCATGGCGTGACCATATTCTTGGGCAACAGTGTTGAGATTCGTTGGGCTCAGTTTGGGAAAGAGTGAGCATGAGGAACCATCTTCACACATGAAGTGGCCACCACAGAGTTCTGACCTTAATCCCACTGAAGGTCTATGGGATGTGCTGGAGGAGACTGCATGGAGTGTTGTCAATATAAGATATCATGGCATAGATATAGATGGAAATAACATTAGTAATGTTGCAACGTTGCCATCAATGGATTTTTTCCTTTCTCATGGCGTGACCATATTCTGGGGCGACAGTGTCGACATTCATTGGGCTTACTTTGGGAAAGAGTGAGCATGAGGAACCATCTTCACACATGAAGTGGCCACCACAGAGATCTGACCTTAATCCCACTGAATGTCTATGGGATGCGCTAGAGAAGACATGGAGTGTTGTCAATATAGGAGATGATGACATAAGATATAGATGGAAATAAATGTTGTAATGTCAATTAATCAATCAATCAACCATTATTTAATCTCAGAAATACATTGACGGGTGACCCTCATTTTCAGTGCAGCCGAGCATATACATTTTAAGGGATTGAAAGCAAAATGAGCAAAAATAATAATAATAAATAAAATACAAATTTTAAATAAACATTTAATATAGATGCATAAAATATAATGTAAAAATGTTTAGAATTTAATAAAGGAATATAAAAGAATATAAAATAAATATAAAATAAATACAACAAGATAATAAAAAGTTAAAATACTAATAAAAAATATACTCATTAAAATAATCATGATACAAAAATAAAATAAAATAAAATAAAATAAAATAAAATAAAATAAAATAAATGTAAAATCCTAATAGAAAGATATATTAATTTAAAACAATCACAGGCTTTCTGATTGTGACTAGAAACTAAAAGTTTAAAATGGTTCAGTGATCCCAGCGAGCTGAGCTTCAGAGTTTCCTGTTGCATAAGGTTGTTGAAACAATACCTGAACATGCACCATAATCAAAGCTAACAATGTTCCAATGAAATAATAGAGTCCAACTTTACTTTTGGACATATAAAAGAAGCTAAATGTATATCCACTCTCCTGATATGGAGAGTCTCTTCTATCTTTGGGGAATTGAAGATGATTGAGTAAAAAGAATATGCAAAACTGAACCACAATGCTGCAAAAAAGCTGATCAGCTGTAATCTTAGGCTTCATAATGCTGCAACTGGCAACAACAGCTTTGCAACAAATACTAATGTCATTCATATGTGGTGTCTGAATATGTTTTCCTTACATTTATTATTTTTAACCTTTTTTCGTACTCTTAATTTCTATTTATCCAACAAAAAAATTGTGAGTTAAGGTTAGAAGTGGATTTATGCACCAAATAGTGAAAACAAAAGTGTTTAAATATTTCACCCCCTCAGTGGATCACATATGATCGGTTTTGCCTAAAGGCCCAGCCCAGATTAGCATCCACATCCAAAAAGACCTGCAGGCTGAACGTGCCTCCTCAGGAAGACATGGTCTTTGAGCAGACTGATGAAGCTTCTACTGTGAGAGATAATAAGGCTTTTTGAAGGTGTGAGAACAAAGCAACTTCAGAAGAAGCATATCAGAGCACGTCACACCTTGAACCTGCACAGGGAGAGAATGCAGGGGTGAAGGTCACCATCAGGAATACATCAACAACAGTTGGAGAGGAGCACAGATTATGAACAGTGTTAATAGCCAGGATTCTTTTGTTCTCCTTCTCTTGTTCTTCAATCTCTCATTGTCCTTCTGCCGGTTTAGAGGTTAGTCCTGACACATAATCAATGTGATTAATCCTCCACAATGGAAGCAGTGAAAGAGCCAACGATGGATTTTTTAAAGGCATGATTCATTTAAAAAATGTAGCACAGATAAAGATGAATGACATCCTTTGGGAATGAGTTCCCTTATTTACTTAACGTTGGCTACTAGCATCACTCACTGTTAGCAATTAAACTAAGAGGCCTTTACTCTTCCAGGTCAGGAGCTCCATCAGAACCCACATAGCAAGCATATATCAGTTCAATGCCTTGAATATGTTGGCACCCCACCTCGGACCACCCAGATTATTCTCCTGTTAACTATTGCCTACAGATGGACATGATGGACATAATCTATTTTATTTTGGGAAACAAACTGAGACCAGTTTGACAAAGCACTTGAGAGAGGCAACCTCTCAAAATCAAGGCCTGATATAAAACGACGTAGTTGTAAATGCTGCTGTTGCCACTGTGCTAGACTAAGATGATCTACAATACTAATTCAGAAAGGACTGTCTTTGTTAGGGTGCTAGATATGTTCTCTCTGTGTGTGCATGTGTTTCTGTAGGTTGATGGTCCACATGACTTTCATAGGAGGAGCAATGGAATATATCAACTGCAGTCACCACCAAGATGGCGGTCAGATCTCACACAGGAAGTGGGGCCTATGCTGTGTGTGTTTTTGGTTCCCTTGCTGCTACCAGCATTACTGTCTACTGTCTTTCTGGGCTGTTTCTATGTAGAGTGTTTTGGGTTTGCCATCCCCATTTTTTTGTATTTAGAGCACTGCTTGTAGACATACAACCTTACACCAACCTGAGGAGTCCAACAGGTAAGGCGCCCTGTATGAATTTATGTTTGTTAAAGTTGATAGGTTTTGCTTTCTTTGTTTCTTGTTTAGAGTAAACATAGTTTAGATTATGTTTTGTTTTGTTTCTTTCTTTTCATTGGCATTCTTAATATTGGCTCCTCTTAGTCCTCAAAAATATCTAAGCCTTGTTTGTTTGGTTTGGATGCTTTAAAAATAAATATTTATATATATATGCTCTGGTTAAAAAGCTCAAATTCTGGCCTGGCCCCTTCATGTTGCATTTCCTTAAGTGTTTCTGCTGACAAAAATATCAGCACCAAAACCAGGTAGGGTAGCAGAGTACCCTGTCTAGGAATATAGCTACTATCTATCTATGTACTGTAGCTTCTCTTGTGAACATCAACATGTCCATGTGGAACCTACATGGGTTAACGTTAGGCTGCCAGTTGGGTCTCCTTCAGGCAACCCAGTTGGGACCCACAAAGATTCGTTCATCAGCTCCATATGGGTCCTGTGTGTGTTTTTGCCCATGTAATGGGGCCAATCTAGGCTGCAAGTTGGGCCCATGTAAACAATCCTCCACTGGCCCCAAAGTCAAAACAAAAATAATTGTAATCCTGCTATAAACACAAATGTGGCCTTACTGGGTCCCATAAGCTGTAACCCATCTTAAATTATCAAATGGCATGACAAGGCAGGTTACAGTAAATGTGGGTTCCTTTTGCTGGCCTAGTGACTTTTCCCCTGGCGGGAACTAAACTATTTTCATTTTATTTATTTTTTTTTTATTTTAGAAATTCTTTACATTTTTTAAAAGAAAATTGACATTTTTTTAAAGTTTTGATTTTTTTTTTAACTTTTTAAACATTTTTACAATCTTTTCATTTTAACAATTTAGAAAATTTGTAAAAACTTTCGAAGCTTTTGAATCAGTATACACACACAATCTTAAACACTTATCCTCTTGCGTCACGAGGGGTGGATGGGCTGGTGTTCATTGAGTGGAAGGCAGGAAACACCCCGATCCCAGTTGGGCTACAGTCATGGATCTCAGTTGGGTCAATTTGGGGTACCATCAGGGTTACAATGATGGGCCACAGTTAGGCTACAGTTGTGGGGCACAGTTAGGCTATCGTTGCAGGTCCAGCTGGGTTGCAGTTATGGGACCCAGTTAGATTACAGGTGTGGGCACCAGGTGAGTTGCCACTCTGGGGCCCAGTTAGGCTACATTTGTGTTTTCAGCAGGGTTACAGTTATTTCTATTTTGACTTTGTGGCCAATGGACAGTTGTTTACATGGCCCCAACTTGCAGCCCAGATTGGCCCCATTAGGAGCCAACATGGGCAATCACACAGGGCCCATATAGAGCCAACGGACAAATCTTTGTGGGTCCCAACTGGGTTGCCTAAAGGGGACTCAATTAGTAGCCCATCTTTAACCCATGTAAGTTCCAAAAAGTCAAATTTATAGAATTTCTTTAGGCTTTGTTGTAGCCAATGGTAGGCTTTCAGGTTACATGTGTTATCTTTTTTTAAAGTTTAGAATTATTCTGTTTGCATACAGCGAAATTTAACCTCCGCATTTAACTCAACCAAGCAGTGAAACCCACATATACACACTAGGAGGCAGTGAGCACACGTGCCCGGAGCGGTGGGCAGCCCTATATACGGTGTCTGGGGAGCTGTTGAGGGTTAGGTGCCTTGCTCAAGGGCACTTCAGTTGAGTCCTGCTGCTCCCGGGGATTGAACCGACCTTCCAGTCACAAGACTGGGTCCCTAACCTTCAGGCCACGACTGCCCACATATGGCTGCTGGTATGCTGGTCGGCAGCAATGGAAAACCAGCATATGTTTTGTTTTGGTGCTGATATTTTTTATCAGCAGAGGTTTTTCAAACAGAAAACAACTAAACGTACGGTTCTAGTTCTATATCATATTATCTTAATAACCAAAATGAATCATTTAATGCTTGCTTCAGTTATTTTATACTACTGTAAAGCTTCTAATTTGATTACTGGTTAGATTAATATGTATACTTACAGAGTACTTTCATTAAGTGTCTACAATAGCACGTCATCCATTTATTTTTATTTACTATATGCAATGATTTCTGAACTGTACACAGTAAAAATAACTTAAAATAGCTTTAAAAATGTACCTGCTAAACTTATAGGACAGAAACGTCAACTGTTATTATATAAAAAAGTGAAATCGACAAAAATTGTGTGTTTTTCTTGGGGTAGTTTTTCTAACTATTTTGTTGTAAGTAACTTGCTTGGCACTCAGGTGTCTGGTTCTTCTCACTGCCACTGGCTCGGTACATACCTCACTATAGTGCACTTGACACCAAACAGCTCAGAATGACTCTGTGTCTGTTTATTTCATTTAGAAAGGTCTCCGTCTGCCACTCTGTGTTTGCAGCTCTCTCCATGATTTACTTTATGTCCATGATTTACTTTCACTTTCAGTTCTGTGCAGTGCAGGAGGGAGGGCTTGTATGCAGGTGAAGACACAGCTTGAGCATTGTTAAAACGTGTATGGTGTCGACTCAGGACAACAGATGCCCAGACATACAGCAGACGAGCCTGTCCTGTATGTAAATACGCCAGCATTTGTATACATGAGGTGAACCAGCCCCACAGCATTTTTTGCCTTATGCTTCATTATAATTTCTCAGTAAGCGCTTCTTGACTGCCCCAAATCTTTTCAGGTGCATTACATAGTCTATTTCACAGCAAAACAATGAGCTGGGGATTTTGTTGTGAAAGCATTCCATGCTCACCGCCGTCGTCAATAGACACTGGAATCAGGTATGTTGTGACGTCAGGTGATCAACACTCAATGTCAGTCTTGAATGTCAATGTCAGTTCTTGGTGCACAATTTTCCCAACAGCTGCATTGATATGTTGTTTCTAGCGTTGAATATTAACATTTAGTAATAAGGTTTGATGACCAAAACTCTTGCAAACATCATATTCTTAAGATTGAATTGATCTGAAGTTCCAACTTGGTTTAAAGTTTACGCTGATCAGATTGGTATCCATATAAAGGGTATTTGCTACTCCATACGAGTGTGATAGATCCTTTCAATTGTGTCTCCTCTTGCAAGACAAGTGCTTCACCAGGATATTGAAATGACTCATATGTTGCAGGTCTAACTTCAAGCAACTTGCAAACCAATGTCAGTTGAGTCAGGCAATTCAACCCATGTCAAGGAACTCGAAGCCATTTTAGGGAACTCACCTTCACTCTGACATCTTGCAGTGTAAATATAAGGGAGTAAGGTGCCTGTGGAAGACATTTCACCAGTTTATTGTTGGTGTACACTTTCTGCAACTCCCTTCAATAAGTTGAATGGAATATATTTTTTCAAATGTAATACATTTTATGATTTTGTTAGCGTTATGTTGCCTGGGACTGTTACATTAGTCAAAAGGTTTTAAACAGAATATGATATGAAGCTGGGATCAAAAATTTCCTGATCCAAAACATTTAATCAAATCTTTTTTAAATATTACATTTTAATTAGTCATTGCAAAGCATGCACATACAGTTGAGTATATTCCCAAGTTATGAATCAATGCAAAGCAATAATCCTGCATATTGCACTACATATTTCAGAATTACACTGTATTCAATGAACACATCTTAAAAAGCTATGAGCTCAATCTCCATGCAAAAGCTTAACCCATTACATCCACCACTACATAGACATGTTTTATTCTGTATATCACTGCTATCAGGACAAAATCTTGCATCTACATTTTTGTCCTTTTGCACTTTTTGACATTTAAAAAAAATACTACCTGTCAAACGTTTTAGCATCACTACCAGTCAAACGTTTTAGTAAACTATCAGCGAAATGTTTTAGTACACTACCAGCCAAACCTTTTAGTACACTACCAGTCAAACGTTTTAGTATCACTACCAGTCAAACGTTTTAGATACACTACCAGTCAAACGTTTTAGTACACTACCAGTCAAACGTTTTTGTAAACTACTAGCAAAATGTTTTAGATACACTACCAGTCAAACGTTTTAGTATCACTACCAGTCAAACGTTTTAGTAAACTACCAGCGAAATGTTTTAGTATCACTACCAGTCAAACGTTTTAGTATCACTACCAGTCAAACGTTTTAGATACACTACCAGTCAAACGTTTTAGTACACTACCAGTCAAACGTTTTTGTAAACTACTAGCAAAATGTTTTAGATACACTACCAGTCAAACGTTTTAGTATCACTACCAGTCAAACGTTTTAGTAAACTACCAGCGAAATGTTTTAGTATCACTACCAGTCAAACGTTTTAGTATCACTACCAGTCAAACGTTTTAGATACACTACCAGTCAAACGTTTTAGTACACTACCAGCCAAACATTTTAGTAAACTACCAGCCAAATGTTTTAGTACACTACCAGCCAAACATTTTAGTACACTACCAGTCAAACGTTTTAGATCACTACCACTCAAATGTTTTAGATCACTACCACTCAAACGTTTTAGATCCCTACCAGTCAAACGTTTTAGTACACTACCAGCCAAACGTTTTAGTACACTACCAGTCAAACGTTTTAGATAACTACCAGTCAAACGTTTTAGTACACTACCAGTCAAACGTTTTAGATCCCTACCAGTCAAACGTTTTAGTACACTACCAGCCAAACGTTTTAGTACACTACCAGTCAAACGTTTTAGATCCCTACCAGTCAAACGTTTTAGTACACTACCAGCCAAACGTTTTAGATACACTACCACTCAAACGTTTTAGATACACTACCAGCCAAACGTTTTAGATACACTACCACTCAAACGTTTTAGATACACTACCAGTCAAACGTTTTAGATACACTACCACTCAAACGTTTTAGATCACTACCAGTCAAACGTTTTAGATACACTACCAGCCAAACGTTTTAGATACACTACCAATCAAACGTTTTAGATCACTACCAGTCAAACGTTTTAGATACACTACCAGCCAAACGTTTTAGTACACTACCAGCCAAACGTTTTAGATCACTACCAGTCAAACGTTTTAGATCACTACCAGTCAAACGTTTTAGTACACTACCAGCCAAACGTTTTAGTACACTACCAGTCAAACGTTTTAGTACACTACCAGTCAAACGTTTTAGATCACTACCAGCCAAACGTTTTAGTACACTACCAGCCAAACGTTTTAGATCACTACCAGTCAAACGTTTTAGATCACTACCAGTCAAACGTTTTAGTACACTACCAGCCAAACGTTTTAGTACACTACCAGTCAAACGTTTTAGATCCCTACCAGTCAAACGTTTTAGTACACTACCAGCCAAACGTTTTAGTACACTACCAGTCAAACGTTTTAGATCCCTACCAGTCAAACGTTTTAGTACACTACCAGCCAAACGTTTTAGATCCCTACCACTCAAACGTTTTAGATACACTACCAGCCAAACGTTTTAGTACACTACCAGTCTAATGTTTTAGATCATTACCAGTCAAACGTTTTAGTACACTACCAGCCAAACGTTTTAGATACACTACCACTCAAACGTTTTAGATACACTACCAGCCAAACGTTTTAGATACACTACCACTCAAACGTTTTAGATACACTACCAGTCAAACGTTTTAGATACACTACCACTCAAACGTTTTAGATCACTACCAGTCAAACGTTTTAGATACACTACCAGCCAAACGTTTTAGATACACTACCAATCAAACGTTTTAGATCACTACCAGTCAAACGTTTTAGATACACTACCAGCCAAACGTTTTAGTACACTACCAGCCAAACGTTTTAGATCACTACCAGTCAAACGTTTTAGATCACTACCAGTCAAACGTTTTAGTACACTACCAGCCAAACGTTTTAGTACACTACCAGTCAAACGTTTTAGTACACTACCAGTCAAACGTTTTAGATCACTACCAGCCAAACGTTTTAGTACACTACCAGCCAAACGTTTTAGATCACTACCAGTCAAACTTTTTAGATCACTACCAGTCAAACGTTTTAGTACACTACCAGCCAAACGTTTTAGTACACTACCAGTCTAATGTTTTAGATCATTACCAGTCAAACGTTTTAGTACACTACCAGCCAAACGTTTTAGATACACTACCACTCAAACGTTTTAGATACACTACCAGCCAAACGTTTTAGATACACTACCACTCAAACGTTTTAGATACACTACCAGTCAAACGTTTTAGATACACTACCACTCAAACGTTTTAGATCACTACCAGTCAAACGTTTTAGATACACTACCAGCCAAACGTTTTAGATACACTACCAATCAAACGTTTTAGATCACTACCAGTCAAACGTTTTAGATACACTACCAGCCAAACGTTTTAGTACACTACCAGCCAAACGTTTTAGATCACTACCAGTCAAACGTTTTAGATCACTACCAGTCAAACGTTTTAGTACACTACCAGCCAAACGTTTTAGTACACTACCAGTCAAACGTTTTAGTACACTACCAGTCAAACGTTTTAGATCACTACCAGCCAAACGTTTTAGTACACTACCAGCCAAACGTTTTAGATACACTACCAGCCAAACGTTTTAGATACACTACCAGCCAAACGTTTTAGATTCACTACCAGCTAAACGTTTTAGATACACTACCAGCCAAACGTTTTAGATTCACTACCAGCTAAACGTTTTAGATCACTACCAGCCAAACGTTTTAGTACACTACCAGCCAAACGTTTTAGTACGCTACCAGTCAAACGTTTTAGTACACTACCAGTCAAACGTTTTAGATCACTACCAGCCAAACGTTTTAGTACACTACCAGCCAAACGTTTTAGATACACTACCAGCCAAACGTTTTAGATACACTACCAGCCAAACGTTTTAGATTCACTACCAGCTAAACGTTTTAGATCACTACAAGCCAAACGTTTTAGTACACTACCAGCCAAACGTTTTAGTACGCTACCAGTCAAAGGTTTTTCCTTCTCTTGTACAACTACCTTTTTGTAAGGTTTCGTTTAGCAATATAAAAACATTATGAAATCATACATTGGAACGTGAATACTTATTATAAAAGCGATTTTGTAATAAGAAAATTGTGGAATATTGTAAAAATGTAGAACAGTTGTTATACCAAGACCAAAATAATTGTATATTAAGAAATTTTTCTACCCAGTGCACCAACATTTCAGCCTGTGCATCTTTCACATTTCACAAAAATGATAATGAAACTATTCACCTCATTATACTTTTGTATCATGTATTCATTCAATTGAACATTTGACCACATAGTCATGAGCCCAGTGTACAATCTGTGTTAAGACGTCCAGCATCAGGCAGTTTATGTCTTGGTTCATCCTGGTCTCATCATGATAGTTCTTCACAGGGAGGATGCAGTTTGGTGTGACACTCAGTATATCACTGAATTCATTTATCTGGGTTCAGAGACAAAGACAGACACACATACACAGAGTCATTCATTCACCATTTATCGTGCAGTAATTGAGAATCTTCTCATAGTTACCCACACGGGCTCTCGATAGCAAATTAACTCACTTTATCCCTGATCTTCTTGCTTTTGTAGACATTGTGCAAATTGTTCTTTGTTATTGGGCATGCACAGTCCACTCTGGTCAGGAAAACCACTTGAGGTAGGCCTGTATCATAGACCGTCAAATCAAAAGTTCCTTCTTCATACTCTTAATACAGTGCTTTCATAAAAATGCATGAGAAGCCTTTTCCATGTTTATCATGGAACACAAATTAATACACACAATGCTTTAGAGGTAGTATTCTTAATACTACCTAATGATATTATTGCTAAAGAAGAAACTCCCAGCTTGCATAGGGCACAACTAATTATCAATACAGGATTTACAGGAGGTGGTACCATAATAGTTCATTAAAGCTACAGCATTTCCAGTGCTTCAAAGCAAATTAGCTTTGGTAATATTTGGCATAATTTCCTATTAATTGTGTATTCATGAAGCATTATAAACACACCTGTTATATAAGATATATATATAATGCCTTCTAATACCTTCCATACATTTGTATAACATCTCGTAAGTAGTAGTAGTAGTAGTAGTAGTAGTAGTAGTTACATGCATAATGCTTTATTGAACAAGAGCCTCTGTCTTCATAATAACAGATCATAGCACCTTATAACATCTGGACATGTAATGTAAATGCATTGCAACATACATTTTACAAATGTCCTTGTGAGCAAATATTATAGTGGGCTATCACACCTGATATTGTAGTTTGCATACTTCTGTAAAGCATTATGCATCTATAATTATTACTAGTAACAAGTAACATAAGCTTAAGATGTTATTTATGCCATAGAGCACTTTATAAATGCATTTAGAAAGCTTCATAAATACAGGATTCATATAATATGTTTAACCATTAACCATACTGTACATTTTGCATTTTGCTCTGTTCTGTACATAGACTTATTCATATTTACATATTTGCACTACTCCTATTTTTACAATCATTGTATATACTTTCTTGTAACCAGTTGCACATCCTTGTAATCTTGCCTTCTCTTCTATTTCCTACACTTGTTGCACTTTATGTAAATAATTACTGTATATGGCACTTCTGGTTAGGTGCTAACTGCATGTCATTGGCTGTGTACCTGTACTCTGCACAATGACAAAGTTGAATGTAATCTAATCTTTAGCAGAGTTACTTGAGAGTAATTACCACTGCAATGACAGTGATTATACACTACCAGTTATTATAATGGGATTATTATTAAATATTTTATCTCCAAGTATCTACATTTTTCTTTTTTTTTGCTGTCCTATTATATTGTTTGAAATTTCCATGTAGTACAGACCAATAGAAATTCTTTGAAATTGTTTAATATTTGTGATTAAAATGTCTTTATGCTAACCTACATTCTTGCAGATATTTGTTTTTCTTTGTACATGGACAACATGTCTACCAATAATAATATAAATCCATAACGCAAGTCGGGACTACTTTCTAATTAGTGGACTTACCCATTTCGCTTGCTGCTTTTCTGACAGCCTTCATTTTTTTAATGAAGTCACAATTAATCCGTGCAAGCTTGTCTGCTGCTATGACGTTCACCAGGCAGTGCATCCCGTCATTCAGGGTAGGTACTTTATTGTAATATTTACTAATATTGACTCTTTAGTCAGCGGGTGAGTATAGTTGAACTGGAGAGGGGAGAACAAATAGAATAAGATGTTTTTGTAGTCACTGCTTGAACATTTAAAATGTTACCTATTTAAGTGCTTGCTCTGATCTTACCTGGTAGCCATCTTTCACATGTCCATTCAGAGCACTGATGATGTCAGCCGTCAGCACCCCTTCATACATGTTTTCTTCTACACCCATGATGTCATAGAAGGCCAAGGGATACAGGCCATCCTGTGCCAGTGAACATTTTTTATACTGGCAAATAAGTACAAGAAAATTATTAATTGCAGTGTACATCAGACACACATTCATATTTTGTAAAACAAGTAGTTTAAATAAGCATTTCTCAAATTTCTGATATTCTCAAAAAAAATAATGTGTTGGACGAGCCCATTCAGATGGAGTCACTGACCGGCATTAGTCTCTGAGGTAATGCTGAGAGTCAAGTCAAAAAAGTCACCAAATCTAAATTTGGGGTAATGGTATGGTTTAACCTGGGCTTTATTAGATACCATGTAAACCTGGCTACCCCCACCAGAACACAGTGCCGGTAGCCTGTTAGTAATAAGTGCCCCTCTTAACAGAAGCCAAAGCTGGGAAGCATTTGGAAGTCCTCACTCTTTGACAAAACATATTGTATACAATGTATAAAATGTAATATATTTCTTTATTAATTAGGCTCAGGTCCTGTGGGAGAAGTGATGTCAGTGGTCTGTTAAAAGTGCCTATATGTGCGCAAACATGACTATTTGGACTTTTACCTAGTTAGCTGGGTTTCTTTATGCACACAGTATACAGGAGAGTATTAGAGTGTACTCACTTTTATGGTGTGACTCTTAGAAGACCCTGCTGCAGCCTGATAGTCGATGAACTGACGTCCTTCAAAAATACTTTTGATGGTGTTGATGATGCTGGACTTCCCCGCTCCAACCGGTCCATACATTAGGAAGCGGAGCTCACTGACTCCTTCGACTTTTATTTTAAAGTTCTTTAGTTCATTTATCATTTGATCTTGCCTGAGGAAAAAGAGGAAGTTAGGTTTTTCTCTTATTAGACAGCATGACTAGGGCATTTAAATATAATTGATCAAATGAATAGGTCTGGTCCTACAATCCGATTGGCTGAGCAGCATTCACTGTAGAATGATTGATGTCAACATGCCTATGACTGTGTCACAAACACTATGTTTCGTTTAAAGGTACAGAAAGTGATGTAATCCTAAACACTTTTCAGAGAGTTCACACAAATTCATTCAATGTCTCCTCACGATCTGCTAGCTGGTTACACAGGCCTGGAACCAAACCCTTCACCATCGAATCAGTAACAAAGAACATTGATGAGAGGCTGAGATGGGCAAGAAACAGCCAAAGAATGTTGTACATTGTTGAACAGTGCCGCACTTTAGAGACGGTTCCTTGCCATCTTCAGCGCCTGCTGCAGTGATTCCGGCTATTTTGATAGAAACTTCTAGAAGATATGGAAGGATCGGGAGCTACGACGCAATGTAACGTTTGTGGTTTGTTATCCCGACTTATAATTTCAGAGATTTTAGGAGATTGTTTGTGAGTTTGTGAGCAGCAGCTAAACAGCTAACTCTCCTGGTGAGTATCTCCCACGGTGCTCAACTAGAGAAGTTGGTGGCGGCTTGCAGATGGCAATCGGACAGTAGCAGCGGTGTTTCCATCATACGTCTCATGGGTTTGACTCTTTTCACTGCGCTAACCTTCCCTCTATCAGGAGTGGTTTTATCAACCCCCACAGGCACCCTCTCCTGTCTCTCTTCGAGGCCATGCAGAGGACCAACCCTGTAATGACTGTTAATGCGGGATCTCTATCCTGGTGATTCAAGTGGTGTAAGGCGGCCTTTGTTTTCCATTGTCCAGACATAGACGTGACACCGGCAGCACCCAGAGTTCCATCTCCTTGGACTGTTTTCCTTGTTTCTGAACTGTTATCTGAGCATTGTCGAATAAACCTTGCACATGGATCTGCTTAACCTGCCTGAGAGCCCTGATTTGTTTATGAAAAATGCGCATGCAGTTCTTCTTTTGGGCTCATGAGTTTCACATTTGCGCTCAGGGCTGGGAAATTTATGTGTGTGAAATGTTTCACCTGACACTGATGTGGAATCATATGGAACCCAAAGATTCTAACAAGAAGCTTGGGTGCCAGAATGTTACTGCAGCATCATTTAAGGTAGAATGGAAAGCTTAAACAATAAGCTGGACAGGTAAAGTGAGGCACCTGCATGAAACTGCTGCTTCATTTAAGGGGGAATGGGAACATTAGAGCAAGAAGATGATGCACCTGTAGCCTAACTGCTGCAGCATTTTATGTGGAATGACAAAAAATTCAGACAAGAAGACTAGATAGCAAAAAAGAAGGATTGTAATTTCGTAGGGAATTGAAAGGCATTAGAAGGGATGAAGAGGCTGCTCTGTTTCTCCTGGACAGTCGGGGAACATTAATGTAAAAAACATGTGAGTGTCATTCGTAGCGTGACGGGCGTGCACTCAGAGGGGAGAAACATTCTGTATCTTTAGACCATCTACAAATGTGTACAGCTGTCCACGAGAAGCTCAAAGTGCGACTTGTATTTACGACAGTGGAGCCAAACATACCTAAAGACTCTCTTTACAATGCTGCTTCAGACAAATCGCTTATTTACTGTAGCAAGTGCAGGTCTGAGATATAAACAATTAACAATAAGCATTTTTCATCACATGATATTAAAGGATGCTAATAGACTTACTCCCATTGGATTGTCCTCCATTCAGTGAGTTCTGTAAAAATGTATAATAAAAAAGTAACTCACTGTTTCAACCAACATTCCTTATCTATATTTATCAACTTTTAAACATGATTTAAATAGGTAAGGGTTTGCTTTTTATTTAAAAATGTTCAGAAATATTTTCTCTGTAACTTTGGGTAAGACTCCTAATACTACCTTCACCTACCTGTGTACAGGTAAACTGTAACACTACCTTCACCTACCTGTGTACAGGTAAACAGTCTAACGCTACCTTCACCTACCTGTGTACAGGTAAACAGTCTAACGCTACCTTCACCTACCTGTGTACAGGTAAACAGTCTAACACTACCTTCACCTACCTGTGTATAGGTAAACAGTCTAACGCTACCTTCACCTACCTGTGTATAGGTAAACAGTCTAACGCTACCTTCACCTACCTGTGTACAGGTAAACAGTCTAACGCCACCTTCACCCAGCTGTGTACAGGTAAACAGTCTAACGCTTATTTCACCTACCTGTGTACAGGTAAACAGTCTAACGCTACCTTCACCTACCTGTGTACAGGTAAACAGTCTAACGCTACCTTCACCTACCTGTGTACATGTAAACAGTCTAACGCTACCTTCACCTACCTGTGTACATGTAAACAGTCTAACGCTACCTTCACCTACCTGTGTACATGTAAACTGTAACACTACCTTCACCTACCTGTGCATAGGTAAACAGTCTAACGCTACCTTCACCTACCTGTGTACAGGTAAACAGTCTAACGCTACCTTCACCTACCTGTGTACAGGTAAAAAGTCTAACGCTACCTTCACCTACCTGTGCACATGTAAACAGTCTAATGCTACCTTCACCTACCTGTGTACATGTAAACAGTCTAATGCTACCTTCACCTACCTATGTACAGGTAAACAGTCTAACGCTACCTTCACCTACCTGTGTACAGGTAAACAGTCTAACGCTTCCTTCACCTACCTGTGTACAGGTAAACAGTCTAACACTACTTTCACCTACATGTTGTAGCGTACTGTGCATAAACGTATTGATTGTCTGATTTGGCAAAAGGCAACCCCCCCCAACATCCTCTTTGAGACAGAAGAAGCATTTACAACCCATTTACGCACAACCCCCAACCACCACATCCTGTTCAAAGTAGGTTAGAGACAAATAAGCACAGAAAGATGGTTCTCAAGCAGGCCTTGCAACGCTATGCCTTGTGACTGCCTGGAAGACTCCATGGCCAATTACGCAACAACCCCTGTTCTGCTACCTTCACCCCCTCAGAGGGTGCCTCAAACCTTCTGCTGACATTTCAGTTAAACAGAGACACAAAGACTTTACAATCTGGAGTTTAGTAGAACTGTTCCTTTATTTGTGTGTTAAAATGGTTGGAAATGTTATCCATTATGTGTCCACTCTAACTGTCTATCTAAATGAATTCCTTTCCACTTTCATTCATTTTAATCTTTAAAGACATTTGATGATCTTCAAGCTAGTTCTTTAATTAAGTTAATTCAAGGTAATTAATCCTTGAAGGATGTACTTCATAGACTAGTGTACTTTCACCTACCTGTGTACAGGTGAACTGTAACACTACCCTCACCTACCTGTGTACAGGTAAACTGTAACACTACCTTCACCTACCTGTGTACAGGTAAACTGTAACACTACCTTCACCTTCCTGTGTACAGGTAAACTGTAACACTACCTTCACCTACCTGTGTACAGGTAAACTGTAACACTACCTTCACCTACCTGTGTACAGGTAAACTGTAACAATACCTTCACCTACCTGTGTACAGGTAAACTGTAACACTACCTTCACCTACCTGTGTACAGGTAAACTGTAACACTACCTTCACCTACCTGTGTACAGGTAAACTGTAAGTCGCTCTGAATAACACTGTCTGCCAAATCCTATAAATGTAAGTATAATTGTATGTCGAGATATACAGCAATAACATGTTATCATTACCAGTATTTGTCATAACGGGGGTCAGAATGTTTGATATTATGACGACTAACCAAAATACAGTACATTTAGCAAATAAATAGCATGCGACATGAAGTTGTTATGATATCAAACATTGACTTCTGTTGGGATATTGAACAGTATCATTAATACAATATAACGACCCATGAAAACGTTGGACAGCATATGTCATGTTTATGGCATGGTTATATCAGTGTTATGTAGCAGCATTTAAATAAAGTGTAACTGAACAGTTGATGTTGCTGAGAACATGTTAGTAACATTTTTGTGAATTCATTCCAATCCAGAAGTCATACATACCTACAGTGACCATAGCAGAGCGTAAGGCGTGGCCTGCTCTGTTCCTCAGGTTTACAGTGTAGTTTCCTTCATCACCTTCCTGAGCATTCGCAATTTCCAAGACACACATTGTGCCTGTTTGTGTTATTTTGTGCTTGTCCTGCACACATTGCAATCTTTGTCCGTTCTTCTCCCAGGTTGCAATTACTTTTTCTGTTTTTGCCTCACATTTAAGAATAACAGTCTCTCCGATTTTTACATGTCTGTCAGCCAAACCAGTCACAAATTCTACAGGAAAGTAGAGAGTATTAGTAAAATGATACTAATTGAACAAAGAATTTAGTCACTACAAAGTTTCAGATAACTGAAGAAAGTAAGACCTGCATCAACGAGCTCCCTCTTCTGTTATTGGGTTATAGCCATAGTTAGTAGGGGTTGCACGCTTTCATATCTTTAACAAATTTTGACATATTGCTGATGATGTCAGGAATAAAACCCACAGAAGAAGGAGAATCCAGAAGAAGAAACCAAACCACACGCCAGTAGAGCATAATGTGCAGTTTTCAACAAGCCCCTGGATAACATTGCTACCAGAGTAAGAGCCCCTGGGATCTAACAAATTTGTATCCAACTTGGGCGCACCCTAGGCGGCCTTGGAAGCCTGGTGGATATCTTGAGTTTAAGTGTCATGACTTTCCAAACCTCACAGCATTGACATTCTGCTTCCTCTCCAACAACACTTGATTTTTTCATTGTAGTCTTTGTGAAACCAGAGATAACAATGCTCTTAAAGCATCTTCACTGAGCAGGAAAGTCAACAACTTGACTAGACAACTGGACTGTGTAAACACAGTACTTGATACCTACCAATGCAAAATTAAGTTTCATTTTGTAATTGCTGTTTAGAAATGCTTTAGTAACTCTTAACCTGACTTCTGTTATATAACTTGACCTAACCATGGCGTTCATATGTCAAGGCAAATGTCAAGCTGCTATGACAGAAAACAATAACAGAGTCATGTTATTGTCAACCGTCATGACAGATACCACAACGTTTGACGGCTAACCAAACCGTGGAGGAAATCCTGCAAATCTTAGTTATTGGACTGAGCCCAACACACCTGAACTAACTAATCTAATATTTAATGACTCATCTTGAGTAGAAGTGGATGTTTTTTGGGAGGAAAATACAAAAATGGCCAGAGCTGGGTTTTATTCCAAGACCACGTTTGGGAAGCACTGGACCAGAGTATGCTTATAACATCAACATTCAGACACCTGTCTCGATAATTACTTACTGTAAAAAGTGGTTCATCAATTCAAGCTCCAAAAATGACATTACAACAGAAAACTGAATACACAAGAGAAAACTGAATACTGAATACACAAAAGAAAACGGAATACTGAATGCACAAAAGAAAACTGAATACTAAATACACCACAGAAAACTGAATACTGAATACACTGCAGAAAACTGAATACACAAGAGAAAACTGAATGGACAACAGAAAACTGAATACTGAATGGACAACAGAAAACTGAATACTGAATATACAACAGAAAACTGAATACACAACAAAAAACTGAATGCTGAATGCACAACAGAAAACTGAATACTAAATACACAACAGAAAACTGAATACTGAATGCACAAAAGAAATCTGAATACTAAATACACAACAGAAAACTGAATACTGAAGGCACAACAGAAAACTGAATACTGAATGCACAACAGAAAACTGAATAATGAATACACTACAGAAAACTGAATACACAACAGAAAACTGAATACTGAATGCACAACAGAAAACTGAATACACAACAGAAAACTGAATACTGAATACACAACAGAAAACTGAATACACAACAGAAAATTGAATACACAACAGAAAACTGAATACTGAATATACAACAGAAAACTGAAGGATTGATTCTTAAGTTCAGAGTGATTTTGAGTTCAGTTAAACAAAACTAAACTGCTTTTTCCCACATTAAGTGTGTTTCTTTAGGTTGGACTCACAAACTACTTTTTACAGCATGCTATCATAACACATAACACAACATCTGCCATTACAGCTCATGACAGCATGACATGTTTATAGCTTTTTGATTTTTTTTTATGTTTTTGGTTATGTCAATGTTTTACAGCAGGTTCAAGTAAAATGTTATGAAATATACATTGTGATATTGTCAAGTGAATGTAAATGTAAATTAGAAGTTAAATTAGACAATTATTAGATAATTATTCAGTGTAGACTGAAATAATCCCATATTTGAATCTCTGGAACTAAAGATTTAAGAAAAAATGTAAGAAAAAATTAATATGACTTTATAAATAAAGAGTTTCTCTCTCTCTCTCTCTCTCTCTCTCTCTCTCTCTATATATATATATATATATATATATATATATATATATATATATATTTTTTTTTTTTTTTTTTTTTTTTTTTTTTTTACAGGTCTTGAAGGTAAACACTTTGGAGAAGCTTGTCTTACCTTTATCAGATGTACGAACTGTTGCTGAGCTCTCTGTCTGCTGCTGTGAGACAGCAGCTCTCTTTGTCTTTGCATATACACCTTTATAATACTTTCACTTTCAGTAGTATGCAGTGTGCAAGGGGAGGGCTTGTGGGTTGGCCAGTTAAAAAATGAGGGATTTTGGCCCCAGAATATTAACAATATTAAAAGATTTTTAGCTGTAAAAAGCAAAATATGAAAAATGTCTGCAGTGAAGAGTCAAGAACATTTAACAAAAAATCTGCAAATCTGATACAATTGATTACATTAAGTAAATGGCTGTTAGTTAGTAAAACGAGTACAACTACACAAAGTTCTTTTTTAGGTTGCACCAACAAAGTACTTTTTACAATTACCATTGCAGACTAGTATCTTGTGTCTTCATCCCACAAACCATTATTAGAGGCTGGTTGAAGAAGAGGTGATGTAAGAGGCCCCAACTTTTTGTTAAGGTGATCTGAACATTTTTATTTTAAGGACTGATGACACACACTGATACAGTTTTGAAAGCAGAATTGTTTGCCTTTTTTTTGTTATACAAGTCTTCAGCTGTGGAAATGTGCAAGGCTTTTATTCTATAATTAGATATTTTGCATGTTTTTAGTGGGAGACTTATCATGTACACAACTTTGGTACCTGCAACACGTTACCAAAAACAACATACATGTTTATATTGAATAGAGAGAGAGAGATAGAGATTGTACATTAATAAAAGCCGCTAAAGATCAAACACAATCTACCAATTATTAGTTTTTACTAAAAACTACTATTTATTTTGTTATACAAGTCCTCAGCTGTGCAACAGTGCAGGGTTTTCATTATATATAATGTATTCTCATTTACAATATATTATGTATACTCAGTCACTGTCCAAAAAATCTCCATATATCTAATTTTTTGTTGAATTCCATTTTTCTGTCACGTGAACGCAACAGCTTCTCTTTATTTCCTGTGAAAGTTTCATAATGAATGGACCAATAGCAAAGCCCCAAAATCACCTCTTTACATTAAGTTGCATTGAAAGTTAAGAAGTTACTGTTTTGGAGATACGGATAAAAGGTTCACTGGGCAGTAAATCTAGTCATTTAGGTTCATAATCATTGGATCTTGTCTGAAGAAAAAAGAAGTGAGGCGCCACCCAAAGAATAATAATACAAAGAATAATACAAAAAATTAACAGTCAAGGGAAGGTAGGCTGGGGTGAATGACCACAAACACAAATATATGCCCTAAATGCAAATATATGGAACCAGCAGCCAATAGGAATGATGTGTTTTTTACTGATCTCATATATGGGTGATTCTTCAATTGCGGGCTCTTTTGCCATCTTAACTTAAAGTAATGCATTTCACTTGAATTTCATTATAACATCACACTGTTAAACTAAATTATATTTAATTTCTACATCATTTAAAAGATACTGATGGTAAAATTGAAAACCTGTCATTACCATCAACAAATGTCATTATCATCTCAACAGGTTATGTGTTGGTAATGACGTGTTGCGGTAATTACAATTTTCACTGTTTTAAGAAAAAAGCTAGCTAGGCCATGGATTTGTTAAAATTAGTTAACAGCTAGTACAAGATGCACTTTACACATAAATAAATAAATAATGTATAAATGTAATGTTTTGTTGTAAATAAATAAATAATGTGTAAATGTATTGTTTAGTTATAAATAAATAATGTGTAAATGTAATATTTAGTTATAAATGAATAAATAATGTGTAAATGTAATGTTTAGTTATAAATAAATAAATAATGTGTAAATGTATTGTTTAGTTGTAAATAAATAAATAAATAATGTGTAAATGTAATGTTTAGTTATAAATAAATAAATGTGTAAATGTAATGTTTAGTTGTAAATAAATAAATGTGTAAATGTAATGTTTAGTTATAAATAAATAAATGTGTACATGTAATGTTTAGTTATAAATAAATGTGTACATGTAATGTTTAGTTAGAAATAAATAAATAAATGTGTAAATGTAATGTTTAGTTATAAATAAATGTGTACATGTAATGTTTAGTTAGAAATAAATAAATAATGTGTAAATGTAATGTTTAGTTATAAATAAATAAATAATGTGTAAATGTATTATTTAGTTATAAATAAATAAATAATGTGTAAATGTAATGTTTAGTTGTAATAAATAAATAATGTGTAAATGTAAATGACTCTGAATAAATGTACTCTATGATCAGGAGCAATACACGATTCAGTTACTCCCATTTACACACATTAACATGTCACTCCTCACTCATGGCTGACTGGCTCCTTTGTGAGTCTTTGTTTCCATGGTTACAACATAAACAAGAGCTACCTTTAAATAGTTCCCTGCAGAAGTCATACACTGTTGCGGTAATGACGATAATGTTGGGGACGTGTTGGGGTTTTTATGAAACTCATATTGTGATCTTTTTCATAAATTAATCACTTTTTAGTATTTTATTGGGGCCCAGAAGTTTTAAAGTCTGGGTTGGGAACAAGGCCAAATTAGCAAAATATTTATGTTTAAATCATTATAAAAAATGAAAATCATAATTATTTTGGTGTGAATATTTTTTTGGTGATGCAATGATTGATCTTTTTAATAGCTAAAATGTTTGTTTTGTAATAAAATAATTTTAACACATTTATTGGGAGGTCAGACATCTTAAAACACTAAACTAAACAATAATTTAATACATTTAAAAGATCCAGTTTGCATGAGTTGACCTGGTACTCCTCAAAGGAATCAATACTATTTCATCACTTAACATAAGTAATTCTGTCTAGACTAAAACTGGAAGCAGTACATGGAGGAATATGTTACAACTTTGTCTATAGAAGAGAGAAAAACAATACAGACACACAAAAAAAAAACTTTTCAAACAACCAAAAACTTATTTTCCAGTAAAGCGCACTTACAATAAATTAGTAAATATTAGTAGAAAGCGTTGAAATAAAATTCCAAATTTGTTCAAAAATGTTCTTAGTTAAAAGACTTACCATGTCAACAATTAATTTTTGTGTTACTTTGAATTGTTCAGATTAAGTTACTCCAACTTCCTTTAGTATTTAAGTTGTGCTAACTCATTAAGATCTGCAGTTAGATTTTAAAAAAAAGTGTTACTGACGCTTTACTGAAACATAACCAAAGCTTTTATCTGCTCAAATAGTATTAATACAGTAATAATCTAATACCTGCTTTGATTGCTCAGTACTTCATTAAGCTAAATCAAGATTACTGCTGAAGGAACTGAATACATTCATACAATGTCTAGAGCGTCCAGGAGAAATCTGGAACTACACTTCTTCAAACTGGAGCTCAAGGTATGATCTACTTCTTTTACAATAACATATTCATGTTACCTTATATTGTATGTATGATTATTTATATCTGTTCTAATGATATCTGGTGTTCTTACTGGTGAAATTACACTTATTGATCAGATAAAGGCTTTTAAACAACCAGTAGAGTTTTTATTTGGGTGATAACAGCAATAACAACAATAACAGCAACAATGACAACAATAACAAGAACAATAACAATAGCAACAATAATAACAGTAATAACAATAAAAAATAATATTAACAATAATTAAGCCATATTGTGTGCACAACAAGTTAAATATGTTCAGTGATGTTTAAGGTCAGGCGCTGTGATACTAGAAGTAGTTTGTGGTGGAAGATGGATCATTGTCCTGTTGTAGAAGCCCGACTGAGTCAGGCAGAATTAGCGGATATAATAAAGCTTGTGTATTTGTTAGTTTGGTACATTAGCATATAACTAAACATGTAAATATGCCACTGTGTAACAATTCACAATGTAACTACTGTAACTACTTCGGTAGTCATTTTTTACTGATACACTAAATATCCCTGAAGCACTTTATTTGCCTGTATGTAGGCATTATAGCATGTGTATAAAGATTTATATGGCTATGCCATTTTTTGATTTTATTAGGACACAAATGACTTTGCATTGACATAACAGACCTCAGATTAAAGTAAGATTCAGTTTATAACATTGTTATGAAGTATTAACTTTTAAAACTTATAAAAAATAAATACAACATAAAATAAAAATAAATGCACTATAAAATAAAAAAATGTGAAAAACATAAAATAAATACACTATAGAATAAAAATAAATACACTATAAAATAACAAATGTAAAAAAACAAAATAATAAATACACTATAAAATAAAACATGTGAAAAACAATAATAAATACACTATAGAATAAAAATAAATACACTATAAAATAAAAAATGTAAAAAACATAAAATAATAAATACACTATAAAATAAAAATAAATACACTATAAAATAAAAAATGTGAAAAACATAAAATAATAAATACATTATAAAATAAAAATAAATACACTATAAAATAAAATAAAAACATAAAATAAATAATACATACACTATAAAATAAAAATAAATACACTATAAAATAAACAATAAATACACCATAAAATAAAAAATAAATATCATGCTGGACTTCCCTGCGGAAACTGGTCCACACAGGAGGAAGCGGAGCTCTTGGACTTTGTGATTAATGATTTTAAAATTATTTAATAATGAAATCATTGTGTCTTGACTGGGAAAAAAAAATTGACACAGTCAGTTCCAGATCTTACCAGACAAGTTACTGAGCTGAAAACAACTGATTACTTATTTGCCAATAAAGTCAACTTTAAATAAATAGAGTAGAAAGCAGCTGAAAAATTGGTCAAAATATGATGTTACTTCAAAAAGTTAGCATTTAACCAGGTTTACAATACATTTTTGATTTACTTTGAATTGTTTGTCTTCTGCTGTAAACTTATCATGTTGGACAGCAATGATATTTAATGATCATCATAAAGGTTTTATTATTATTATTATTATTATTATTATTATTATTATTATTATTATTATTATTAGTAGTAGTAGTAGTAGTAGTAGTAGTAGTAGTAGTAGTAGTTGTTGTTGTTGTTGTTGTTTAATATATATTGTTATTTTTTCACTGTAATGAAGTAAATGTGAACTGCAGGCTGAGGAAATGACCATTGCTGACCACTCCTCCTGTCCTATCCAGCATATCATCTCAGATAATGTCAAATTTGATGGTGGACTTACTTCCACTCGATGTGTCTCCATTCGTTGAGTTCTGCAAGAAATGCATGAGTTATCGTATAAGCAAGTAACACGCTGCTCACCTCAAGAAGATATTGGACATCAACAACAATATTCGCTTTAGTTAGAAACACATATAAACCACAACCACTACTGACTCCAAAGCTCAATAAAACTTTCTTCATAACCTTTACAGTAAACTTTTAATGTACAATCTAATATTTAATATTCAAATTCTTCTTATCAACACAACTACATGAAGCAGTTAGTTGGCCGTGACATATACAGTATATTATCTTTAGCACATCATATTATTTAGGGTTAGCATCCAGTACTACTACTACAGCCCTAACCTGCAAACTTACAGGCTTCCAGTTTTATTTTGAGGATAAATCACATATATCTTATAAAAAATTAAAAAATGTACATAACTTGCACGCTTATCCAACAATGGTCTATAACGTTGGTCTAAAACATTGGCTAAAAAAGTAAAAAAAATCAAACAATGACAGCAAACAATATATGTATTGCTCCTGCAACCTGTGTAAGCACTTCCTCCCAGCGCCTCGAGAGGTCGCTGTCTCCGGCGTACTAGGTAGGTCCAAACACACACACCCCTCCTGCACGGGCACACACACAACCAGTAATCACCAACACCTGACAGTAACAACTTCCTACCTGTCCGTGGTCACAGGCCCACCTCCAACCTCTCCTTGCATCTTGGGGTCCTGTCATACTCCCTGGAGCCATGAAGGCCTACGGGCTCACTGAACAGCCTGAGAACTTGCCTCCAACCGTCTGAGCATTCCCCCCTGGTGTCTCTACCCCACAGGTCTCCACGGAGTGAGGTTTGTGTGACCAGCAGACTTTGGGTTTGACTCACTCCTCGAGGCGAGCTTCCCTCCCACCTCTTTGAACTCAGTGAATGTCATATTAACTGTTCTTAGGCTCTTCCTGGGAGCAGCGAGAGTGGTGCATATCCCAGATAGGGGTTATTCTCCAGGCGAGCTTCGGAACGATGCAAGGACCAACCACTATCTGAACTGTTCAGCCGTGGCTTAGCTCCTGTTTTCCCAGCAGGACATGAGGAGTTAGCCCTGTTTCCAGCAACTCTGACGGGAGACCACCAACAGAGGCTAAAAGGCTCAGCGGCTAACATGTCACCTGCTCCAGTGGCTGCACAGCAGAGAGCCTCAGACTCCACTCCAGCGGATCTCTGCGAGCCCTATGTGTTTTCGTTTGTGTGAATAAAGCCTTGCATATGGATCGTAACATCATGTCCGAGTCTGATTCGTTACAACCTGAAGTTGGAGAAACACCCCAGGCTTCGTCATCTCAGTCTCAGAACCTCAGTAGGTTGTGTTTTTAGATATGTGAGCCTCACTATATTTAAAAAAATAATTTTAAATGTTAGTGTCCGTACTGTCTTAAAATAAATAAATTTAATTTCAAATACTAAGTAACAGAACAAGAATTTGTGTTTTATGTTTTTTATTTATTTCATGTGATCGACTGAGCTGTACCCATACATTCCTGTGTGTGTGTGTGTCAATAAACTCAGTCAACACTGAAGGTCTCCTGACTTCTGATTCCTGAAGTCTAAATTTTCCTTCTTTTTTCCCCATAGAGTCCCATTCAGACACACCCAAACCCCATGCTTTCATTTACCCTACAGTCTCCAGACTACCTGAACTCACTCAGAGCAGATCGTTTCAGGAAACCCTTCAGGAAATGCACTTTTCAGTTATTGTTGTATTAATTAGTTGATATTGTCTGATCTAACGCTGTTTCTCCGTCAGTCACCAGATAGAAGAGCTCACGTCTTATTAATGTCTTATATATTTGTTGTATTGTGTTCTCCTTATTGTTATGAGTTGATAAAAAGGTCATATTATGGGTCACAATCATGCAGAAATTCACAAACACATATACAAACACAAAGTTTTTTTTCATGCGCGCTGCTGAATCGTTTAAACTCACCAGGTTTCACAGGAGAAGGTCTCATGTTTATGTTGGTATCTAGACAAAAAGACCCTAACCCTAACCCTAACCTAGGGTTATTAATTATACATTAAACCTATAATTCTTCCCGGCGACAGAAATGGAATTAGACAGGAGGGTCCAGAACACTCATTAAAATAATAATAATAACCTTCTATGAAATACTCATTGCTCTACTTCTAGCTACTGTTGTACTTGAGTTCTGTAACAGGCTGTACTGTGGATGTTACTTAATTTGCTTAATAAAAACATGAACAACTGTGTGTGTTTTATTAGTTTAGTTAAACTATGTTTGTCTATAATTGTGATGTAGATATCGATCAGACCCCATTCTAGTACATGTTAGTACATGTGCAGGCTGTTACTGTGAGTAGTCTGTTACTGTGAGTAGTGTGTTACTTTGAGTAGTCTGTTACTGTGAGTAGTCTGTTACTGTGAGTAGTCTGTTACTGTGAGTAGTGTGTTACTGTGAGTAGTCTGTTACTGTGAGTAGTGTGTTACTTTGAGTAGTCTGTTACTGTGAGTAGTCTGTTACTGTGAGTAGTGTGTTACTTTGAGTAGTATGTTACTGTGAGTAGTGTGTTAGTCTCACGTCCTGCCCTTTGTCACGTATCTGTTTACGTCCTGTCAGAGTGAGCAGTCTGTTACAGTGAGTATGTTGTCACAGTGAGTAGTCTGATACAATGAAAAGCCTGTTACAGTGATTAGTCTGTAACATTGCGTAGTATGTTACAGCAAGTAGTCTAACAGTGAGTAGTCTGTTACAACGACTAGTCTGTTACAGTGATTAGTCTGTAACATTGCGTAGTATGTTACAGCAAGTAGTCTAACAGTGAGTAGTCTGTTACAATGACTAGTCTGTTACAGCGATTAGTCTGTAACATTGCCTAGTATGTTACAGCAAGTAGTCTAACAGTGAGTAGTCTGTTACAATGACTAGTCTGTTACAGTGATTAGTCTGTAACATTGCGTAGTATGTTACAGCAAGTAGTCTAACAGTGAGTAGTCTGTTACGACTAGTCTGTTACAATGATTAGTCTGTAACATTGCGTAGTATGTTACAGCAAGTAGTCTAACAGTGAGTAGTCTGTTACGACTAGTCTGTTACAATGATTAGTCTGTAACATTGCGTAGTATGTTACAGCAAGTAGTCTAACAGTGAGTAGTCTGTTACAATGACTAGTCTGTTACAGTGATTAGTCTGTAACATTGCGTAGTATGTTAAAGCAAGTAGTCTAACAGTGAGTAGTCTTACAACGACTAGTCTGTTACAGTGATTAGTCAGTAACATTGTGTAGTATTACAGTAAGTAGTCTAACAGTGAGTAGTCTGTTACAACGACTAGTCTGTTACAGTGATTAGTCTGTAACATTGCGTAGTATGTTACAGCAAGTAGTCTAACAGTGAGTAGTCTGTTACAACGACTAGTCTGTTACAGTGATTAGTCTATAACATTGCGTAGTATGTTACAGCAAGTAGTCTAACAGTGAGTAGTCTTACAACGACTAGTCTGTTACAGTGATTAGTCAGTAACATTGTGTAGTGTTACAGTAAGTAGTCTAACAGTGAGTAGTCTGTTACAACGACTAGTCTGTTACAGTGATTTGTCTGTAACTTGCGTAGTATGTTACAGCAAGTAGTCTAACAGTGAGTAGTCTGTTACAATGATTAGTCTGTTACAGTGATTAGTCTGTAACATTGCGTAGTATGTTACAGTAAGTAGTCTTAACAGTGAGTAGTCTGTTACATCGACTAGTCTGTTACAGTGATTAGTCTGTAACATTGCGTATGTTACAGCAAGTAGTCTAACAGTGAGTAGTTTGTTACAACGACTAGTCTGTTACAGTGATTAGTCAGTAACAATGTGTAGTATGTTGCAGTAAGTAGTCTAACAGTGAGTAGTCTGTTATGACTAGTCTGTTACAGTGATTAGTCTGTAACATTGCGTAGTATGTTACAGTAAGTAGTCTAACAGTGAGTAGTCTGTTACAACGACTAGTCTGTTACAGTGATTAGTCTGTAACATTGCGTAGTATGTTACAGCAAGTAGTCTAACAGTGAGTAGTCTGTTACAATGACTAGTCTGTTACAGTGATTAGTCAGTAACATTGCGTAGTATGTTACAGTAAGTAGTCTAACAGTGAGTAGTCTGTTACAACGACTAGTCTATTACAGTGATTAGTCTGTAACATTGCTTAGTATGTTACAGCAAGTAGTCTAGTCTGTTACAACGACTAGTCTGTTACAGTGATTAGTCTGTAACATTGTGTAGTATGTTACAGTGAGTAGTCTGTTACAACGACTAGTCTGTTACAGTGATTAGTCTGTAACATTGCGTAGTATGTTACAGCAAGTAGTCTAACAGTGAGTAGTCTGTTACAACGACTAGTCTGTTACAGTGATTAGTCTGTAACATTGCGTAGTATGTTACAGCATGTAGTCTAACAGTGAATAGTCTGTTACAACGACTAGTCTGCTACAGTGATTAGTCTGTAACATTGAGTAATATGTCTGGACTAGCGTCTGGACTAGTTTTTCTTGGAGCTTCATGCTGTGTAGTGCCTGGTGGAAACCTCGCCTGCATGATCCACTGACACCTCCAAACATTCCCTAACAGGAGTTCTATACGTTTACTTTTAGTGTAGTTGCAGTATAAAAGATGTAGACTAGTTGTTTACTATTCTAAGAATTGGTGTATACGCAAATTTACTTTCATAAATTAAAAAGTGGACAATTTAGACCCCAGAAGTATTGAAATAGTACATATACAAGTTTATTACTAGTACATCGATGAGTATACTTACTACATGAAGCACACGTAAAAAATATACTTCAGTGTTACTTTAGTGTGCTTAATAAAAAAGAGTTCTTATTTTTAGGAGGTTAAAGTTAAAATTATTCGAGTTCTGCTCAGTAAAGTTAAAGTGTTGAATTAAAATGAGTTATAATTCATATTAAAGCTTCTTCTCAGTTTACTGCAGATATTCTGGCCTGTTTGATCTGCTGTTTCTGAGTGTATCAGTTATTAAACTCAGATTATCTTTCGGAAATAAAACTGTAAGTGAACTAATTAGGAACACATGTGGGCTTAAATGGTAGAAGGGACATCGGTACTGAGATTTAGGTGGTCTTCTTGGGGTCTTTCCCCCCACAGTGTGGTCTTTCACCCATTTGTGTAATAATATCTGTAGGAAGAGACTGAAAGACATTTTATTATTTTTATTTTTATTATTTTTTACTTTTGCTGCATGAGACGTGTGTATGTCTCATTTCTTGCTCGCAGGTTCCCAGTTCCTGCTCTAGACCATCCATCGACCAGAACCTCTCAGAGAACAGTCACTGTCCGCTCTCTATAAAACAATATTTAATCATTTGGTAACCAGGACCAGAACTAACATATCTATAGTTTACTGACCAGGATCAGAACTAACATATCTATAGTTTAGTGACCAGGACCAGGACTAGGACTAACATATCTATAGTTTACTGACAAGGACCAGAACTAACATATCTGTAGTTTACTGACCAAGACTAGGACTAACATATCTGTAGTTTACTGACCAAGACTAGGACTAACATATCTGTAGTTTACTGACCAGGACTAGGACTAACATATCTATAGTTACTGACCAGGACTAAGACTAACATAGTTATAGTTTACTGACCAGGATTAATACAATATATCTATAGTTTAGTGACCAGGACTAGGACTATCATAGTTATAGTTCACTGACCAGGACTAAGACTAACATATCTATAGTTTACTGACCAGGACTAGGACTAACATATCTATAGTTACTGACCAGGACTAAGACTAACATATCTATAGTTTACTGACCAGGACTAGGACTAACATAGTTATAGTTTACTGACCAGGACTAAGACTAACATATCTATAGTTTACTGACCAGGACTAGGACTAACATAGTTAAAGTTTACTGACCAGGACTTAGACTAACATATCTATAGTTTACTGACCAGGACTAAGACTAACATATCTATAGTTTACTGACCAGGACTAGGACTTACATAGTTATAGTTTACTGGCCAGGACTAAGACTAACATATCTATAGTTTACTGACCAGGACTAGGACTAACATATCTATAGTTTAATGACCAGGACTAGGACTAACATATCTATAGTTACTGACCAGGACTAGGACTAACATATCTATAGTTTACTGACCAGGACTAGGACTAACATATCTATAGTTTACTGACCAGGACTAGGACTAACATTGTTATAGTTTACTGACCAAGACTAGGACTAACATATCTGTAGTTTACTGACCAGGACTAAGACCAACATATCTATAGTTTACTGACCAGGACTAGGACTAACATATCTATAGTTTACTGACCAGGACTAGGACTAACATATCTATAGTTACTGACCAGGACTTAGACTAACATATCTATAGTTTACTGACCAGGACTAAGACTAACATATCTATAGTTTACTGACCAGGACTAGGACTTACATAGTTATAGTTTACTGACCAGGACTAAGACTAACATATCTATAGTTTACTGACCAGGACTAGGACTAACATAGTTATAGTTTACTGACCAGGACTAAGACTAACATATCTATAGTTTACTGACCAGGACTAGGACTAACATATCTATAGTTTACTGACCAAGACTAGGACTAACATATCTGTAGTTTACTGACCAGGACTAAGACTAACATATCTATAGTTTACTGACCAGGACTAGGACTAACATATCTATAGTTTACTGACCAGGACTAGGACTAACATATCTATAGTTACTGACCAGGACTAAGACTAACATAGTTATAGTTTACTGACCAGGATTAATACAATATATCTATAGTTTAGTGACCAGGACTAGGACTATCATAGTTATAGTTCACTGACCAGGACTAAGACTAACATATCTATAGTTTACTGACCAGGACTAAGACTAACATATCTATAGTTTACTGACCAGGACTAGGACTTACATAGTTATAGTTTACTGACCAGGACTAAGACTAACATATCTATAGTTTACTGACCAGGACTAGGACTAACATAGTTATAGTTTACTGACCAGGACTAAGACTAACATATCTATAGTTTACTGACCAGGACTAGGACTAACATAGTTAAAGTTTACTGACCAGGACTTAGACTAACATATCTATAGTTTACTGACCAGGACTAAGACTAACATATCTATAGTTTACTGACCAGGACTAGGACTTACATAGTTATAGTTTACTGACCAGGACTAAGACTAACATATCTATAGTTTACTGACCAGGACTAGGACTAACATAGTTATAGTTTACTGACCAGGACTAAGACTAACATATCTATAGTTTACTGACCAGGACTAGGACTAACATATCTATAGTTTAATGACCAGGACTAGGACTAACATATCTATAGTTACTGACCAGGACTAAGACTAACATATCTATAGTTTACTGACCAGGACTAGGACTTACATAGTTATAGTTTACTGACCAGGACTAAGACTAACATATCTATAGTTTACTGACTAGGACTAGGACTAACATATTTATAGTTTACTGACCAGGACTAAGACTAACATATCTATAGTTTAGTGACCAGGACTAAGACTAACATACCTAAAGTTTACTTACCAGGACTAGGACTAATATATCTATAGTTTAGTGACCAGGACTAGGACTAACAAATCTATAGTTACTGACCAGGACTAGGACTAACATTGTTATAGTTTACTGACCAGGACTAGGACTAACATATCTATAGTTTACTGACCAGGACTAGGACTAACATATCTATAGTTCTGTGACCAGGACTATGATCTATAAGATGTACCTGGTCGCTGGTCCTATGGTGGGTCCCTCTAGTCTGCTGGTGTTTCACAGACGTTCTTTGCTGCTGGTGTCCCTCTCGCTCTGCAGTGCTCCAAGTGGTTTTGGTCCTCAGCACTGCATTATTTCTCAGATCATTGGTTTTGATGTTCTGAGTTCTCTATAAAATAAAAAAAAATAATTTGTTTATGGACCAGGACTAGGACCAATCCACCCAAAATTTTGAGATCAGACTAGGACTGAAATAGATCTATAGGTTAGTGACCAGGACTAGGACCAATCCACCCAAAATTTACAAATCATGACTAGGACTGAAATAGATCTTAAGCTTAGTGACCAGGACTGGGAATTAGAGATCTATAACTTAGAGATCATGACTAGGACTAAAAGTTGTAGCTGGTCTCTTTGCTAGTGTGGTAACTTTCTGGGCTCCTTATTTCTGTTTGTTGAGGTTTGGATCTTGGGGTTTCAGATAGGGTCCTTACTTTTGAGCCAATTGCCGTTTGACCTCTGCCTCGCCTGGTTTTTCTTTTTTTCTTTTCAGCTGTTTCCTTGGGCAGGTCCTCCACCTTCACGTCCGCTTCAGCTAGAAGATCAAACCAGATAAATCAGCAATCAAGCTTTTCTGCAATAATCTGTCCTCCAGCACAGACTTCCTACCCAGCATTTACATCACAACATATTTACAACCATGTAACAACCAGTGCTCCAGTGACCATCTACCCACACCTGAGCAACACCTGCCATCTGCTTAAGCTGCATAGTCACAAATAAACTTTTCTATTATCACCAGAATATTTTATAGTTCTTTCTATCAGAGGGTACAACACACTGTCCTCCAGGTTAATAGACATCAACATTGTGATCTGGTCTGGTGTTGATTTGTTTGTCTCACCCAGATGTTCACTCTGGATGTGGTCTGGCTGGATGTTCAGCAGCCTTTTGATTTCCTGAGAGGCGATCAGCATTTCATCTTCTGATCACAAAATAAAGAGATATCAATAGCTGTCCAGCTGATTAGAGCTCATATTAACACCTGCAACTGAATATCAGCAGGTTCTCCAGCTACGTTATCAACATCATATCTTCTAACTTCCTTTACTTACCCAGAGGGGTCTCCACTCTGTCCTCCACACTGTCCTCAAGGCCAATGGATACGGACAGGAGGTCCAGAATGGCATCAGTTTCAGCATCAGCTGCCTTCACCACTGACGCCATCATGCGCATCACCTTGTTAACTGTTTTCACATCAATAAATATGATCAGCTTTCCAGCAGATTTCATTCCTGATGTGTTTCTACTGACTGTGTCCATCACTCACCAAGGGAGCGGTCAAAACGAGCCAAGGTGTGGTCCAGCTGATGTGCTGCCTTATCCTCTGCCATGTTGGTCGGCTGAGCTTCATCTTTAAAAGTAGATTTTGGACACTTTAAATAAACATTTCTTCTCAGTATCAGTGAGGAAGAGAATGAACGTGCAGCTTAACTAAACACGTATCTGCATCATTGTGATCTGGTCTGGTGTTGATTTGTTCTTACCCAGATGTTCAGGCTGGTTCTGCTCCAGCTGGATCTTCAGCATCTCCCTGATGGCTTCATGTTTGGCTTTAGAGGCGATCAGCATCTTGTCTTTTGATCAGAAATGAAGAGATATATTGATAGCTGTCCAGCTGATTCGTTACCATATGATCTGCTGGTCTTTTCAATTACTCCCCCTGATTCAGAGTCCACTAAGACTTTTTTTTACCTTGAATTATGTAGGATCTACTATGAATTATTCAGTATCTACTATGAATTATTCAGCATCTATTTTGATTCAATAAGAGTCTATTAAGACTCATTTGATATATATATATATATATATATATATATATATATATATATATATATATATATATATATATATATATATCTTGAGTGATTCATTATCAATTATGAAAGATTTAGAACATACATTAAAGGATTCGGTATATCCTATGAATTACATAGGTTCTATATTGAATCATTCAGAATCTACTAAGACACATTTAGTATTTACCTTCAATGATTCAGTGTCCACTATCAATTATTGAGTATCTACTACAACAGATTCAGAGTCTACTAAGACTCATTTGGTATTTTCCTTGAATGATTCAGTATGAACTATGAATGATTAAGTGTCCACTATGAATTATTAAGTATCTACTACAACAGATTCAGAGTCTACTACGAGTGATTCAGAGTCTACTAAGACTCATTTGGTATCTTACCTTGAAGGATTCGGTATTAACAATTAAGGATTCACTTATAATAAACCCATTCAGTATATATTATGAATTATTCAGCTTCTATTTTAAATCCTTCATAATCTACTACGAATGATTCTGACTCTACTATGAATGATTCAGAGTCTACTAAGGGTGTGTCTATGACTAGAAGTGTGAGGCTCCTCCAGCGAGGTGGTCAGGAGCTCACTGTCTGTTCCAGACTTGTTATCAGGGAGGTTTGCTTCGAGCAGCTCTTCAGCAGCTGCTCTATCATCATGATATCTTCTAACTTCCTTTACTCACCCAGAGGGGTCTCAACCGTGGCCCCTACACTGTCCTCCAGATTGATGGACAATGATAGGAGGTTCAGGATGGCATCGCTCTTGGCTTCAGCTGCCCTCACCACCGTCGCCATCATGTCCATCATCTTGTTCACTGTTTACACATCAATAAATATGATCAGTTTTCCAGTAGATTTTTTATTCCTGATGTGTTTCCACTGACCATGTCCATCACTCACCAAGGGAGAGGTCAAAACTAGCTGAGGTGTTGTCCAGCAGATCTGCTGCCTTATCCTCTGCCGTGTTGGTCGGCTGAGCTCCATCTTTAAAAGTAGATTTTGGACACTTTAAATAAACATTTCTTCTCAGTATCAGTGAAGAAGAGAATGAATGTGCAGGTTATGAAGAGAGACCACGTCGTTCTGGGTCTCAGTGTTTGCTGTGATGCTGAAATGATTCTTATATTCTATATATTCTATATATTCTCTGGTCTGGTGTTGATTTGTTCTTACCCAGATGTTCAGGCTGGTTCTGCTCCAGCTGGATCTTCAGCAGCTTTTTGATTGCTTCTGTAGCGATCAGCATCTCATCTTCTGATCACAAATGAAGAGATATCAATAGCTGTCCAGCTGATTCGTTACCATATGATCTGGTGGTCATTTCCTTTACTCACCCCGAGACTGGACACTTGTAGACACTATGTCCAGCTGAGTGTCCGGCACAGAGATCGACAGATCCACGGCGGGTTCAGCGTCCGCTTTATCTCCCACCATGGTGTTCATGTCGTTCTCTCCTTCAACATGAATATCAGTTATTGATCGTCGATCTTCACTGAGAGCTGTTCTGTTAGTTTCAGCATAAACTCATTAACTTCTTCATTACAGGAGACGACAGAGAATATAATCTAATTCTATAAAAATCATTTCATAACAAACTTTTAATGATTCAGTATCTACTAGGAATGATTCAGACTCTTCTATAAATAATTCTGCTAAGACTCAATCAGTTTGTACTAGAAATGATTCAGCAGCTATTATGAATTATTTAGATTTTTTGATTAATTACTATGAATTACTATGAATTATAAAGTATCAGTTATGAATTATTCAGTGAATATTATTGATTATTGACTTTCCACTCAGCTACTCACTCTGACTCTTCTCGGGTTTGTCTTCTACATCCAGCAGCACTTTCTGGAGATCGTCCTCAGTCTGTCCAGTGAGGTCCTCTACTGGAGGTCCGGTGCTCTCGACTGTCTCAGTCGGAGCACTCGGCCTGCCAGACCTGAGGCCTACTGGCAGGTCCTGACTGATGGCCTCATTCTCCAGCTTTACTGGCTGCTGATCTGTTATATTTTCTTCTTTACTCTTCTTCTTCTCTTCCTCCTCACTCGTTCGCTCCTCCTTCCTCTCCAAGTCTGTGTCCGAGTCGTTGTTGTGGACTCGGAGACACCAGAACAACAAGCAGCTCATGTTTTCAGCTGTTCTCTACGGCGTTCTAACACAGACAGAGATGAAGCTGCAGCGGGTACGGGTTTCAGTCGCATCTTCCCCTTATGACATCACGAGGTGCAGCCTGGAGTCCATTATGACATCACGGCTCAGGATTCCACCGACATTCTATCACGCTCAGTGTTGATGAGTGAAGGAGGAGCTCCAGTCGAGTGTTCTTCATGTAGTAGCTGCAGTGAAGCTGCTGTTTAATTACTCACTTCCCCCAAAACTGAACACAGAGTATGAATCAGAACCAGTTTCTACTGGTTAATAACTTTAAACCTTAAAAAGCTTCAGTCCACTAAAACACTGCTTCTCTGTAGTAACTGTGTGAATTTAGTATAAGACAGTAATGAACTGAACTGCTGGCCAGTAGTTTAGATTTAAACTACCTGAACTTTCACAGTCAAATAAGAAAAAGTCCAATTTTTAGAAATTTTATTACATAACATATAACTTTTTAACCTTCTGTTGTCCAGTGTTGTCACAAGGCACCATTAACCATCCCAGTTTTTATTAAACTCCCCCCCAGCCCCCAATATCCTTTCTCGCAATACTACTTTGCACCTCAGGGGCCGACAGTGAGCCAGGCTCTCTGATACTGAACTTGTATTGTTTCTCAGTAGCTGCAACAGTAGGACTGTTACATACGAACTGGGATTAAACAGAAAATGATAAATCGTTAATTGTGTGCTAGCTTGGTGTGTGTGCTCTCCCAATATCTGTCTGGGGTTTTATGTTCTCTCAGTGTCTGTGTGGAGTGTGTATGGTCTCCCAGTGTCTGTGTGGAGTGTGTATGGTCTCCCAGTGTCTGTGTGGGGTCTGTATGTTCTCCCAGTGTCTATGTGGAGTGTGTGTGCTCTCCCAGTATCTGTCTGGGGTTTTTATGTTCTCTCAGTGTCTGTGTGGAGTATGTATGGTCTCCCAGTGTCTGTGTGGAGTGTGTCTGGTCTCCCAGTATCTGTCTGGGGTTTTTATGTTCTCTCAGTGTCAATGTGGAGTCTGTATGTTCTCCCAGTGTCTGTGTGGAGTGTGTATGTTCTCCCAGTGTGTATGTGGAGTGTGTATGGTCTCCCAGTGTCTGTGTGGAGTCTGTATGGTCTCCCAGTGGCTGTGTGGAGTGTGTATGGTCTCCCAGTGTGTATGTGGAGTCTGTATGGTCTCCCAGTGTCTGTGTGGAGTGTGTATGGTCTCCCAGTGTCTGTGTGGAGTCTGTATGTTCTCCCAGTGTGTATGTGGAGTCTGTATGGTCTCCCAGTGTCTGTGTGGAGTGTGTATGGTCTCCCAGTGTTTGTGTGGAGTCTGTATGTTCTCCCAGTGTCTATGTGGAGTGTGTATGGTCTCCCAGATTCTGTCTGGGGTTTTTATGTTCTCTCAGTGTCTATGTGGAGTGAGTATGGTCTCCCAGTGTCTGTGTGGAGTGTGTATGGTCTCCCAGTGTCTGTGTGGAGTGTGTATGGTCTCCCAGTGTCTGTGTGGAGTCTGTATGTTCTCCCAGTGTCTGTGTAGAGTCTGTATGTTCTCCGAGTGTTTGTGTGGAGTCTGTATGTTCTCCCAGTGTCTGTGTAGAGTCTGTATGTTCTCCCAGTGTTTGTGTGGAGTTTGTATGGTCTCCCAGTGTCTGTGTGGAGTGTGTACGATCTCCCACTGTCTGTGAGGAGTGTGTTTCTCTAGCCATGGTAGGCCTAAAATAATGGAAAAGTCTGAAGTGGGGAGAATTAACATGGACAAGTCTTCAAAATGCAGAAAGCTAGTCTGCAGTCCGACAGGTGCAGTGATGTGAGATATAGGATCACCTCCAACCAGCAACCCATCCAACGCACCGACTTGGATAGACTTGGGCAGGGGCTCTGTCTCTAAACTAAACTATTCCACTTTTACCTCCTTGAAGACAGCTGTGTGTGTGTGTGTGTGTGTGTGTGTGTGTGTGTGTGTGTGTGTGAGAGACAGAGAGAGAGAGTGTTGGGGTGGGGGAAGTGGGTCATGGGTAGTGCTGGGTGCTTATGACTCCTTCAATTTCACTGAAGTCGTCAGTACTTATCCACCTTCTTTAGTTTTTGTTTCCATGCAATTAATGCAGAGTTTGGAATCTGTATGACATTTTGGAATCTTAAGTCTTAATGAGAGTGATGCTTTGAGGCACTCTGTAAAGGAATCTCTCTCACTCTGCAGAAATGCATGGACATCCTTCACTTATACATCGCTCATGCATGCAGGACTGCAGTGATCAGTGCTTGGTGCTTGTGTATGAACGATGTGGGCTTCAGTTGGTCAGGTAAGTAAGAGGCAATGTTTGCCGACCTTCTGAAAGCACTGAATCAATAGATTTGTTCTTCCCTGATAACATGGCCATATTTCAGGATGACAATTCTGTGATTCATTGGACTCAAATTATAAAAGACTGGAATCATTGAGGAATCAACCATAAACTGACCACCACAGAGTCCTCACCCTAAACCCAGTGAAATTGTTTGGGATGTGCTGGAGACATTATGAAGTGGTACAAGATTTTGGAAGTAAATCTGGTTTTATCAATGACTAACACAACATATGTGCTGCTAGTGTACTTCACATTTAACTAATTTCTATAAATGCTAATTTCAGTAGATGTCCTGTGGCACAACTGGCAACAAAGGACTCTACTTGTGACATGCTTAAAAAGTGTGTTGAGATGGTCAGAAGTTATTTGAAATTGAATTTTTGAAACATAGTTGGGTTGGTTAGGGTTAACCCTAACCCTAATCCCAAGGAACCCCAAAAGAACATGTAATATAATATAATTATCATAATATTTATTTATTTGAAAAAAAAAAAAAAAAAAAAAAATACATCAGTTCTTGGCTGCATATTGCTGTGCCGTGGTTAATTCTCAACCTGCACACAGTCCCATCTTACTGCTGCGAAGAGTCCACTACCTAAATAATACCTGGTCTATGGCAGAAAGTGACTAATAATGAATGAAGTGGGGGCGGCTGATTATTGTTAACCGTCTTAAATCGTACACCAGTTAGTGGAAGTGGCTAAAGAGGAAGGGCAGCCTCTTATGTACACAAACTGATATAATACATAAACTTAATTATTAGATCAATCTATAATTGGGCATCTGGGTGGTTCCAGATTCACCCCGTGTATACTCGCTGTTCTTCTTCATATATGTTTCACATGAAGCTGAATTATTCTACACGTTTCCCATGGTGGGCCAGGGTTTTCACATAGTTATGAGCTGAATGCACAGCCTGTGTGAAGGCCTCCAACATCAGGCAGTTCAGCTTCTCGTTCATCTTGATCTCTTCATGATAGTTCTTCAGAGGGAAGATGCAGTTCACAGGGACGCCCAGTCTAACACTGCACTCTTCCATCTGGAAACACAGAGTGGCATCAGCTACAACATTCCATGGAAGTGCTACTTTTGTTTAATTAAATGTACAAACCAGCAAAGTAACTCACCTTCTCCTTGACCTTCTTGCTTTGGTAGATTTTGGTCAAATCCTTCTGGGTCAGCTGGCATGCCACGTCCACTCTAGTCATAAAAACCAGCTGAGGGATTCCTGTAGCACACATAAAAGAGATACATGGATACTGATCAAATGAAAATAAGAGGTTCAGAACACCTTCCAAACTCCACACTCCCCACAGTCAGCAGAGACAAGTTTGCTGGGTGGTCAACTGCTGACTGTGGAGATTATGGATTTGGGCAAACATACATATATCCAACACTGTCCTGCATCTGACCTTCACCATCATTCCACAAAGAGTAGATTTGGGCAAAAAACACACTAACTCATAGCCAGGATGTATGTGGGATTATTTACATCTGTTCAAATGATACAGTGTTCTTACTAGTGAAATATATATATTGTGAGTGCTTGTGCACTGTTCATTGATAACAGATATAAGAGTGAACTTACCTAATTTGCTAGCTTCAGCTCTGATGTTCTTCATTTTCTGGATGACTTCATCACTCATGAGAGTAACTCTGTCTGCTGCAATAACACTCACCAGGCAGTGAATCTTATCATTCAGGGTGGGATTACTGACGTAATATTTACTGTCTTCACCCATTGAGGAAGTTTCGAACTAAACAGAAGAGAAACAAAACAACTGTTACTAAAACAATACTGCAACAGCATAGACTTTTATATGTTTGTAATATATTTGTGTATGTGTGTGGCTGTGTGTTTTACTGCCAGCCAGTGTGATTACCTAGAATAATCATTATTATTCTCCCCAGGTCATTTTTTGGTCAACCTACAAAGATCACGCCTAGATCAGCATGTGTAAAAGTATGCGAGGTCACAAAGGAACCCAGAGTAGCGTCTAAGCAACCAAAGGCCTTTCTCACATTGGCTAATTTTTCCAAGTCCACCATCAGGAGAACTCTGTACTACAACGGTGTGCATGGCAGGGTTGCAAGGAGAAACTGTACTGCTTGTCTGTAGTTTGCTAAAGATTACATGGACAAGCAATTAGACTTTTGGAACAATGTTTTATGGACAAATGAGACCAAAATGATGAAAAGACTTGGTATAAATGAGAAGTGTTATGGTTGAAGAAAAGAAAACACTACATTCCAGCATAAAAACATTGACCATCTGTGAAACATGGTGGTGGTAGCATCACAGTTTGGGTCTATTTTACTAGGATAGGACGGTTCGCCATCAAACCAGCATGTTCTAAAGAAAAATGTCAGGGCATCTCTCTGTGAATGGAATCTTAAGAGAACATGGGTCAAGACAACGGCTCTGAGAACACAAGTCATTCTACCAAATAATGAATAAAGAAAAATATAGTTAATATTTCAACATCCCGACATGCTATAGAAATTCTGCAGAAGGGTCTGAAGCAAGCAGTTCATGGGAGGAAACCCACCAACATAAGCTGTTTTGTATGAAGGAACGGACTAAAACTTCTCCAAGCTGATGTGCAGGACTAATCAAGAGTTACCAGTTTGTGTGTGTGTGTGTTTGTGTGTGTGTGTGTGTGTGTGTTGTTCTCACTTCATAGTCATCTGGTATGTGACCCTTTAAAGCCTTGATGATGTCATCCTGGTGTGCTCCTTTTTGTTGTCCTTGAATAATTTGAAATAAAAGAGTGGTTATTTTGTTCAGCAGTAAGAACGAGAGGCACAGACTGGCTACCTGCTCGGATTCCAGAGCCCTAAAGTCTTAAAACGTGTAACTATAGTTACAGACTCAGGTATCAGTTTTAGCAGTAAGCCATTACTGAATCAGCATTTTAGCACATTTAGAACATTAACACCTGATTTTCTGCCCTAACCAGTAGCTGGTGAAGCTTAGTCCCTCCTTTATAGCAAGATTGATCACTGTAATGTTCTCCTGACTGGACTCCCAAAACAGACAGACAAACAGCTTTAGCTGATTCAAAACACAGCAGAGACCTCACAAAGGAGTAAAAGGAGGGAACGCATCACCCCCAACTTTCCAAACTTAAACTGGACACCAGTTTAGACTTTTCAGTACTATTACTGGTCTATAAGTGCCTTAATGATGTAAGACCAGCATATATATATGATGTAATGATATGAGCTGAGCAGAACTCTCAGTTTATTAGGAACTAGTCTTAGACTAAACAAGGAGAAACAGCGTTTAGCTACTATGCTGCTCTTCACTGGAACCAGTTTACAGAGATTGATTCTTCAATTAGGGGAATGTTTACGTCCCTAGGTTATAAATTTGTGTTAAAATTACTTTATTACAAATCAAACATGTTCAGTATTAAAAAGATCATTCATTGCATCACCAAAAAATTACACACCAAAGTAATTATGATTTCCATTTTTATAATGATTTAAACATCAATATTTTGCTACTTTGGCCTTGTCCCCAGCCCAGACTTTAAAACATCTGGGCCCCAATAAAATACTAAAAAGTGATTAATTTATGAAAAAAAGATCACAATATGAGTTTCATAAAAACTTAAAAAGAAACTAAATGTACTGGTTAGTTTTATATTTGTACATATGCATATTTTTGAGCGATATATTATCATACCCAACATTATTGTCATTACCGCAACAGTGTATGACTTCTGCAGGGAACTATTTTAAGGTAGCACTTGTTGATGTTGTAACCATGGAAACAAAGACTCACAAAGGAGCACATGACAGCCATGAGTGAGGAGTGACATGTTAATGTCTGGAAATGGGAGTAACTGAATCGTGTATTGCTCCTGATCATAGAGTACATTTATTAAGAGTCATTACCGTTTACATCAGTACGGCAGTACTTTACAACTAAACATTACATTTACACATTATTTATTTATTTACAACTAAACATTACATTTACACATTATTTATTTATAACTAAACATTACATTTACACATTATTTATTTATTTACAACTACACATTACATTTACATATTATTTATTTATTTATAACTAAACATTACATTTACACATTATTTATTTATTTATAACTACACATTACATTTACATATTATTTAATTATTTACAACTAAACATTACATTTACATATGATTTATTTATGTATAACTAAATATTACATTTACACATTACTTATTTATTAATTTATAACTAAACATTACATTTACACATTATTTATTTATTTATAACTAAGCATTACATTCACACATTATTTATTTATTTACAACGAAACATTACATTTACACATTATTTATTTATTTATGTTTATTTAAAGTGCATCTTGTACTAGCTGTTAATTAGCTTTTTTCTTAAAAAAGTGAAAATTGTCATTACCGCAACACGTCATTACCAACAAATAACCTGTTGAGACGGTAATGACATTTGTTGATGGTAATGACAGGTTTTCAATTTCACCATCAGTATCTTTTAAATTATTTAGAAATCAAATATAATTAAGTCTAACAGTGTGATTTTATTATGAAATTCAAGTGAAATGCATTATTTTATAAAACTAAGTTAAGATAGCAAAAAGAGCCCGCAATTGAAGAATCATAAGCACCTTTCTGGTGCTTCTGGTGCGTCTTTTGATTCTTTTTTAGATTTTTGGGATTTTTTGTTGAGACTGAATAAATTGTGGCTGCAAGCCATCACTGATACATATTTCTGGTCCCTCTCGTCCCTCGAGCGCCCCACAGTATATATATATATATATATGTATATATATATATATAAAACCAAGAAATATATTATTTTCTTTGGTGGCATAATGCCTAAACAGCACCCTCTGGAACATTACATACTGCTCTACGGAAAGCACTTCTAACAATGGAGTCCTCTTATTTATTCATTCATTTATTTATTTATTTTATGTATTTATGTATGTAGTGTAGTAGCAGTCTGCAGTTGGGGCGTGGCCAGAGAGAAAAAACACACTTTTAAAATAAAGTTTTTAAAACAGTTTCTGCTTTACTGTGGTTTTAGCTGTTTCTGATATTGGGTGGGACCTGCAATCCCCCATCCCCCCCCCATTATGTCTTTCCAATGTACGCTATTTCATGTGTACTATTCATTCCTGTGTTTATTCTTTGTTCTACATCTTAGTTTGAATTCTATTTGTGTTTTCAGGATTGTAAAGAACTTTGAATAAACACAGTGTGTGACACATGCTATGTAAGTAAACTTGCCTTTGGCATCATCCATTTCCAGACCCATCACGTCATACAAGGCAAAAGGACAGGCTTCAAAAGAGAACTTCTGGTACTAAAAATACATAAAAATAAACAATAAATAAATAAATAATGTGAAGTACAAAGTTATAAATGCAAATGCTTAACGGGCCCTTCAAAAGAACACTGATGGTACTGGAAATTATTATTATTATTATTATTATTATTATTATTATTATTACTATTAGGGCAAATGTATAGTCAAATCAGTCATAAACTAAACACTTATGGTTCCAAAACTATCTCACAAGGTTTCTGAATATCTAAATACAAGTATTATGAAGTGATCACTTCACTGAGCTTCATCCACACATTTAATATTATTCTTAGTTCAGGTTAGTTTACATGCTGACACAGTAACATATCTAACCACAAAGATAATAATTCCATATCATCATATAGTGACACGTAAACCTGTGTGCAGTAGCAAAGGTGACCCAACAAGTTCACAAACTAAGTTCCGTGTCACTTTGTAGTTTTACGGCTGTAGACTGTATTATGGTGATGTTGCTTCTAGTCTATAGACTACAGTCAACCTGTAATCTGTGCTGCTCCATCTAGTACATCAACACATGGACTAGTATCTTACTCCAATGAATTGAGTTCTTCAATAGTCAGGAACCCCACAGGACCACCACAGAGCATGTATTTTTTAATTGGTGGGTCATTCTCAGTACTACAGTGACATTGACAATGCGTGTTAATGTATGTTGTGATGGTGCGAGTGGATCAGACACAGCAGTGCTGCTGGGGCTTTTTAAACACTGTGTCCACTCACTGTCCACACCAGTAGACACACATAGCCTGTTAGTCCACCTTGAAGCTGTCAAAGAGATTCACTCCTGTGTTTCTAAACAGTTTGTAATGCCATTCTCTAGTGCTTCTTCAGTGGTCACAGGACTAGTTTTGGTTGTTGGACTGTTCTCACTGTCTGATCCACTCACACCAGCACAACACACACTAACACACCACCACCACATCAGTGTCACTGCAGCGCTGAGAATCATCCACCTCCCAAATAATGCCTGCTTTGTGGTGGTACTGTGGGGGTCCTGACCATTGAAGAACAGTGTAACTAAGTATACAGATGTGTGTGAAAGTACAGGAGCAGTGCAAAATATGACAGACTCTAAATTCACACAAAAAAATTATTAAGCGATACTACATTAAAAAAGTACAACCCATTTACACCGTATGGAATACAGATTTTTCACTAAATCCTACATTCCTCACAAGTGACTCACCGTTTTTGTAAAACTCTCGCCAACTACATCGGAAGCAGCCAGACAGTTGATGAACTGATGTCCTTCAAATATGGTTTTGATGGTGTTGATTAGGCTGGATTTCCCTGCTCCAACTGGTCCATGTAGAAGGAAGCGAAGCTCTCGGACTGCATCATCGCTAATCTTATAGCCCTTTAGACGCATGATCAGTGGATCTTGTCTGGGGAAAACAAAAACAGTTCCTAGTACTAGATTTGGGAGCAAGTCATTGGTTACAAGTGACAAGTGAGTCCATAGTGCCAAGTACAATACAGGCTAACCTCAAATCCTGAATGTCACAATGCTAGTCATGCCCGAATACCTGAACACCTGTCCACTTGGTGTAGTGTGTTGGTATGCAATAGATGTGCTTTTCCATATTTTGTCACATTACATCCACAAACATACATATATTTAATTGGAATTTAATGTGAAAGACCAACACAAAATGGTATACAATTATGGAAAAGAAAATTGTATACAAGTGGAAAGAAAATAAAAAACTAAGTGCAACCAATTGCATTCAGAAGTTGCCTGATGACTGCTAATGACCAAAAAGGAGTCCACCTGTGTGTAATCTAATCAAATAACAAATACAGCTGCTCCGCGACGGCCTCAGAGGTTGGTTAAGAGAATATTGGGGAGTAAACCGCATCTTGAAGTCCAAAGAACACATCAGACAGGTCAGGAATAAGATTGTGGAGAGGTTTAAAGCAGGCTTAGGCTTTAAAAAGATTTCCCAAGCTTTAAACATCTCACGGAGCACTGTTCAATCCATAATCCGGAAATGAAAAGAGTATGGCACAACTGTAAACCTACCAAGACAAGGCCGTCCACCTAAACTTACAGGCCGAACAAGGAGAGCACTGATCAGAGATGTAGCCAAGAGGCCCATGGTGAGACTGGATGAAATGCAGAGATCCACAGCTCAGATGGGGGAATCTGTCCACAGGACAACTATTAGTCGTGCACTGCACAGATGTGGTCTTTATGGAAGAGTGGCAAGAAGTAAGCCCATGTTAAAAGAAAGCCATAAAAAGTCCCATTTGCAGTTTGCCAGAAGCCATGCTGGGGACACAGCTGACATGTGGAACAAGGTGCTATGGTCAGATGAGACCAAAATTGAACTTTTGCACATCACTCTGAAAACAGCATCCCCACTCTCAAACATGGTGGTGGCAGCATCATGCTCTGAGGCTGCTTCTCTTCCGCAGGGACAGGGAAGTTGGTCAGAGTCGATGGGAAGATGGATGGAGCCAAATACAGGGTAATCTTGGAAGAAAACCTGTTGGAGTCTGCAAAAGACTTGAGACTGGGGCAGAGGTTCACCTTCCAGCAGGACAACGACACTAAACGTAAAGCCAGGGCTACAATGGAATGGTTTAAAACAAAACACATTCATGTGTTAGAATGGCCCAGTCAAAGTCCAGACCTAAACCCAATCGAGAATTTGTGGCAAGATCTGAAAACTGCTGTTCACAAATGCTCTCCATCTAATCTGACTGAGCTTGAGCAGTTTTGCAAAGAAGATTGGGCCAAAATTTCAGTCACTAGATGTGCAAAGCTGGTGGAGATACACCCTAAAAGACTTGCAGCTGTAAATGCAGCAAAAGGTGGTTCCACAAAGTATTGACTCAGGGGGGCTAAATACTTTTGCACACCACACTTTTCGGTTTTTAAGTTGTAAAAAAATGTTTTGAATCATGCAGCATGCACAATTGTATACCACTTTGTGTTGGTCTTTCACATTAAATTCCAATATAAAATATATTTATTTATGAAATTCCAATTAAATATATTTATTATAATATATTTATTTAGGTTCTACTGGTTCTAGGCTGCTCTGTGAGCTGTATGTGCATTGCTGTGACCTGTAACCACAGCCATTCCATGCATCATTGCACGTTGTGGGTTTCAGTGGCCCCTTCCCAACCAAGCACGTTTTCATGGTGAAGCAAGCATTGACATCTATAGCGTAGTGGGCAGCAGTATGTTGCAGATGTTTATCATCGCTGTCCAATCAAAAACTCCACAATAGTGAGGAGAGGACAAAAACCGTAAAACATTTTGATGAGACAGCAAAGATATATAATATAATGTATATATATATATATATATATATATATATATATATAATGTAAGTAAACAGCATTTAGTGCACCATGCATGTGGTTAACACTTCTTATGAATCCTGTGTCCAAAATTTTTCTTTATTAATTTATTTATAAAACGTTATATGGATTGCAAAACACCTTTTAACACCTGGCATCGGTCTGTGCAATCATTTATAAGTAGCCATAGTTACATGCATATAAACTTAATAATACTAGTTTTCGTGACACGTCATGAGATCCATTTAATATAACTATATGAACTCTATACATTAGAACACAGGTATAGCTATATAGAACATGAGCATATTTTTAACATGATGTTGAAGAATGTGAACTCACTTCCATTCCATTGTCCTCCATTCCTTGAGCTCTGTTAAGAAATTTACGAGAAGAACATTCTCAGGATTAAACTTTTATAAGGGAACATAATGGGACATGTTTCTATGGCCAATTTAACAGATCACTTCAGGAGTTTCTTGAAATTAAGAATTAGTATTGGGCAGGCAGCTTCTGTACTTATGCTGAATATTCAAAATTACTGCCTCCAAAAATTAGAAACCTCCTACCAGAAATAATTAACAGCTTTATTCAGATTGGGATTTGTATCCATTACTATACAGTCTGGTGGTCCTCCTACAGAATCCTTTACTGTCCATTGTCAAAAGTAGCTTTTTATAAACAAAGCCAAATTCATAAAGACATAAAGCATTGATGTATATCTTTGATCTATAGCTGAACAAAAATTAATACAATTCCAAATCTGTGAATAAACAAGAGCCTCTACTGACAACCAAGATTCCTGTCTTCTTGTTCAGGGCAGTTTTTCGAGCTCATAGACACCTGGGTGAACCAACTAAGTTGGCATTGGGAAATTCCACCAAACATTTGCAAACATCAGTGAGCGCACCTTCAATGCTGAACACATGTTGAAGCTACAAACGCTGCCTTCTGGATGACATCTTCTTCAGTGACCTCCATTCTTGCTGAGCCACATTCTGCATGTGCTACAAATTTATGGTTGTATTGCGTTTTTTTGCTTTCAAATCTAGATCACTTGGTACCTGCAGTCTCTAAATGATTAGTAAGTGCTGCTAAAAGGACAACACATTGGTAAAACTGTTAACTGCCCCAAATGTTTTGAAACGTGCTGCAGTCTTCAAATTTGGACTGAGCATATCTTTACAATATCATAAGGTACAATAGTACATCTTGTCTTTATGTTTTGCTTTAATTACTGCTTTGTCTTGTGTGTGTTTATATATATATATACATATATATATATATATATTTTGGCAAACCGTTTAGGAAATAATTATATACATAGAATGACTGAAAACTCTGAATATATGGAATGAAACTTGAGAATATGGAATGAAAGTCTGAATATATGGAATGAAACTTGAAAATATAGAATGAAAGTCTGAATATATGGAATGAAACTTGAGAATATGGATTCAAAGTCTGAATATATGGAATGAAACTTGAAAATATAGAATGAAAGTCTGAATATATGGAATGAAACTTGAGAATATGGAATGAAACCTGAGAATATGGAATGAAAGTCTGAATATATGGAATGAAACTCCAGAATATAGAATGAAACCTGAGAATATAGAATGAAACTTGAGAATATAGAATGAAACCTGAGAATATAGAATGAAACCTGAGAATATAGAATGAAACTTGAGAATATAGAATGAAACTTGAGAATATGGAATGAAACTAGAGAATATAGAATGAAACCTGAGAATATAGAATGAAACTTGAGAATATAGAATGAAACTTGAGAATATAGAATGAAACTTGAAAATATGGAATGAAAGTCTGAATATATGGAATGAAAGTCTGAATATAGTATGAAAGTCTGAATATATGGAATGAAACTTGAGAATATGAATGGAAAGTCTGAATATATGGAATGAAACTTGAGAATACGGATTGAAAGTCTGAATATATGGAATGAAACCTGAGAATATGGAAGAAACTTGAGAATATGGAATGAAAGTCTGAAAAAATGGAATGAAAGTCTGAATATATGGAATGAAACTTGAGAAAATACCTGAGAATATAGAATGAAACCTGAGAATATAGAATGAAACCTGAGAATATAGAATGAAACTTGAGAATATAGAATGAAACTTGAGAATATGGAATGAAAGTCTGAATATATGGAATGAAACTTAAGAATATAGAATGAAACCTGAGATCTTAGAATGAAAATTGAGAACATGGAATGAAACTTGAGAATATAGAATGAAACTGAGAATATAGAATGAATCTTGAGAATAGAGAATGAAACTTGAGAATATGAAATGAAACTTGAGAATATGGAATGAAACTAGAGAATATAGAATGAAACCTGAGAATATAGAATGAAACCTGAGAATATAGAATGAAACTTGAGAATATAGAATGAAACTTGAGAATATGGAATGAAACTAGAGAATATGGAATGAAACTAGAGTATATAGAATGAAACCTGAGAATATAGAATGAAACTTGAGAATATAGAATGAAACTAGAGAATATAGAATGAAACCTGAGAATATGGAATGACACTAGAGAATATAGAATGAAACCTGAGAATATAGAATGAATCTTGAGAATATGGAATGAAACTAGAGAATATAGAATGAAACCTGAGAATATAGAATGAAACCTGAGAATATAGAATGAAACCTGAGAATATAGAATGAAACTTGAGAATATAGAATGAAACTTGAGAATATGGAATGAAACTAGAGAATATAGAATGAAACCTGAGAATATAGAATGAAACTTGAGAATATAGAATGAAACTTGAGAATATAGAATGAAACTTGAAAATATGGAATGAAAGTCTGAATATATGGAATGAAAGTCTGAATATAGTATGAAAGTCTGAATATATGGAATGAAACTTGAGAATTGAATGGAAAGTCTGAATATATGGAATGAAACTTGAGAATACGGATTGAAAGTCTGAATATATGGAATGAAACCTGAGAATATGGAAGAAACTTGAGAATATGGAATGAAAGTCTGAAAAAATGGAATGAAAGTCTGAATATATGGAATGAAACTTGAGAATATACCTGAGAATATAGAATGAAACCTGAGAATATAGAATGAAACCTGAGAATATAGAATGAAACTTGAGAATATAGAATAAAACTTGAGAATATGGAATGAAACTAGAGAATATGGAATGAAACGTGAGAATATAGAATGAAACTTAAGAATATAGAATGAAACTTGAGAATATGGAATGAAACCTGAGAATATAGAATGAAACTTGAGAATATAGAATGCAACTTGAGAATATGGAATGAAAGTATGAATATATACAATGAAAGTTTGAATATATGGAATGAAACTTGAGAATATGAATGGAAAGTCTGAATATATGGAATGAAACTTCAGAATATGGAATGAAAGTCTTAATATATGGAATGAAACTTGAAAATATAGAATGAAAGTCTGAATATATGGAATGAAACTTGAGAATATGGATTGAAAGTCTGAATATATGGAATGAAACCTGAGACTATGGAAGAAACATGAGAATATGGAATGAAAGTCTGAATATATGGAATGAAAGTCTGAATATATGGAATGAAACTTGAGAATATAGAATGAAACCTGAGAATATAGAATGAAACTTGAGAATATGGAATGAAACTAGAGAATATAGAATGAAACCTGAGAATATAGAATGAAACTTGAGAATATGGAATTAAACTAGAGAATATAGAATGAAACCTGAGAATATAGAATGAAACTTGAGAATATAGAATGAAACCTGAGAATATAGAATGAAACTTGAGAATATGGAATGAAATTAGAAAATATAGAATGAAACCTGAGAATATGGAATGAAACTTGAGAATGTAGAATGAAACCTGAGAATATAGAATGAAACTTGAGAATATAAAATGAAACTTAAAAATATGGAATGAAACTAGAGAATATAGAATGAAACAAGAGAATATAGAATGAAACTAGAGAATATAGAATGAAACCTGAGAATATAGAATGAAACTTGAGAATATAGAATGAAACTTGAGAATATAGAATGAAACTTGAAAATATGGAATGAAAGTCTGAATACATGGAATGAAAGTCTGAATATAGAATGAAAGTCTGAATATATGGAATGAAACTTGAGAATATGAATTAAAAGTCTGAATATGGAATGAAACTTGAGATATGGAATGGAAGTCTGAATATATGGAATGAAACTTAAAAATATAGATTGAAAGTCTGAATATATGGAATGAAACTTGAGAAAATGGAATGAACATCTGAATATATGGAATTAAACTTGAGAAAATGGAATGAACGTCTGAATATATGGAATGAAACTTTAAAATATAGAATGAAAGTCTAAATATATGGAATGAAACTTGAGAGTATGGAATGAAAGTCTGAATATATGGAATGAAACTTGAAAATATAGAATGAAAGTCTAAATATATGGAATGAAACTTGAGAATATGGAATGAAACCTGAGAATATGGAATGAAATGATGAATATATGGAATGAAACTTGAAAATATAGAATGAAAGTCTGAATATATGGAATGAAACTTGAGAATATGGATTGAATGTCTGAATATATGGAATGAAAGTCTGAATATATGGAATGAAACTTGAGAATATAGAATGAAACCTGAGAATATAGAATGAAACTTGAGAATAGAGAATGAAACTTGAGAATATGAAATGAAACTTGAGAATATGGAATGAAACTAGAGAATATAGAATGAAACCTGAGAATATAGAATGAAACTTGAGAATAGAGAATGAAACTTGAGAATATGGAATGAAACTAGAGAATATAGAATGAAAACTGAGAATATAGAATGAAACCTGAGAATATAGAATGAAACTTGAGAATATGGAATGAAAGTCTGAATATATGGAATGAAACTTAAGAATATAGAATGAAACCTGAGATCATAGAATGAAAATTGAGAATATGGAATGAAACTTGAGAATATAGAATGAAACCTGAGAATATAGAATGAAACTTGAGAATAGAGAATGAAACTTGAGAATATGAAATGAAACTTGAGAATATGGAATGGAACTAGAGAATATAGAATGAAACCTGAGAATATAGAATGAAACTTGAGAATATGGAATGAAACTTGAGAATATAGAATGAAACTTGAGAATATGGAATGAAACTAGAGAATATGGAATGAAACTAGAGTATATAGAATGAAACCTGAGAATATAGAATGAAACTTGAGAATATAGAATGAAACCTGAGAATATAGAATGAAACTTGAGAATATAGAATGAAACTTGAAAATATGGAATGAAAGTCTGAATATATGGAATGAAAGTCTGAATATAGTATGAAAGTCTGAATATATCGAATGAAACTTGAGAATATGAATTGAAAGTCTGAATATATACAATGAAACTTGAGATATGGAATGGATGTCTGAATATATTGAATGAAATTTGAGAATATGAATTGAAAGTCTGAATATATGGAATTAAACTTGAGAAAATGGAATGAACGTCTGAATATATGGAATGAAACTTGAGAGTATGGAATGAAAGTATGAATATATGGAATGAAACTTGAGAATATGGAATGAAAGTCTGAATATATGGAATGAAACTTGAAAATACAGAATGAAAGTATAAATATATGGAATGAAACTTGAGAATATGGAATGAAACCTGAGAATATAGAATGAATCTTGAGAATATACAATGAAACTTGAGAATATGGAATGAAAGTCTGAATATATGGAATGAAACTTGAGAATATGGATTGCAAGTCTGAATATATGGAATGAAACCTGAGAATATGGAAGAAACTTGAGAATATGGAATGAAAGTCTGAATATATGGAATGAAAGTCTGAATATATGGAATGAAACTTGAGAATATAAAATGAAACCTGAGAATATAGAATGAAACTTGAGAATATGGAATGAAACTAGAGAATATAGAATGGAACCTGAGAATATAGAATGAAACTTGAGAATATGGAATGAAACTAGAGAATATAGAATGAAACCTGAGAATATAGAATGAAACTTGAGAATATAGAATGAAACCTGAGAATATAGAATGAAACTTGAGAATATAGAATGAAACTTGAGAATATGGAATGAAATTAGAAAATATAGAATGAAACCTGAGAATATGGAATGAAACTTGAGAATGTAGAATGAAACCTGAGAATATAGAATGAAACTTGAGAATATAAAATGAAATTTAAAAATATGGAATGAAACTAGAGAATATAGAATGAAACCAGAGAATATAGAATGAAACTAGAGAATATAGAATGAAATCTGAGAATATAGAATGAAACTTGAGAATATAGAATGAAACTTGAGAATATAGAATGAAACTTGAAAATATGGAATGAAAGTCTGAATACATGGAATGAAAGTCTGAATATAGAATGAAAGTCTGAATATATGGAATGAAACTTGAGAATATGAATTAAAAGTCTGAATATATGGAATGAAACTTGAGATATGGAATGGAAGTCTGAATATATGGAATGAAACTTAAAAATATAGATTGAAAGTCTGAATATATGGAATTAAACTTGAGAAAATGGAATGAACATCTGAATATATGGAATTAAACTTGAGAAAATGGAATGAACGTCTGAATATATGGAATGAAACTTTAAAATATAGAATGAAAGTCTAAATATATGGAATGAAACTTCAGAGTATGGAATGAAAGTCTGAATATATGGAATGAAACTTAAGAATATGGAATGAAAGTCTGAATATATGGAATTAAACTTGAAAATATAGAATGAAAGTCTAAATATATGGAATGAAACTTGAGAATATGGAATGAAACCTGAGAATATGGAATGAAAGTCTGAATATATGGAATGAAACTTGAAAATATAGAATGAAAGTCTGAATATATGGAATGAAACTTGAGAATATGGATTGAATGTCTGAATATATGGAATGAAAGTCTGAATATATGGAATGAAACTTGAGAATATAGAATGAAACCTGAGAATATAGAATGAAACTTGAGAATAGAGAATGAAACTTGAGAATATGAAATGAAACTTGAGAATATGGAATGAAACTAGAGAATATAGAATGAAAACTGAGAATATAGAATGAAACCTGAGAATATAGAATGAAACTTGAGAATATAGAATGAAACTTGAGAATATGGAATGAAACTAGAAAATATAGAATGAAACCTGAGAATATAGAAGGAAACCTGAGAATATAGAATGAAACTTGAGAATATAGAATGAAACTTGAGAATATGGAATGAAAGTCTGAATATATGGAATGAAACTTAAGAATATAGAATGAAACCTGAGATCTTAGAATGAAAATTGAGAACATGGAATGAAACTTGAGAATATAGAATGAAACCTGAGAATATAGAATGAATCTTGAGAATAGAGAATGAAACTTGAGAATATGAAATGAAACTTGAGAATATGGAATGAAACTAGAGAATATAGAATGAAACCTGAGAATATAGAATGAAACCTGAGAATATAGAATGAAACTTGAGAATATAGAATGAAACTTGAGAATATGGAATGAAAGTCTGAATATATGGAATGAAACTTAAGAATATAGAATGAAACCTGAGATCTTAGAATGAAAATTGAGAACATGGAATGAAACTTGAGAATATAGAATGAAACCTGAGAATATAGAATGAATCTTGAGAATAGAGAATGAAACTTGAGAATATGAAATGAAACTTGAGAATATGGAATGAAACTAGAGAATATAGAATGAAACCTGAGAATATAGAATGAAACCTGAGAATATAGAATGAAACTTGAGAATATAGAATGAAACTTGAGAATATGGAATGAAACTAGAGAATATGGAATGAAACTAGAGTATATAGAATGAAACCTGAGAATATAGAATGAAACTTGAGAATATAGAATGAAACTAGAGAATATAGAATGAAACCTGAGAATATGGAATGACACTAGAGAATATAGAATGAAACCTGAGAATATAGAATGAATCTTGAGAATATGGAATGAAACTAGAGAATATAGAATGAAACCTGAGAATATAGAATGAAACTTGAGAATATAGAATGAAACTTGAGAATATAGAATGAAACCTGAGAATATAGAATGAAACTTGAGAATATAAAATGAAACTTGAGAATATGGAATGAATTTAGAAAATATAGAATGAAACCTGAGAATATGGAATGAAACTTGAGAATGTAGAATTAAACCTGAGAATATAGAATGAAACCTGAGAATATAGAATGAAACTTGAGAATATAGAATGAAACTTGAAAATATGGAATGAAAGTCTGAATATATGGAATGAAAGTCTGAATATAGTATGAAAGTCTGAATATATCGAATGAAACTTGAGAATATGAATTGAAAGTCTGAATATATAGAATGAAACTTGAGATATGGAATGGAAGTCTGAATATATTGAATGAAATTTGAGAATATGAATTGAAAGTCTGAATATATGGAATTAAACTTGAGAAAATGGAATGAACGTCTGAATATATGGAATGAAACTTGAAAATATAGAATGAAAGTCTAAATATATGGAATGAAACTTGAGAGTATGGAATGAAAGTATGAATATATGGAATGAAACTTGAGAATATGGAATGAAAGTCTGAATATATGGAATGAAACTTGAAAATATAGAATGAAAGTCTAAATATATGGAATGAAACTTGAGAATATGGAATGAAACCTGAGAATATAGAATGAAACTTGAGAATATACAATGAAACTTGAGAATATGGAATGAAAGTCTGAATATATGGAATGAAACTTGAGAATATGAATGAAACCTGAGAATATAGAATGAAACTTGAGAATAGAGAATGAAACTTGAGAATATGAAATGAAACTTGAGAATATGGAATGAAACTAGAGAATATGGAATGAAACTAGAGAATATAGAATGAAACTTGAGAATATGGAATGAAACTTGAGAATATGGAATGAAAGTCTGAATATATGGAATGAAAGTCTTAAATATATGGATGAAACCTGAGAATATGGAATGAAACTTGAATATAGAATGAAACCTGAGAATATAGAATGAAACTTGAGAATATAGAATGAAACCTGAGAATATAGAATGAAACTTGAGAATATAGAATGAAACTTGAGAATATGGAATGAAACTTGAGAATATAGAATGAAACCTGATGTCATCATGGCGCTTGCGCCAATTGCGTCTTCGATGTCTGTTATTATTCCGTACAGATGGAGGCAGAGCGTAACTATGAGTGAGCACGAAGTAGTTAAATAATGAGAAGATAATTAACACCCTGGTAATTGCATTTACGAGCCCAAATAAAACTGGTGACCGTATTCAGTACCGTTCCACTGATGAATATATGGAATGAAACTTGAAAATATAGAATGAAAGTCTAAATATATGGAATGAAACTTGAGAGTATGGAATGAAAGTATGAATATATGGAATGAAACTTGAGAATATGGAATGAAAGTCTGAATATATGGAATGAAACTTGAAAATATAGAATGAAAGTCTAAATATATGGAATGAAACTTGAGAATATGGAATGAAACCTGAGAATATAGAATGAAACTTGAGAATATACAATGAAACTTGAGAATATGGAATGAAAGTCTGAATATATGGAATGAAACTTGAGAATATAGAATGAAACCTGAGAATATAGAATGAAACTTGAGAATAGAGAATGAAACTTGAGAATATGAAATGAAACTTGAGAATATGGAATGAAACTAGAGAATATGGAATGAAACTAGAGAATATAGAATGAAACTTGAGAATATGGAATGAAACTTGAGAATATGGAATGAAAGTCTGAATATATGGAATGAAAGTCTTAATATATGGATTGAAACCTGAGAATATGGAATGAAACTTGAGAATATAGAATGAAACCTGAGAATATAGAATGAAACTTGAGAATATAGAATGAAACCTGAGAATATAGAATGAAACTTGAGAATATAGAATGAAACTTGAGAATATGGAATGAAACTTGAGAATATAGAATGAAACCTGATGTCATCATGGCGCTTGCGCCAATTGCGTCTTCGATGTCTGTTATTATTCCGTACAGATGGAGGCAGAGCGTAACTATGAGTGAGCACGAAGTAGTTAAATAATGAGAAGATAATTAACACCCTGGTAATTGCATTTACGAGCCCAAATAAAACTGGTGACCGTATTCAGTACCGTTCCACTGATGAAGATATTTATTAACTGTTTCACCGTGGACGGCCGAATACAATGAATCTGACAAGCAAGGCAGTTCCCGCTCGTCAGGCAAACGTACACACAGAAAGAAACATGCCTTCCACCTCACAGGAGCACCCCACAACCATCCACACCTACAACCTTCGTTCGTTCACTTGAAAGGGCTGTGACAGACCGCGGTCACGTCATCTGCACTTAGAAAAAGCTCGGTCTGCACTAAAGGTTTGAGTGCGCGTCTAAACTGCGTTTCACGGTAGCAGCTCGCGCTTTCAGTGCAGATACTCAAAATGAGAAAGCTTCAGAAACATAACTAAACCAAGTCTAACACATACACACACATGTTACAAGAAATAAAACATATTTTAAAACCTATATGGTGGATGGTTTTGGGGTGTTCCTGTGAGGTGGAAGGCATGTTTATTTCTGTGTGTACGTTTGCCTGATGAACGGGCCGTCCACAGTGAAACAGTGAATAAAATCTGTGGAACGGTACTGAATACGGTCACCAGTATTATTGGGCTCGTACATGCATTCGCCAGGGTGTTGATTATCTCCTCATTATTTAGCGACTAGATTTCGTGCTTACTCATAGTTACGCACTGCCTCCGTCTGTCCGGAATAATAACAGACATCAAAAATGCAATTGGCGCAAGCGCCGTGATGACGTCAGGTTTCATTCCATATTCTCAAGTTTCATTCCATATTCTCAAGTTCCATTCCATATTCTCAAGATTCATTCTATATTCTAAAGTTTCATTCTATATTCTCAAGTTTCATTCTATATTCTCAGTTTTCATTCCATATTTTCAAGTTTCATTACATATTCTCAGGTTTCAATCCATATATTCAGACTTTCATTCCATATATTCAGACTTTCATTCCATATTCTCAAGTTTCATCCCATATTCTCAAGTTTCATTCCATATATTCAGACTTTCATTCAATATTCTCAAGTTTCATTCCATATATTCAGACTTTCGTTCTATATTCTCAAATTTAATTACATATATTCAGACTTTCATTACATATTCTCAAGTTTCATTCCATATATTCAGACTTTCGTTCTATATTCTCAAATTTAATTCCATATATTCAGACTTTCATTCCATATATTCAGACTTTCATTCTATATTCTCAAGTTTCATTCCATATATTCTGACTTTCATCACATATTCTCAAGTTTCATTCCATATATTCAGAGTTTTCAGTCATATATGAGTAAGACAACGATTGCTATATAGGGTTGAAAGTGAAATGAGGCCTTTCCTGAAAAAGACGTGGAAGGAAAGATAGAAGCAAATATGCACATATATATATATATATATATATATATATATATATATATATATATATATATATATATATATATATATATCGCTCAGCGTTAATGATGCTTTTGCAGATGTGCAAGTCACCTATACCACGAGCAAATGTGACATCTATGATTTCCAAAAAGGGTTTAAAAATTTTGATGAAGCTTGTGTTTAAAGTTTGTGAAGCAGTGATAAACGGTTTTGTGAAGTGTTCCAGTAATTTCCACAACAGAGTCATGTCTGTTTTTGATTCAGTGCCACCCGATTGTCACAGCCATTCCATTCTAGTTCCTTCCATAGAGCCATTTTCTCCTTATCTTTTAATGATATGATGTAGTGTAGATGATGAAATTTCCAATTTCTTCTATTCTATGTTGAGAAACATTTTCATCTTTCTAGTCTTTCACATAGTGGTGACCCATCTTTACTTCTAAAAGACTCCGCCTCTCTAGGATGCTATCCAACTACATTACTGACCTGTTGCCAATTAACGTAATCAATTGTTCCACCAGGTGTGTTTCTTTAGAATTACACAACTTCACCAGTCTTTTGTTGCCCCTTCCAACTTTTCTGAGATGTGTTCAAATTCAAAATGAGCATGTATTTAAAAATATAAATAGCCTGTGAATGTGTGAATAAAGGCCTCAGTCACTCAGGTACAAAGCTCATACTTACCAACAGTGACCATGGCAGAGCAAGACTCTCTACCAGCTTCATTCGTCAGGGTCAGTGTGTAGTTCCCTTCATCTTCCTTTGCAACGTTCCTGATTGTTAAGCTAAATACTGCATCACTTTGGTCTTTTCTGTGCTTGCCCTCCACACATTTCAAACTCTGTCCATTCTTCTCCCAGGTTGCTGTTACGTCTCCTGTGTTTGCTTTGCAACGAAGAGTAACCTCTTCTCCTTCTCTCACTTGTTTACCAGCCAAGACAGAGTCAAATTCTGTTGGAAACAAACGGATGAGATTATTGGAATTTCCTCCAACATTTAGTCAAACGTCGAAGTTTAGGGTATCTGACATGTTTTGTTGTATCTGCGTTTTTTGGAAACTAACAAAACCAAAGTAATGTAATATAAAGCAATAATAAATTTGTAAAGATTTAAACCAAAGCTGCAATTTGTAAGATTTTTAGTTGAAAATGTTGCAAAATTTGCCAAAAATAATTACAGAAAAAATAACGGTTTAGATTGTATGTCTGACATCTACTGTATGTATTTTGTTGTATACATACATTTATACTGAAGTTAGCATGCTAAACAGTTAGCCCTGGCCCAAACTGTCTTGTAGTACAACTTGGTACCTCAAGGGGCCATAGTGAGTTACTGTAGTGTGGATCAGAGTCCATTCAACATGAGAGCATGAAGAAGGTTGCGTCATCTTACAAATTGCTCCTTTATAGACCATAACACAAAACCGTATGATTACTTATTAATTAGTATTATTATTATCGTTATATATTTTTCATATCTCTGATTGAAGTAATTCAGTAGAGTAGTCTCTTTGGGTTTATGTCACACACATTCCAACAAACATCAGTTGTCATGCAAGTCATTATAAATGTCCATACAGGCTCATGTCAGTTGTCACGGGAAATTTTCTGTAAAATCCCGCTGCATGTAGGTCACCATTGTTGTAACTAGTGACGTGATCAACGGGTAGTGACGTCAAATGGTTGAACACAACATTTCTGACATCAGCGGCAACATCACACACCACGTTAGTGTAAATGGTGAACAGAGAGGCGTGGAGGAGAGAGTGGACACAGTGCTGGAGTTGTTGTGAAACTGTGTGTTGGTGTTGACGGAGAAGGAGAGTGTCTGTTAAAGGAGCTCCGCTTTCTAGCAGGAAACATTCACGCTCAGTAAACAGCTAGATACACTGAACGGGAGTTTCTCTTAGTTTCACACTCCTTTATTAGTGAAGTAGTATGTTCACTACTAAGACTCTACTTTCACCTTCAGGATCCGCAAACGAGGGAGAAGCAGCTGACGCTAATGTTAAACGTTGTTGGCGGGACGCCAGGAGAGAATCCAGCGCATGTTCACGGTTCTTCACGCAGTTTTGGACTTCCTGTGTGGGGAAACTGTGGCACTGCATTGTGTTTTAGTCTACGCTTAAAACCAACAGCCTCCATCAAGTCTCTCACCAGTGGTGGTCTATTGAATGACTCAAACTCATCCAGACTGAAGTGAGAAGAGCAGAGCGGGGGTCTTTGGGTAGCTGTGTTGGTCCACACGCTGCTTCACTAACTATTCTCCTTGTTTATGTTTGTGAAAGCTGTTTAGACTAATATCAGTCTTCCCACTGCCTTTCACTGAAACAACATCAACAACACAATGTACATGGTTTTCTTTAAGCTAGGTTAGTAACTAACATTCACTCCTTCTCATCGCAGTCAAGATTAGCACTGCAACCATTTGACGTCATCTACCCAGCAGGCATTGCATGTCAGAGATTATGACTGTGGCCATATGATAAATATTTAGAATAAAAGAGTTAATTTATAAATAAATCTGATACTTTTGTGATTTTTTTACGTGTCTTAATAATTTTGAGTCATTCCACCATATTAAGGCTTAGAAGTGTTACCAGCCGGGGTTCCCTTTATATACATTTCGGACATATATAAGTTTATTCCAGTAGCCCGCAATGTCTATGAACGTACATTTGCCAGTTTTAATCAAGGTTAGGTAACATAGCCTTTACACCAGATGGTACTTACTGGAATAAGGGAGGGTTATGTCGGTTGTCATGATCAGCTTATGTAGGTTTTATGTAGCCTTATGAATGTACACTACCATAAAGTGTAAAGTTTAGAAATGAGCTCATTTGCTCTGATTCAGGTTTACATACTTTGAACATTCTGACCAGCAGCTTCATGAGGAGCCACATGAGCTGCTTCTCTAACAGGACTGAAGAAGATGGTGTACAAACTTTGAGTACATTTGTGTACATGGGCTCCGGCTTCACTATTTAAACTTTTAACTTTTGACACATCAAGATCAACATGTCTTTATAACTATAAGCAAGGGCATAGTAGCGATTTGACACTGGGGGGAACACATTTGCTAATATGAATCAAAGCCCACCATATCCCCTAAAATATTAGCTATAAGCTGATTTCACTGTAGGTAAGGTAGTAAATTACTGTCTGTATAGTGATGTAAAACAACATTTGTGGAATTACCGTGAATTACTAATAAATAAACAAAATACAACATTATCTGTACGTCTGATTATTATTAGATAAATCCAATTAAAGATCACTTTACAAACTAAACTAAATACTCCACATTACATGCTACTGTTGTCAGAACAGCACAAGCTACCCAACGCTCCAACAGGGCGAGAGCTCGGGTCAGTGAAGCCGCTGACTGCAGAACACTTCTGAACAGGCATTGCAACACAAGCCTTAACAATGTGAAAGACCTAGACCACCTAACAACCAGAGCCCGTTGCTAACAACAAACACAGCACGTGAATTGCGAAGGGTGCAAAAAAGTGCTTTTAAAATAATAAAAAATAAAAAAAAAAAAAATTTTAAACTGTTTCCGCTTTTTTTGTGGTTTAATTTTGGTGTGGGACAAATCTACCTGTTCCTGATATTGGGTGAAATGAACGTTGTCCTGATATTGGGTGAAATGAATGGTGTTATGAACGTTGTCCTAGTTGGTTCAGAGAATTGAAGCTCACCAGGTTTTGTTGGAGATCCTCCCATTTTTGAATATCTGGAAAACACAAATAACACATATTACTGACCTCTGTCCTAGACCAACGGGACACGATTAAAGTGCCCTTGAGCAAAGCACCTAACCCTCAACTGTGGAGTCGAATTCCGCTATGTTCGGAAATTCAAATTCAGATTCAAATTCAGTTTGCGTATGAATGATGAATGATACATGAGATTGAGGGTCGCTCACGCTGAAAATGCACCCGACCCTTTAACAACAAAATCGTGAGCATAGCAATATATATATATATATATATATATATATATATATATATATATATATATATATATATATATATATATATATATATATATATGCTATCCTAAGAAAAACACATGAGAAGAGGCCAAAAACTCACTTTGAATTTAGGTCAATGCAAACAGAATTTTTTTCATGTTATTTTCGAGCATTTCTGTTGGTCCATTCATTGTGAAATTGTCAAAAATTTCAAATGATGCAAAAAAAAAATACAAATCAACAATTTTTTAGGATGTGAATGTATATACAGTAATGTACAAACATTTTTGGGAAAAATAGATTTACAAAGCAATTTTATTGAACAAAAAATTGCTTATATTTTTAAATATTTAAACAGTATTAATACAGTAAGTAGTGCTTTTACGTATGTCAGTGTGTTTATTTAACCCTTTCCAAGCTTCTCCTTGTGGAAACAACCCAGTATTATTTACAGTTCTCATCTAATACCTGCTTTGACTGCTCAGTACTTCATTAAGCTAAATCAAGATTGCTGCTGAAAGAACTGAATACATTCATACAATGTCTGGGGCGACCAGGAGAAATCTAGAACCTAACTTTCTTCTTCAAACTGGAGCTCAAGATATGATCTACTTCTTTTACAATAAGATATGCATATTACTTTTTATTGTGTTTATGCCTTATTACTATACTATATATAATATTAATATGCTAAATATTATACCAATATAACTGCTAAATACTGCAGATAGTTCTATATAATTATATAAAAATGTTTTTTATATAAAAATCAAATACCATACAGAGAACGTTTGCATTTTTAAATTTTTGTTTAATGCATTATTACAAAGAATAACTACACAAAATATTAAAACTGATGAATACAAAATTACACAAAACTACACAATGAGGTTTAGAAGTATAGCAGGTTTAACCAGGGCTAACACAGTACATGTGCAGTTACAGTATTTTATACTGTATAATATTAACTTACCTTTAAATGAAGTGATGCTGAAGTCTGAGTCTCGTTCTCCTAATCTGATGTCAGATGTTCTGTGTGTGCAGCTCTTTCTGTCTGTGTATAAATACACTCGTACCACTTTCACTTTCGACTCAGAGCAGAGTGGAGGGATGGGGTGAGGGGCGGTTACACCCTTATATCTTGCAAAGGGCTGATTTCTGAGAAATTGAAACTGAAAGGATCTGTGGGGTCACTAATCAACAAATCTTGCCTGTGTATGTTTTTTGTTTATTATTATGCTTTGATGCTTTGAGGTCGTCTATAAAGACGTCATGCTATATAAACACATGGACACCATTCACTCTTACATTATCAAGAGACACAGTGCTGCACTATTCAGTTGACCAGTTGAGCTGCACTTTTTTTAGGTGCAAATGTCCAGATATCTCATCTAATTCCATCCATCATCTTCTGCTATATCCCGCTAGTCGGGGTCACTTGGGGGCTGGAGTCAACCCCAGTTTCATTGGGCGAAGGCAGGGTACACCATGGACAGGCCGCCAGTCCATCACATGGCTAACACACACTCACTCACACCTACGGGCAGTTCAGAGTGAGGATCAACCTAACATGCATGTGCAGTGCTTAATTTGTGCTGAATCTTGCCGGAACAAGATCCGACACCTTTCATATTTCAGGTACCTGTGTTCCAGAACTTATTTATGTGGATCCACCACCTCTTTGAGGTCTTTTTTTTGTAAGACACCAAAAACAAATTATCCAGTGGCATCTCTGAGATTTTATGGTTGCAGCTTCTTACTGCATTCATTAAAGCTAGGATTATTTTATTGTATAGAATGTTACTGTGTTAGATGGACACTTGAAGCACTGTTGTGTCTATGTGTTCCAGGACCTTTTCCATCACTGCCACTTGCTGGATCACCCCACCTTTAGTGTTCCATTACCTGATCTTTTACAAATTAAACACTGTGCATGTGTTTGGACTGTGGGAGGAAACCGGAGTACCCGGAGGAAACCCACTCAAGCATGGGGAGAACATACACTTTCCACACAGAACGGCCTAGGCTGGGAATGAAACCTGGATTGTCTTGCTGTGAGGCGACAGTGCTAACCATTACACCACCATGCCACCTTACATAGAACTAAATGAACCATTTGAAATTTGAAATTTTCTGAACTTTTTTTTGTGAATTTCTACACAAACTTGACCTACATGTGACCAGATCTTCATTACGATATAATAAAGATAATAGATAAAAGGAATCCAATTAAATCAAGTCAAACATACATTGTCTCCTGCTCTACCTGTACCTGGTCTCTGGTCCAAATAATTGGTTTAGGGACCAGGACCAGGACCAATCCACCCAAAATTTAGAGATCATGATTAGGACTGAAATAGATCTTTAGCTTAGTGACCAGGACTAGGAATTAGAGATCTATAATTTAGAGGTCATGACTAGGACTAAAAGTTGTAGCTGGTCTTTTTGCTAGTGTGGTAACTTTCTGGGCTCCTTATTTCTGTTTGTTGATGTTTGGATCTTGGGGTCTCAGATAGAGTCCTTACTTTTGAGCCATTTGCCGTTTGACCACGGCCTTTGCCTCGAGTTCCTTGCCTGGTCTTTCTTTTTTTCTTTTCAGCTGTTTCCTCGGGCAGGTCCTCAAACTTCACGTCCGCTTCAGCTAGAAATCAGATAAATTAGCAATCAAGCTTTTCTGTAATAATCTGTCCTCCAGCACAGAATTCCTACCCAGCGTTCACATCACAACATATTTACAACCATGTAACAACCAGTGCTCCAGCGACCATCTACCCACACCTGAGCAACACCTAACATCTGCTTAAGCTGCACAGTCACAAATTAACTTTTCTATTATCACCAGAATATTTTATAGTTCTTTCTATCAGAGGATATTTGGTGGACAGTGACTTCAGCATTCATCACCTTCATCAGCTAATTAACTTCTTTAACGAGATGTTCAGCAAAGTTCAGACAGATTAGAGCTCATATTAACACACTGTCCCCCACACTGTCCTCCAGGTTAATAGACATCAACATTGTGATCTGGTCTGGTGTTGATTTGTCTCACCCAGATGTTCACTCAGGACGTGGTCCGGCTGGATGTTCAGCAGCCTTTTGATTTCCTGGGAGGCGATCAGCATTTCATCTTCTGATCACAAAATAAAGAGATATCAATAGCTGTCCCGCTGATTAGAGCTCATATTAACACCTGCAATTGAATATCAGCAGGTTCTCCAGCTACGTTATCATCATCATCATATCTTCTAACTTCCTTTACTTACCCAGAGGGGTCTCCACTCTGTCCTCCACACTGTCCCCAAGGCCAATGGATACGGACAGGAGGTCCAGAATGGCATCAGTTTCAGCATCAGCTGCCTTCACCACCGACGCCATCATGTGCATCACCTTGTTCACTGTTTTCACATCAATAAATATGATCAGCTTTCCAGCAGATTTCATTCCTGATGTGTTTCCACTGACCATGTCCATCACTCACCAAGGGAGCCGTCAAAACAGGCCAAGGTGTGGTCCAGCTGATGAGCTGCCTCTGCCTTATCCTCTGCTGTGTTGGTCGGTTGAGCTTCATCTTTAAAAGTAGATTTTTGGACACTTTAAATAATTATTTTTCTCAGTATCAGTGAAGAAGAGAATGAACGTGCAGGTTATGAGAAGAGACCACGTCGTTCTGGGTCTCAGTGTTTGCTGTGATGTTGAAATGATTCTTATATTCTATATATTCTATATATTCTCTGGTCTGGTGTTGATTTGTTCTTACCCAGATGTTCAGGCTGGTTCTGCTCCAGCTGGATGTTCAGCAGCTTTTTGATTGCTTCTGTAGCGATCAGCATCTCATCTTCTGATCACAAATGAAGAGATATCAATAGCTGTCCAGCTGATTCATTACCATATGATCTGGTGGTCATTTCCTTTACTCACCCCGAGACTGGACACTTGTAGACATTATGTCCAGCTGAGTGTCCGGCACAGAGTAGGACAGATCCACGGCAGGTTCAGCGTCCGCTTCATCTCCCACCGTGGTGTTCATGTCGTTCTCTCCTTCAACATGAATAAATACAGTCAGTACTCCAGCTGTGTTTGTTCCTGATATCAGTTATTGATCGTCGATCTTCACCGAGAGCTGTTCTGTTAGTTTCAGCATAAACTCATTAACATATTCATTACAGGAGACGACACAGAATCTAATCTAATTCTATAAAAATAATTTCATAACAAACTTTTAATGATTCAGTATCTACTAGGAATGATTCAGACTCTTCTATAAATAATTCAGAGTCTGCTAGGACTCAATCAGTTTGTACTAGAAATTATTCAGCAGCTATTATGAATTATTTAGATTTTCTGATTGATTATTTAGTGACTACTATGAATTATAAAGTATCAGTTATGAATTATTCAGTGAATATTATTGATTATTGACTTTCCACTCAGCTACTCACTCTGACTCTGCTCGGGTTTGTGTTCTACATCCAGCAGCACTTTCTGGAGATCGTCCTCAGCCTGTCCAGAGAGGTCCTCTACTGGAGGTCCGGTGCTCTCGACTGTCTCAGTCGGAGCACTCGGCCTGCCAGACTTGAGGCCTACTGGCAGGTCCTGACTGATGGCCTCATTCTCCAGCTTTACTGGCTGCTGATCTGTTATATTTTCTTCTTTACTCTTCTTCTTCTCTTCCTCCTCACTCGTTCGCTCCTCTTTCCTCTCCAAGTTTGTGTCCGAGTCGTTGTTGTGGACTCGGAGACACCAGAACAACAAGCAGCTCATGTTTTCAGCTGTTCTCTACGGCGTTCTAACACAGACAGAGATGAAGCTGCAGCGGGTACGGGTTTCAGTCGCATCTTCCCCTTATGACATCACGAGGTGCAGCCTGGAGTCCATTATGACATCACGGCTCAGGATTCCACCGACATTCTATCACGCTCAGTGTTGATGAGTGAAGGAGGAGCTCCAGTCGAGTGTTCTTCATGTAGTAGCTGCAGTGAAGCTGCTGTTTAATTACTCACTTCCCCCAAAACTGAACACAGAGTATGAATCAGAACCAGTTTCTACTGGTTAATAACTTTAAACCTTAAAAATCTTCAGTCCACTAAAACACTGCTTCTCTGTAGTAACTGTGTGAATTTAGTATAAGACAGTAATAAACTGAACTGCTGGCCAGTAGTTTAGATTTAAACTACCTGAACTTTCACAGTCAAATAAGAAGAAGTCCAATTTTTAGAAATTTTATTACAAAATATATAACTTTTTAACCCTCTGTTGTCCAGTGTTGTCATAAGGCACCCTTAACCATCCCAGTTTTTATTAAACTCCCCCCAGCCCCCAATATCCTATCTCGCAATACTACTTTGCACCTCAGGGGCCGACAGTGAGCCAGGCTCTCTGATACTGAACTTGTATTGTTTCTCAGTAGCTGCAACAGTAGGACTGTTACATACGAACTGGGATTAAACAGAAAATGGTAAATCGTTAATTGTGTGCTAGCTTGGTGTGTGTGCTCTCCCAATATCTGTCTGGGGTTTTATGTTCTCTCAGTGTCTGTGTGGAGTTCGTATGGTCTCCCAGTGTCTGTGTGGAGTGTGTATGGTCTCCCAGTATCTGTCTGGGGTTTTATGTTCTCTCAGTGTCTGTGTGGAGTGTGTATGGTCTCCCAGTGTCTGTGTGGAGTGTGTATGGTCTCCCAGTGTCTATGTGGAGTGTGTATGGTCTCCCAGTGTCTGTGTGGAGTGTGTCTGGTCTCCCAGTGTCTATGTGGAGTCTGTATGGTCTCCCAGTGTCTATGTGGAGTCTGTATGTTCTCCCAGTGTCTGTGTAGAGTCTGTGTGTTCTCCCAGTGTTTGTGTGGAGTTTGTATGGTCTCCCAGTGTCTGTGTGGAGTGTGTACGATCTCCCACTGTCTGTGAGGAGTGTGTTTCTCTAGCCATGGTAGGCCTAAAATAATGGAAAAGTCTGAAGTGGGGAGAATTAACATGGACAAGTCTTCAAAATGCAGAAAGCTAGTCTGCAGTCTGACAGGTGCAGTGATGTGAGATATAGGATCACCTCCAACCAGCAACCCATCCAACGCACCGACTTGGATAGACTTGGGCAGGGGCTCTGTCTCTAAACCGAGCTATTCCACTTTTACCTCCTTGAAGACAGCTGTGTGTGTGTGTGAGAGAGAGTTGAGGTGGGGGAAGTGGGTCATGGGTAGGCAGTGCTGGGTGCTTATGACTCCTTCAAGTTCACTGGAGTCGTCTGTACTTATCCAACTTCTTTAGTTTTTGTTTCCATGCAATTAATGCAGAGAGTGATGCTTTGAGGCTCTCTGTAAAGGAATCTCTCTCACTCTGCAGAAATGCATGGACATCCTTCACTTATACGTCGCTCATGCATGCAGGACTGCAGTGATCAGTGCTTGGTGCTTGTGTATGAACGATGCCCCAAAGGGGGATTAAAATGAAATATGGGGAGGAGATGGGGAGGTGGTGGGTGCAATGTTGTTCAGCATGAGAATGGAGTGAGAATGGGGGTGTAGTAGAGGTAATCGGGGCGTGGTCCAGCTCCCAAAACTAAGTTACATAGTAACTTCCACTTATTGTGACATTGGAGGCAGTGTTATGATCTTATGGGGCTTCAGTTGGTCAGGTAAGTAAGAGGCAATGTTTGCCGACCACCTGAAAGCACTGAATCAATAGATTTGTTCTTCCTTGATGACACGGCCATATTTCAGGACGACAATTCTGTGATTCATTGGACTCAAATTATAAAAGACTGGAAAAATTAAGGAATCAACCATAAACTAGCCACCACAGAGTCCTCACCCTAAACCCAGTGAAATTGTTTGGGATGTGCTGAAGACATTATGGAGTGGTACAAGATTTTGGCCAAAAGAATAAAATACATGTTGGAAAAATATAATGTGCCGATTAAGAGATTTAAAAGTAAATCTGGTTTTATCCATGACTAACACAACATATGTGCTGCTAGTGTACTTCACATTTAACTAATTTCTATAAATGCTAGTTTCAGTAGATGTCCTGTGGCACAACCGACAACAAAGGACTGTAATTGTGACATGCTTAAAAAGTGTGTTGAGATGGTCAGAAGTTATTTGAAATTGGATTTTTGAAACATAGTTTGGTTGGTTTATCATCCCCCAAAGAACTCCACAAGAACATATATAATTACCATACTAATATTTATTATTTGGAAATTTTGTAAAATTTGTTTTGGTGATCCTCTAATGAATGGTCAGTTTGTGACCACAGATCAGTTCTTGGCTGGATATTGCTGTGCCATGGTTAATTCTCAACCTGCACACAGTCCCATTTCACTGCTGAGAAGAGTCCACTACCTAAATAATACCTGGTCTATGGCAGAAAGTGACCAATAATGAATGGAGTAGGGGTAGGGGTTAATAACTACAGATGCTGCTATCTTGTATTGTACACCAGTTAGCAGACATCGCTAAAGGGGAAGGGCAGCATAGGTACACAAACTGATCTAATACATAAACTTAATAATGAGATCAGTCTATAATTGAGCGTTAGGGTGGTTCCAGATTCACCCCGTGTATACTCGCTGTTCTTCTTCATATATGTTTCACATGAAGCTGAATTATTCTACACATGTCCCATGGTGGGCCAGGTTTTTCACGTAATCATGAGCTGAATGCACAGCCTGTGTGAAGGCCTCCAAGATCAGGCAGTTCAGCTTCTCGTTCATCTTGTTCTCTTCATGATAGTTCTTCAGAGGGAAGATGCAGTTCACAGGGACGCCCAGTCTAACACTGCACTCTTCCATCTGGAAACACAGAGTGGCATCAGCTACAACATTCCATGGAAGTGCTACTTTTGTTTAATTAAATGTACAAACCAGCAAAGTAACTCACCTTCTCCTTGACCTTCTTGCTTTGGTAGATTTTGGTCAAATCCTTCTGGGTAAGCTGACATGTCACATCCACTCTAGTCATAAAAACCAGCTGAGGGATTCCTGTAACACACATAGTAGAGATACATGGATACTGATCAGATAAAAATAAGAGTTTCAGAACACCTTGCCAACTCCACACTCCCCACAGTCAGCAGAGACAAGTTTGCTGGGTGGTCAACTGCTGACTGTGGAGATTATGGAGATTATGGCAAACACACATATATCCAACACTGTCCTGCATCTGACCTTCACCACCATTCCACAAAAAGTAGATTTGGGCAAAACCACACTAACTCATACCCAGGACTGCCTGCACAGGGCCAACAACTCTCATGTGCGCTATGCCGGTAATCAGCTGAGGGATGCCCCCATGGCGTCTGTGAAGGCTTGATAATTATGATGGTATAGATTGGTGTTTGTGGCAAATATGGTACCACAGAAAGTGTTGTCAAGTGTTTACTTTAGTCTTTGTTGTTTCACTTGAACCCAGCTACACAACATTGCTGTCACGAGTCTTGCTGTTAATTCATATAGCAGCTTCATCTTAACATTACTACAAATTGTTTCAGACGATATGTAAAATGACAATATGGCATCTATAATGACAATTTATGACATCATACAGTGCCTTGTGAAAGTATTTACCACCAGCACCACCGATCTCTCAAAATCCTGATATTCAAAACCAAACATGTCCCAGGCACACGGGAGAATGTTCTCAGTTCAGATGACACTAAAATTAAACTTTTTGGCCATTATGGGAAACACTATGCATCCCACCCAAGAACACCATTCCTACAGCACAGCGTAGTGGTGGCAGCATCATATTGTGGGGATGCTTTTCATCGAAAGGGACTGGAAAACTGCCCAGGATTGAAGTATGACTGGATGGCAGGATTCCTGAGAGGCTGCTTGCTTTTAAAAACCTACACACACTTTTCTGTTGTGTTGGGAATATTTTTAAATATCGTAGCGTATGTTAAAAGCGTATGTTCACAGATGAGTCCACAGAATGCCACAGAGATCGTGGGAAGGCCAGGGCTTTATGACACCCGTCATTTAGGGTTTTATGGCAGGAAACTCCAGGCCAAGAAGAGCCCAAGCCTAGGAGATAACGATCTAGCCAAATAAGTCGAGGCTAGTTGACCTGTTGTCAGCTGGATTTAAAAACTGACTGTTTGCTAGTTTGAAGGGTGTGAGAGTTCACATAACGTCTGTACTGTGGTATCCTAAAAATATAGTTCATACTCTGAACCATTCTCTCTCTTCATTCTGATGGCAAGAAAGACACTACGACAGTTTTTGTCTTAATTATTGTCTGTGTCATGCAGTGTTAATTTCGTTGACGAAATATTTTCGTCATAGTTTTCGTCAATGAACCTTTTTTCATGACAGAAACGAGACGATAACTAACTAAAATCTACAGAAAGGCTAAAAACTATGACGAAATTGATTGACACTTTAGTCAACAAATAAAAACAAGACGAACATGTTTGGCAGGGACGACATCCTATCAGAACTGATTTAGTTTTGAGAAAGGCGGGGACAAGTTAGGAAAACATCCAATCATAACTACTTTGGCGTGTATGGGGAGGCGGAACAAGCCGAGTAGCCGTCAATCAAACGCACACGTACACAAATTTGGTCTAAACCCCGGAGGACCATACGAGCCTGTGAATTGCTATTCATGATGGAACTACGTTATCTAGACAGTGTCAGCAGAGAGTTTAGCGTTTGTGTTTAGAGAAAATCACCACCGTGCTGGACATCAGCCCCACCAGCACCACCGTCAGCTAGCTTTACCGCTGCTAATGCTAGCTTAGCCTTGCTTAATCGTAGTCCTGCACACTGCCCTGTACAGTTTAGAGCGTGTCCTACACCATATCTGGTGTTTTTACTGGTAAAAAAAAAAAACTACAGTGGCCCTTCCTTTAACCACCATAACATCTCATACTCCAACTGCACATCTGTATATACTGGCTATATTAACGTAGCACCTTTTAAATGATAAAACCGTACAATGTATAACATAAATTAATAAATTAAATAAATTATAAATTAAAGAGAGAGAGAGAGAGAGTATAGAGTGAACTTACCTAATTTGCTAGCTTCAGCTCTGATTTTCTTCATTTTCTGGATGACTTCATTGGTCATTAGAGTAACTCTGTCTGCTGCAATAACACTCACCAGGCAGTGAATCTTATCATTCAGGGTGGGATTTCTGACGTAATATATACTGTCTTCACCCATTGAGTAAGTTTTGAACTAAACACAAGAGAAACAAGAATAACATAACAATAAAATAACATCACAACAGTGATTTATTTATGTGTGTGTGTATGTGTTTTTGTGTGTGTCTGATTGCCAGCCTGTTTGATTTTCCTGAATTAAAAAAGCGTCCTTCAAAATAAACCCAATCTGTTTATTACAATTTTATCTACTTAGAACTTCTGAAAAGCTCACATTTATGTAGAAATTTTTAAGAGTTCACCAACTTTCAAACCCCACTGGAATAGTAGTGTAGTTGTATAAAATATTTAATCACAAACCTGATAACTACACAACTACCATAATCAGACGTATACAAACCAAGTGTCAGTCTAATGACTGTGTAGCTGCACATGAACACCACATACAACAACAATATAACTACTACTGATGTAGCTACTGTTACAGATGGAGTACAGCAGTACAGCTTAGGTAATTCTTTTGCCACATGTAATTACATGGGTGTATCTTGACAGTTATAACAACATATATACATTGCTGGGTTAATATACATTGATAATAACATGATTATGATTATTGATATGATGACACAGTCTTAATGTAAGTTATAACACACATTCTTATAATAATCTCTGGTAAAAATGCTAACTACAAATGCAGTTATACACATATATATCCTGTTACAACTATCCATACACCCTTATGTTATTACACAAGACTAAAAGAACTTATTACATAAGCTATATTAATATAATCCATCTGTGAACAGTGGCTACATCACCAGTAGTTACTTTGTTTTTGCATGTGTTGTTCATGTGTAACTACACAATAATTAGAGACACTTAATATAAAGTGGGAAACCTATAGGGGGTCACTTTGTAGTTACAATTACAGACTGTAGTCCATCTGTCCATCCATATATTTTGGTAGCCCCCTTTCATCTTTCAATGGCCAGGACCCTTACCCACACCACAGAGCAGGTTTTATTTGGGTAGTGCAGTGACACTGATGAACAGTGAGTGGGCACACTAACACACCACCACCATCATGTTAGTGCCACGCCACTGCTGAGAATGATCCACCAACCAAATAATACCTGCTCTGTGGTGGTCTTGTTGGGGTCCGGACCATTGAAGAACAGGGTAACAAAGTACACAGAGAAACAGATAAACAACAAAGGGCTCCTGTATTGTAAGTAAGTGTTACAAGTACTGGAGCAGTGTATAATATGGACTGACTGTAATTTACACATTCTGAATGTATTATATACTCTAAATATACACCACCGGTCAACAGTTTTAGAACACTACCAGTCAACAGTTTTGGAACACTACCAGACAAATGTTTTACAACTGTTCTAAAACTTTTGACTGGTAGTGTATATCATTCTTAAATAAAATGAATATTATTTTGAATATATATATATATATATATATATATATATATATATATATATATATATATATATATATATATATATATATATATATATTCACATATTTCTCACAAGTAGATTCACCTGTAATGTAAAACTCTGGCCAATTATATCTTTTAATGGTGTTTTTCATTGGTGTGTGTGTGTGTGTTGCTCTCACTTCATAGTCATCCTTTATGTGACCCTTTAAAGCATTGATGATGTCATCCTGGTGTGCTCCTTTTAGTTCTCCTTGAATAATATGATATAAAACAGTGATTATTTTATTTTATTCTAGATCTAAAGATCTAGAGTGCAACCTTAGTGTAGTAACAGACAAAGATCTCAGTTTTAGCAAATCACGTGAAAGCCATTACTAAATCAGCATTTTAGTACATTTAGAACATTGATTTTCTGCCTAAACCAGTAGCTGGTGAAACTCAGTGCCTCCTTTATTTCTAGTAAGATTGATCACTGTAATGTTCTCTTAACTGACAGACAGACTAAAAGACAGACAAACAGCTTTAGCTAATTCAAAATAGTAGCCAGAGACCTCACAAAGGAGTAAAAGGAGGGAACACATCATCCCCATATATGTAATAGACTTTTTAGTACTATTACTGGTCTATATATATATGATATATATATGATATATGATAAGCTGTAATGATATGAGCTGAGCGGAACTCTCAGTTTATTAGTCTTAGACTAAACATGGAGAGGCAGTGTTTAGCTACTAGGCTGTTCTTCAATGGAACCAGTTAACAGAGATTGTTGGACGCTCTTATTTAAGCTGATTTCAGTTCAGTGTAAACCCCAGCTCTGCTGCACCTCTCTCCTCCTGATAATGCTTGATCATACTAATTACCTTCATAGCTTGATTTTTAATGTCATTTCAGTTTATGCTATTTTAAACGTACTGATCATTCATTTGTTTAATTTTTGTTCTACAATTTTTTGTTTACATTTTAATTTTAATTATATTTGTATTTTCATATTTGTGAAGAACTTTGAATGAACACAGTGTATGACATGTGCTATATAAATAATCTTGCCATTTGCTTCATCCGTTTCCAGACCCATCACGTCATAGAAGGCGAAAGGTAGGGATCCAAAAGAGAACTTCTGGTACTGGAATTACATAAAAATAAACAATAAATAAATACATAAATAATACAAAGAAAGAGGGTATAAAAGTAAATGCTTATTGGGCCCTTCAAAAGAATACTTCTGGCACTGGAAAGTATTATTATTATTATTATTATTATTATTATTATTATTATTATTTTTATTATTAAGGCAAATGTATAGTCAAAATACACATTAACTAAACATGTATGGTTTAGTGACTAAGTCCACATTTTTAATATTATTCTTAGTTCAGGTTAGTTTACATGCTGACACAGTAACATATCTAACCACAAAGATAATAGTTCCATAATGATCATATATTGACATGTAAAACTGTGTGCAGTAGCAAAGGTGACCCAACAAGTTCACTGAGGTCTGTGTCACTTTGTAGTTTTACGACTGTAGACTGTAATACGGTGGTATCACTTATATCATTCAATATATAGTCTATAGACTACAGTCACTCTATAATCTGTGCTGCTCCAGTCCTAGTACAGACTAGTATCTTACTCTAATGAATTGAATGGGATAGATGAGTTCTTCAGTGGTCAGAAACCCCCACAGGACCACCACAGATCAGGTATTATTTAGGTGGGGGGTCATTCTTAGCACTGCGGTGACACAGCCAATGTCTGTTAGTGTATGTTGTGCTGGTGTGAGTGGATCAGACACAGCAGTGCTGCACTGTGTCCACTTACTGTCCACACTAGTAGACACACATAGCCAGTTGTTCCACCTTGAAGCTGTCAGAGGGGTCTAAATCTCTCAGTTGTGGGCTGAAGGTCTTGGGCAAGACATCTAACCCTCCCCAAGACACCTGCTCCCCTGCTGCCCAGTGTCACTGCAGTGCTGAGAATGATCCACCTCCCTAATAATATCTGCTCTGTGGTGGTCTTGTGGGGGTCCTGACTATTGAAGAACAGTGTAACTAAGTATATAGAGTTTATACAGATGTGTGTGAAAGTACTGGAGCAGTGCAGAATATGACTGAGTCTAAATTTAGATAAGAAAATGATTAAGCGATACCACATTAAACAAGTACAACCAATTTACACCATATGGGATACACATTTTTCATTAAATCCTACATTCCTCACAAGTGACTCACCTTTTTTGTAAAACTCTCGCCACTTAAATCGGAAGCAGCAAGACAGTTGATGAACTGATGTCCTTCAAATATGGTTTTGATGGTGTTGATTATGCTGGATTTCCCTGCTCCAACTGGTCCATGTAGAAGGAAACGAAGCTCTCGGACTGCATCATTGCTAATCTTATAGCCCTTTAGACGCAGGACCAATGGATCTTGTCTGGGGAAAGAAATCTGTTCATAGTGCTAGATTTGGGAGCAAGTCATGGGTCACAAGTAACAAGTGAGTCCATAGTGCCAGGTCACTACAGGCTAGCCTCAAATCCTAAACGTCAAGTGTTGAATGTCACAATGAAGTCATCACTAATGTAGTCATGGCCGAATATCTGATAAACTGTCCAGTTGATGAAGTGTGTTGGTATGCAATGGATGTGCTTGCATATGTAGTGCAACTAGATATGATTTTGTTTGGGTGCAATGCTTATTATTGTCTAGCAGCTACACTACAGCCTAGTCTCAGGCCTCTGGATATTATCAGAGAGTCTGCTTTTGTTTCTTAATATAATAATATAATAATAATAATAATATTTTGTTACTCAAGAGCCACCTACTTTAATATATAGGGGCCTTTTCACTGTGTGAAAATTTCACGATGAATGGCTCCAAAATAGCTTGGAAAAAATTCTGTTCCATTGACTAACATTACAGTAAAGTATGTTTTTGTTCTCTCCTGTAAAGTTGCAATTTTGGGGACACTTGTTTTTTATAAAAATTATTAAAACTCCATATATCTTGGTATTTCTGAACAAGCACTCAAATACTTTGAATTTATGAGTTTATTAGTTATTGTTTTATTTCTTGTATTACGGTATTTTATTAGGCATTAACATGCATGTCAAGCTAAGACCAGCCATGTTAACACTTGTGTACACAATGCTTCATAATTCATTTATTTATGGCATGCATTCTATCCTGTAATGCCTGGCATCAGTCTATGTAATTGCTTCTAAGTAGCTATAATTACATGCATATCACTTTTTACAATAAGAGAATATGAACTTAATAATGTTAGTTTTCATTACACGTCATTAGAACACCATTTAATAGAACTATATAAACTCTATACATTAGGCTAAAAAGAATATGAGCATTTTGTTTAATATGATGTTAAAGAATGTGAACTCACTTCCATTCCCCTGTCCTCCATTCCTTGAGCTCTGTAAAGAAATACATGAGAAGAACATTCTCCAGATTAAACATTTATAAGGGAACATAATGGGATGTGTTTCTATGGGCAATTTAACATACAACAATTTCAAAATCAATTCAGAAGCTACTTAAAGTACTGGACAGGTAGCTTATGTACTTGTGCAGAATGTTCAAAATTACTGCCTCCAGAAATTAGAAACCTCTAATGTTACTACAAGTAATAAGCTGTTGTAATCAAATTCAGCAAGTCAGCAAATTCAACAACTAGTAATCGGGGTTTGTAGCCTATACAGTCCTGTAGTCCTCCTACAGAGTCCTTTACTATCCAGTACCAAAAGTAGCTTTTTATATACAATGACAAATTCAAATAGACAGACAGCAGTGGTGTATAAAGGTGTTTATAAACCTTCTCTGTGAATAAACAAAAGCTTCTACTGACAACCAAGACTCCTGTGTTCTTGTTCAAGGCAGCTTTCCGGGCTCATAGTGGGACACCTGTGTGAACCAACTAAGTTGGCATTGGGAAATTCCACCTCACATTTGCAGAAAAGGCACGTTTAATGCTGAACACATGTTGGAGCAACAAATGCTGCTTTCTGGAAGACGTCTTCTTCAGTGACCTCCATACTTGTTTTAACATGACAATGCTGAGCCACATTCTGCATGTGCCAAAACAGCATGGCTGAATAAACCTTTCTGCAATCCAGACCTGTTCCCCTAGTAAAAGATGTGCAACGTACAGCAATGATGATCCCGTACAGGTGCACAGACTTGTATAACAGATGACTAGGAAACCAGTACTCTCTCAAATCCAGTTCACTTGGTGTCTGCAGTCTCTAAATGATGAGTAAATGCTGTTAAAAGGATAAACACAATGGTAAAACTGCTACTGTTCCAACTGTTCTGGAACATATGCTCTGTCCAAATCAAATTTTTATATAACATCTTGTTTTTGTGTTTTGTGACCCATCTTCTGAAAGTTTCCGCCTCTCAGGGATGCTTCTTTAATACCTAAGTACTTTACTGATCTGTTGCCAGTTAACATAATCAGTTGTCTCACCAGGTGTGTTTTTTTAGACTTTAGAACTAAACTTCACCAGTCTTTTGTTGTCCCTTCCAACTTTTCTGAGATGTGTTCAAATTTAAAATGAGCATGTATTTAAAAATATAAACAGCCCGTGAATGTGTAAATAAAGGCCTCAGTCATGCAGGTGCAAAGCTCATACTTACCAACAGTGACCCTGGCAGAGCAAGACTCGCTACCAGCTTTATTCGTCAGGGTCAGTGTGTAGTTCCCTTCATCTTCCTTTGCAGCGTTCCTGATTGTTAAGCTAAAGAGTGTACCACTTTGGCCTTTTCTGTGCTTGCCCTCCACACATTCCAAATTCTGTCCATTCTTCTTCCACGTTGCTGTTACTTTTTCAGTGTTTGCCTCACAACGAAGAGTAACCTCTTCTCCTTCTCTCACTTGTTTACCAGCCAAGACAGACTCAAATACTGTTGGAAGAAACAGACAGATGAGATTATTGGGAAAAATATTCTTCCAACAGGACATTTTTAAATATTTGTCAAGTAATGTCATGTAAAGTTATATATATATATATATATATATATATATATATATATATATATATATATATATATATATATATATATATATATATTTATATATAAACAAAATGGCAAAAGGCTTTATTTTAATGTAATTCAATGGAACCAGAATTTTATTCCAAGCTATTTTGGGGCATTCCTATTCATCCATTCATCATAAATTATACATTTTTACTAGTGATGGGACTTGATAAAAATTTTTAATCGAGTTAATTACAGGGTCTGTAATTAATTAATTGCAATTAATTACAAAAATAATTTTGCTACTAAAACTTAGAATGAATACACGTATATTCTTAACAACAAACATGTTTATTGCTTTTTTAAATGTTTTTTTATTATTGTTATTAAACAATAATAAATTATAGTTATTCAGATTTCAAGTATTTCAGGAACCCCGATTGTTTAATTTATTTGAAAAAAAGTACCATCAGGACGTTTTTTAAAGCTAAAGTTGTCCCTCAGTGGACCAAGAGAAGCGGCTTCGTCGCCCATCGTCGTTGTTTGCGGATTTCGCTTATGCATCAGATTTACAGGCGTGGTAGAAAACACGAATACAAAGGTTCCGGCTCCAAACTTTTAAAAAATGTGATTAATTCCGATAAAAGTTTTAACACGTTAAAATCTTTGTCATTAATTAATCTAAATTAACGTGTTAAAGTCCCGGCCCTAATTTTTACACAATGTAACTGACAGCTGTCGTGATGAAAAGATTTTGAAAAATAATTACAAATCGGGATCTATGACCACCACTAATGAAGGATTAGACATGAACAACAAACTCTTTTAGCTAGCATCTTTTAGTTTACATCCCATCCCGTGCGGTTTAATGCAGAAAAACTGCCCATCCTATATGCAGTGCGAACTGACATATAACAACTGCCTATCCTGTGCTGTCTGATGCTGATCAACTGCCTATCCTGTGTGGTCTGATGCTGAACAACTGCCCATCCTGTGTGGTCTGATGCTGAACAACTGCCCATCCTGTGTGGTCTGATGCTGAACAACTGCCCATCCTGTGCTGTCTGATGCTGAACAACTGCCCATCCTGTGCTGTCTGATGCTGAACAACTGCCCATCCTGTGTGGTCTGATGCTGAACAACTGCCCATCCTGTGTGGTCTGATGCTGAACAACTGCCTATCCTGTGTGGTCTGATGCTGAACAACTGCCCATCCTGTGCTGTCTGATTGTGAACAACTGCCCATCCTGTGCTGTCTGATTGTGAACAACTGCCCATCCTGTGCTGTCTGATTGTGAACAACTGCCCATCCTGTGCTGTCTGATGCTGAACAACTGCCCATCCTGTGTGGTCTGATGCTGAACAACTGCCCATCCATGCCTCTTAAATACGTTTCTAAAGATGGCTGACATAACCCTACATAAATGTGTATATATAAGTTTATTCCAGTAGCTGTCAATCACTGTAAATGTTGCATTTGCCAGTTATGATGGTTGTCATGATTATCTTATTATCTTGTAGATGTCATGTAGTCTTATGAACGTACACTACCATAAAGTGTAAAGTTTAGATATGAGCTCATTTGTTCTGATGCAGGTTTACATATTTTGAACATTCTGACCAGCAGCTTCATAAGGAGCCACATGAACTGCTTCTCTAACAGGACTGAAGAAGATACATGCTGAGATGTACAGTAAAATGTTTATTTAAGACATATCTGTGTACACAGGCACCATCAAAATGTATTAATAATTCTAAAATAGATAGTCTGTCCAAACTTTTGACTGGTAGTTTAGGTAGGTTGGTTTGGAGAATTTAAACTCACCCGGTTTTGTTGCAGATCCTCCCATGCCTGAATATCTGGAAGACACAAATAAGTGAATTAGTAGTTATGAGGATAAGGAGGAGCTTCTTCCCACAGACCATTCGGACTCTGAACCAGGGAAGCAACTAGGATCACCTCACACTAGTTGCGCTTTCGTTCATTTCAATTATTTATTTAATATTTTCATTATTAAATACTGTTCATCCCTACTGCACACTTCCTTTAGTGGATATTTATGTGCTTTATTTATTTTTCTCTTCTTATTATTATTATTATTTTTTTTTTTTTTTATTATTGTTTTTTATTGATATTATCTCAGAATATACTTAATATTTTTTGTTTATTTCATCTTGGTCTTATCTCATATACATACCTTAATATTTAAGTTACCCTACATTATTATACATTATATTATTTTTATTGTTTCACATGAGCAGACAAAAGCATTTCACAGCTAGCTGTACCATGAATGACTTTGATTTAATTTGATTATAAGTTATTGCACTCACTTCTGGTCTGTAATACTGTTCTGTCTATGTGTCCAAACTAAAGGGCTGTTTCTATATAACTGGACCAGATGGTCTCTAAGAACATCTTAGATTAGGGAGTCGGTTAGACCAATGGGACATGACTGAAGTGCCCTTGAGCAAGACACCTAACCCCCAACTGCTCCCCGGGCACTATGGATAGGGCTGCCCACTGCTCTGGGCAAGTGTGCTCACTACCACCTAGTGTGTATGTTCACTAGTGTGTGTGGGTTTCACTGCAAGGATGGGTTAAACGTGGAGGTCAAATTCTGCAAACACAAGTGGCAAATAGTTCTACATTCAAATAAATTCAAATTCAATTACATATGAAAAGTATGAATGATACCCTGATTAAAGCCCACGCTGGAAATGCACCCGGCCACTAGGGGCACTATATAGCTTTAGCAACAAAACTGTGAGCATAGCAAGAGGCCTGGCCACTCTCTCCACAGCCTCTCTCTTAGTTCTGACTTCTTCAGCTACAGCGTCTGCTTCGTGCTATGTTTGTTATGCCTTCTCATCTGATGTTCTGATTTTCTAATCTTGAAAACTCGCAGCTTTGCAACCTGTGCTAAGTGTGCAAGTGTGATGAGGTTGTAATAGGTCGTTATCGCTCACCCTTTCTGTTGATGTTTAAAATCAAGATTAGGAGGACAGTACATGAAAAACTGAATGGAGAAGATGGGGGTGAGGAGTTTGTACTGTGCTAGTTTAAACAGTATTACGCGAGAAAAGTACAAACAGAAATTCACAACATATTCTGCACATGATTCTGATGTTATGAAGAGAGATTTGAACTGAACTAAAAAAGGCTGGCAGTTATCGAGGCAACAGATATAAGAACCATCTTCTCCCCCAGATGCCCTTCTATTCAAGACAACACATAAAAACACAGGAACGTTTTGAGGTACAGTTGATGTATTTGCGGTTGGGTCCACCACAGTACCAAGGAGCTCCACAACGTCTGTGGTTTTTTTTGTCTCATTAACGTTATGGCTGTTTATTTACTGAAACATATGTTTTAAATCTATCACCAGCGTTCACCCACAGATCATCTGTACACACTACAATACTCCCAGTCAGCTTTTCATTCACCAGTTTTCCTGTTTCCACCTTAAATGGTGCCTCAAGTGTCAGAATGTTGACTAACAGCTGCACCATTTAAGGTGGAAAACTGGTGAATCAGCTGACTTCACCCTCATGTTGTCGGTAATAGTGAGTATTGTACAGGGTTGGCCATTCATATGGATACACCTTAATAAAATGGGAATGGTTGGTGATATTAACTTTATATTAATTTGGATGCAACTTTTTTGTTTTTCAATGGGAAGAGGGTCATGTGACACATCAACCTTATTAGGAATTTCACAAGAAAAACAATGGTCTGCTTGGATTTAACGTAACTTTAATCTTTCATGAGTTATTTACAAGTTTCTCTTTGTTTACAGCCATTGACATGTCCCAGAGGTTAACACGTGAGGAGCGGATAGAAATTGTGTTGATGTGAATGGTGAAATTAACAAACAAAGCCACCGCTATTGATCTGACACTATCCCCCACACTGGATAGATCCCTCCAAGACTGTTGGAAAATTGATGGTATGGTGTGGTATACAGGGTACAAAGATAGTGGGGCCATTCTTCATCAATGGAAACCTCAAGGCCACTGGATATGTGAAATTGCTACATGATGATGTGTTTTCCTCTTTATGCACTGAAGCTGGCACGTTCCCTGAGTTTCCATTATCAGGTCCGAGCAATCCTAGATGAACAGTTTCCTGGAAAGTGGATTGGGTGTCGTGGGCCAGTTGAATGGCCCCCAAGGTCTCCCGATCTGACCCCCTTAGACTTTTATCTTTGGGGTCATCTAAAGGTAATTGTCTATGCTGTGAAGATACGAGATGTGCAGCACCTGAAACTACGGATACTGGAAGCCTGTGCTAGCATTTCTCCTGCGGTGTTGCTATCATTGAAAAAACAAAAGTTGGATCCAAAATGGCCAACTTCAAAATAGCCACCATGGTCACCACCCATCTTGAATAGTTTTCCCCCTCCCATATACTAATGTGCCACAAACAGGATGTTAATATCACCAACAATTCCCATTTTATTAAGGTGCATCCATATAAATGGCCCACCCTGTATAGTGAATAGTTGTTCTGTGGGCGCTGTGACTGTTCACTGGTGAGAAATTCAAAAGAACAATTACATAAAGAAACAGGAAACTCAGTCTCTCGTTCTGACCACAGACGAAGGCTTGCTGCTGTTTTTCAGCCATTGCGTTTTTCTGGCTCGTCAGCAACAGGTTTGTTACTTGTTTGCTCCTCGTGGTTTCTTGGTTAAACTGATTTTGAGCAAACAACTATGAGCAAACGACAGACATTTCAAGAGCTAATGATCCAGCAGCACCATAGCAAAGCAGTGATGTGACATCATTGACAAACACCCTGTCCTTACACTCATTCTGCTCCAAAACATAAAAATGTTAAGTCAGGTGGGAACATCATATTCTTTGCAGAAATACAACACAAGAAGCACGGCTGGTTCCCTAAAATACCTTTCAGCTCAGTTTGTTTTAAAAGAATAGGTGCAAGGTTCCTTAAGAAACATAAAATGGTTTTTCATCACTACAGATAATGCTTTGTTGGGTATTAAAGCTTGCTGCTACCAACCAGGAATTCTATACTATAGCAGAAAAACCTTAAAGAGAATGTGAGGTCATTTATCCAAATAAGTGAATATAAATGGATTTAAATGAGGCTCACGAAGACGAATGGCCAGTGGAACGATCCCATAGAACCCAACAAATATGCCATATGAGGAACTTGAGATAGGTTAGGCACCCCTAGCATATTTGTTGATTGTGTTTAACATATCCTGTTCTACATAGGTTAATTCACAAATACTACAATTAGCTTTTTTTAATATAAAATGTGCAGGAACTCTTGCACAGATTATATTTATTTATTTATTTATTTATTTTTGGTCCATGTATTGTATAAATGCCACATAATGTAAATGCCAGCTGCCATTTTTTGGGCTAGAATGGTATATACAGTAATGTGCAAAAGTTTTATGTTTTTTGGGGACAATATATTTAAAACCAATTTTATTTAACAAAAAATCTCCTTTAATTTTTAAATATTTAAACAGTATTAATACAGTAAGTATAGCTTTTACATACATCAGTGTGTTTATTTAACCCTTTCCAAGCTTCTCCTTGTGGAAACAACCCAGTATTATTTACAGTTCTCATCTAATACCTGCTTTGACTGCTCAGTACTTCATTAAGCTAAATCAAGATTGCTGCTGAAGGAACTGAATACATTCATACAATGTCTGGGGTGTCCAGGAGAAATTATTATAATTACTATATTATTACTAAATATAATATTAATATGCCATATATTAGTATTAATATACTAATATAACTAATAATTACTGCATATATTTCTATATAATTATAATTGCTATATAAGTTTAGCATTTTGAATTTGCAAAGCAAGTCAAATCAAATATCATACAGTGAACATTTGCATTTCTTACTTTTTGTTACAGTTTTTCACATTTATACTCTATAATATTAACTTACCTTTATATGAAGTGATGCTGAAGTCTGAGTCACGTTCTCCTAATCTGAGGTCTGATGTTTTGTGTGTGCAACATTCCTGTCTATATATAAACACACTCATGCCACTTTCACTTTCGACTCTGTGAGCAGAGTGGAGGGAAGGGACGAGGGGCGGTTACAACCAATCTTGCGAGGGGCTGATTTCTGAGAAATTTTTTGGGGTCACTAATCAGCAAAACATGCCTGTGTATGTTTTTGTTTGTTATTATGCTAATAATAAAGGCCGCTGACCAATGCATTGATGCTCTCTATAAAGAACACTTGCATTATCAAGGGATATAGTATTGCACTATTCATGCGCACACTCACACCTATGGGCAATTTAGAATGACCAATCAACCTAACATGCATGTGTTTGGACTGTGGGAGGAATCCAGAGTACCTGGAGGAAACCCACTCAAGCACGGGGTTTTAATGCACAATTGAAAATATCTTTTTAGATTTGATTTAGTTTTTTTAAGTCTCTTCCAATGCAAGTTTGTTTAGGAAACTAAAAATAGGTCTTTCTGCAGCATCTGTAGTATTACTTCCACTGGCAACAGTGACATACAAGATTAAACAAAAAGCAAAAAATAACCCCACCCTGTTAGACAAGAACCAAAAACTGTAATTGGGAAAAGAAGTAAAACATGGTGGTGGTCGCATTACACTTTAAGTCTGTGTTTCTGCCAGCTTGCCGAAAAACAGAGAAGAGAATATGAGGCCATTCATCAAAATAACTGAACCATAAATAAACTTAACAAAACAATTAAACTGAACACTAAGCACGTCCAGAAGCCAAAGCTTTTAGAGGAGCTTACAGAAATAATGTTTCGGGCAACTTGAAGTGTGAATTCTAGCTCCATGCAATAGTATGAAGGAAAAAATCATGCCAGATTTTATATTTTATATTATTTTTATGCTCCCTCCTCCATTCCCACCAAATGAGTCACTAGTCTGAAAAATCATTGTTGTTTTCTTTGCGATCGTGCTTCTTCTTCATCCACCCATATTGGGACTTAAAGCAGGCTTGATGCTACAGTGACTCACTGGTATTACGAGACAGGACAGACTGGAGCTAGCTGGTTAGCATGCTACCTTCAGTAGATATCTCTGCAACATGATGCACAGGTGTCTATGAAAATTTGATTGTGTCATCTTGTGGCATATTGTTTCCTTAAATGGAAGTTGTGTACTTGAAATTGCAGGAAAATACAGTACATAACACAGTACATGTGCTTTTATGATACATTTGTAAGAACCCTACACCACAGCAGTTCCGTCCTGCACCACTGGGGGCGATGGCAGTATTGGCAGTCTCAGCTCGCACCCTTGAAGTGCTTTAGTATCAACTCCAAATATGGCTGCCAAACTATCACGCTCGCCTATCCGCTTTTCAGGAAGCAGCCATTGGCCCCACCGTGGCCAGGCTTTGCCAGAGGGTCATGCCCAGTGCCTCCAGGCTGTTGCCTCTTTCGTCGACCTCCAGCCGGACTATGCTGTTGAGCCTCACTACTCTGTTTCTAGGTTAAAGCAGCTTTACCCCCCCTTTATATGCAGCAATGCTGTGGTCTGTGTGTCTGATGCTCTGTGTCTGCAGCTCTTCCTGCGCACATGAATACACGGTCACAGTGGGTCATGGGTAGATTTCTTGGAAATCTAAACTGAAAACATTTTTGAGATGTCATCGTCGTTGGTTTAGTTGTATTCTTTAATTGATATTGTTTTGTATACCTTTGATACAGAGTTACTGCTGACGTCAGATGTGCAACGTCAAAACTTGCAACAGTGCTTTGAGGCTTTCTATAACAAAACATCATTCCATTCATTCCTTCACATAATCAAGGGACGCAAAGCTTCAATGATCAATTGACTTTGCATTATTATATAAATATACTGGAATTATGTTGATCAGACTGCATGTTTTGTTGATTTTAATATTAAGTAAAGACAATCAAGGGCGTAGGAGTGGGTTTGACATTGGGGGGGGGCACATTTGCTAATATGAATCAAAGCCCACCCTATCCCTTAAATATTACCTATAAGCTGGTTTCACTGTAGGTAAGGTAGTAAATTACTGTATGTATAGTGACATAGAACAACATTTGTGAAATTACAGTGAATTACAAATAAATAAACAAAATAAAACATTATCTGTACGTCTGTTTATTATTAGATAAATCCAATTAAAGATCACTTTACAAACTAAACTAGATACTCCACATTACATGGTACTGTTTTCAGATAACAGTATAAACAGTAAACAGACCACCTGCAGCCTGCTAAACTAAAATAAACCATCATCCTAGCTAACAATAACAGAATAAAGAGTGATCAGAAATATGGGTTAGGGTTTGAGCTAGGCTGATGATCACTGTAATGTGTTTATTCTGAGTGATAAAGTACAAAAATATTCATTTGCAAGACTTACTACACGTTTTAGTACACTTACTAAAAACGTTTTTTACTATAATCTTTAGGGGTAGCTACGCCCCTGGTCTGCAGTTTGGGACGCGGCCAGAGAGTAATGTAACTTTACATTTTAGAGTGCTTTCTGACTAAAGTTAATATAAATGTTAGCTAACCCAACCCCTCCTTGTCTGTTACCATAACAACACATTATACTAAAGCCGTTTTATTGCAGTAAATTTTACTATTCACTGCTCTCATCACTGACCTCGCGTTTAAAGCTGGCGCAAGCTACCCGATGCTGCAACGAGGCGAGAGCTCCGGTCAGTGAATCTGCCAACAGCAGGATGTTTCTGAACAGGCATCTCAACACAAGCCTTAACAAATCTACCGGTTTCTGATATTGGGCGGGACACGCCCCCCCCCATCCCCCTCGGTTCCTACGCCAATGAAGACAATATATAGTTATTGTTCATTGTAAATGAAACAATCAGCCAGTGCATGTTAATATTGACTAGTAGTCCAGACTAGACCAGTAGCATCTGCATATTGCATGTCCACTAATAACCAAGCCAGCACTGCCATCTACCTTCACCAACTACAGAGTAAGAGCACATACGCAATCCCACACAGACTTTCTGAAAAGCTCTCCCTTTGCAACTGGGTGCTGAACTTTCCAACAGACAGACCTCAGTCGGTCAGAGTTTGCACCCCACCTGAGCTGTGTGCTGAGCCCCACTGTTGTACACACATTTCACAGATAAACTTGAGGCCTCACAGAACAACAGCAGCATCATCAAGTTCGCTGATGATACTACAGTCATTGGACTGATCATTGGTGGCTGCAACACAGCGTACAGGAACGAGATCTGGTGACCTGGTGTCACCACAACAGTCCTGGTCAGAAATGTTGGTTGATGCATCAGTGAGGATCTCACTTGATCTCCCCAACGAGAACAAATCATCTAGAAGCCTTGGCAGAGGTTGTACCTTCTTAAGAAAGGCTGAAGAGATTTGACATGCCAGCTTCTGCAGGTGCATAAGGACTTGTACAATATACAGGACATTTAGCACATGTGGTCATCAACATCATTAGGGAGAGTACAAACCCCCAGCACAGCCTCTACAGGAGTGTGAATCCATGACAACAAGTCTGACAAAAAGACTTGAATGATGCATACACACATTGACCTGCATCACATGCATCACACTGACCACACTACTGCACAGTACACTTTATGACCATTGCTCTAAATTACTTCATGACCACTGCTCTGTGCTCTTTGCACCTGTAACTTTACTTTTTTATTTTTTGTACAAGATTCAACTCTACACAACTTGATTTCTAAGTTAGCTTAATTTTGATCTAGTATCTCTGTTGTGTTTTTTAGTAGGTTTTTTGAATTTAAAATCTAGCTAACAATGCCAAACAGGCACACTACCAGCATCATCTGGTCCTAAAGATGCACGTAATTGTGCATTTTTTGGCATAACTATGTAATATGACTCCATGCTTGCAAATAATATGACCCCATGGCAGCATGTATAAAGAAAAACAGACGGCCAAGTACAGAGCCTTGTGGTACACCACAGATTATCTTGCTCATTTGAAATGTGTCATGTGCAACTGCATATTGTGTTCGCAAGATGTCTAGACCTTCAACACTTTCAGTTTACTAACAGTATATCTGAACATGCAACATATCTGCACATGCATGTTCACATCCATTCTTTGTCCACTTAACCTTTTGAAACTTTAAACATCTTATGAACACAGTGAAGCAGTGTTGTCATTAAGCCTGAGACCAAAGAGAAACTGAATTTCAGTAGATTATTTCTCACCAAACATTCTTAATGGGTAGAATTTGACTCCAGCCCAAGTACCGAGACATCATGTAGTGGTATATTATTATTCTGTTGATAAAATGATTTCTTCTGAGTATTTATTAGTATGTAGTATTTTTATTTTCTTTGTTATCTTTATTAATAACAGAACAAAAATTAGCACAGATTTGTGTGTGGTATATGTAATAAGTGCTTCTGGTAACTACAAATTTTATTGTTTGATTCCCCCAGGACTAAGAAAGTTTACTCAAATTTCTTAATTTTATCAAAAGTTACTCTATTTTTTGTTTATTTCCTAGAGTATACACTTATTTTGTACATTTCTACAATAACATGCCCTAAAATATGATCACATAGTTAAATAATCTAACATATTTCTGTCTTTGCTGGCAGAAGTATGTAGGTATCTAAGTATGTTGTTTGGGGCTCTACCGAGGCACAAGCCGGTAGCAATTGAAAAAGTACAAGGCAATAAGACTGCATTTCCCTATGGCCACTGGGGCAATCTAACCCAAACGGCTGCACCTGTGTCTAGCCTATTTAACCAGCCCAGGAACTAGACACAGTGACACATCATTTGCTCATGTCAGGGTCAAAGGTACACCAAACCAATAGTAGCTAGTTGGTGGCCAAGGTCATTTGAGGCATGGACAGAAAGTCAGTGTCTTGTTGTGACTCTCTTTCTATATATGTGTCTTTACCCACCTCTAGTCGTTCAGCGATATGCTCATTGATATCAGTTTTCAGGCATTGTGGTTAAATTGACCACTGTCTTATCACGCAGTCTTAATCCCCCGTTCGAATCCTGCTCGAGATGGGTATATATTTTGTAGCTTTAGTGTTCTTTCTTTGGTTCTGTTTGTCATTTACTCTCCCCTTTCACTTATAAGCCAAGCTACTGGTTTCTTTCTCAGCCCCTCAGTGGTGAAGTCTGGTAAGCCACTGTGCTGTTTAACCTGAGATTGCAGTTTGAGCCCAGTAGTTAGCACTCTTCCCTTTCACTGCCCATTTTGGTTTAGTTATCTACTATTTTCTCCTTTTTAAATTCCCAGTACCTTGCCCCCTCCCCCCCAGCTAATGCGATTGGATCTGTTAAACGTGTCCCATAACATATGTGTGTGACTTCCTTTAGCAGCCCTGACTTCAACCAAACAGTTCCTAGAACTGTTGATCAGCCATGCACATTCATTCATATGTTGGTAGGCTTTCTTGCAACAACACATCATGTCTGGACTTCCAGCAACCCCAAAATGCATCATTTCTTCTACGTTAACCATTTCTATAAATGAGCATGTAGTTTAGGTTAACTGACTTTTTGTATGAGGTTCAGTTCAAGGTTATAGATACGCTAAAGATACAATCCAGAAATCACATGATGGAAAGCTTTTCATGACCCAATAGCAGTAAAACGGCTCCAAAGCTGTGATACTGCCACCACCATGTTTCAAAGTTGGTTTCGAGAAAATTTTATTCTGTGTGTCCATACGGGCTATTCCTTTTCAGTGTTTGAATGTGGATTCATGAACACAGCTCTAGTGAACTAATGTAATACAGGCCTGCAGATCCTCACATGTTACTGTAGTGTTCTTTGTCATCATGATGGTGGGTCAGTGAAGTCCAGACTAGTTCAGCCTAATGAGGCTTCAGAAATCTTGTTTGACTAAAAACATGGTGTGCACTAATGAATATGTATTATAAAGACTAGACCTTGATGGTGAAGACCATCCAATTGATTGAGCATCCCCATTTACCAAACTGTTAAATGTTAACATACTTTTGCCAACAAGAACATTTAATATTGGATCCATTTGTTCAATGAATGGACAGAAATCTATGTAATTGTTCATGTTATTTGTGCTGCTTGGTTTTGTTTATCTACTGTTATGAGAATCAGTTAAAATTCAGTCAATTCAGTCAAATTCAGTCAATTTTATGTAGAAATAAAAAATACATTAATTCACAAATTTTTAAGCAGCATTGCAACTAAACCGTATGGACATGTTTACATACAAGCTTTTTTATTTATAAATATGTGAAATTGGACCTTTCAAGTTGGTCGTCAGTCCAACGTGACCACCTGAGTTCAAATATAACCCATATTGGGAGTGACTGCTCCACTCACTCCGCCTGCATACGTGCCACAGTCACATAAATGATATTAATGATTAGTGCTCTAATCCAGAGCTCATTAGACCTCAAATCTACTGAGACCACAGACAGAATTATCATTAAAGACAGAAACAAGTCTTTCTCATATCTTCGAAAGAGAGAGAAAGAGAGAGAGAGAGTGAGAGCAGCATCTTCTTCACGCCTAATTGGCTCTGCGCTGGTTTTGTGAAGGGAGAGTAGACGGAGGGGCGCTTAATGATTTTAAAGCCGCGCCGATTATGTTTGAGGAAACGTCTCCGTTTGAAACGAGGCACGGCGGGTCGGCGATCTTTGTAGTTTGGGGTGGGATTACAGGCGCATGTTTGTGCCGAGGGTCCTGCTGTTTCTCTCTATCTCTCATATCTTGCTTCATCTAAGGTTGGAGGAAAGGAACTGACCTTGTCAACAGCACTGGACTCTCTCAGACGGGTGGATGAAGTGGGGTCACAGGAATCTAATCTTGTAGTTGTGTGTGTGTGTGTGTGTGTGTGTGTGTGTGTGTGTGTGTGCGAGAGAGAGAGAAATAGTGGAGGGAAAAAAGAGTGAGGAAGGAAAATATCATTACCTCTAACTGAAATAGTCCCCCTGTGATCTGTACTGCCACAGTGTCTCTGTGAAACATTGGCCGGGTCACTTTATATCGCTGCCTGTCTTCGAGGGCATCTTCAAACTTTGTCTACGCAGCTGACTTCAGGAAATCAAGACCGGACCACTCCCCGCTTAACATCAATGGCTCCTCTGTGGAGATCGTTAAGAGCACCAAGTTCCTTGGTGTCCACCTAGCGGAGAACCTCACCTGGTCCCTGAACACCAGCTCTACAGCCAAGAAAGCCCAGCAGTGTCTCTACTTCCTCCGGAAGCTGAGAAAGGCCCGTCTCCCTCCACCCATCCTCACCCTCTTCTATAGGGGAACCATAGAGAGCATCCTAAGCAGCTGCATCACTGCCTGGTTTGGGACCTGCACAGCCTCTGACCGCAAGTCTCTCCATCGCATTGTGAGGACAGCTGAGAGGATCATCAGAGTCTCTCTCCCCTCCGTCTTGGACATTTACACCACCCACTGCATCCGCAAAGCAACCAGCATTGTGGATGACCCCACCCACCCTTCACACAGACTGTTCTCCCTCCTGCCATCAGGAAGAAGGTACCGCAGCATCCGGTCCAACACGACCAGACTCTGCAACAGCTTCTTCCCCCAAGCCATCAGACTTCTCAACACAACTCAAGGTCTGAACTGATATCTTTTCTGGTACATGTACACTCTCTCTCTCTCTCTCTCTGTCTGTCTCTCTCTCTCTCTCCAACCATTTACCCCAGATATTAAAAAGGGGAGGCATTTTTGCACAAAGCATTGCACTAATAACTTTACTACCTCACTGGACTCTATTTATTACACATTGCACAATTTGCACACTACCGGCAATTATTTATATTCTCTGTCTGTACTGTGTTGTGTTGTCTGTCCGCACTTGTTTGTTTGTGTTGCACTTGTGTCTTGTATGCACTGTCTATGTTGCACCATGGTCCTGGAGGAACATTGTTTCGTTTCACTGTGTACTCTGTATGTAGTTGAAATGACAATAAAACCCACTTGACTTGACTTGACTTGACTTGTAGATGGTGAGATATAAACAAATTTGTTTGGTTACATGTTCTAACAGAAGCTCCTATTAGAAATGTGATTATTAATCTTAGCAATGCATAGTAACAGTGCTTTTATAAAGCGTATTCAAACTTCTGATACTGCATGGCATACATAATGCCTATATAGCCTATATAGTTGCTTATAACATCACTGTTATGTCATCTATGCCAAACATGCATCTCCAGTTTTGACATCCTATGAAGACAGCAGCTGCCTTTTACACTTTATGAACTTTTATTAATCAACTGACCAATAGAAATGCTCCAAAGTAACCTGCAAAAAAATCTGGTCCCATTGCCTTACATTGAAACTAAAGAAAGTTTTTGGCCTCTTCTGTAAAGCTGAAGATACTTGGTTTTCTTTGGACCGCAACATTGACCTGTTATAGTGACATGCATAGCGTAGAACAGAGGTCACTAATAGGCGGACCGTTGCCCGGGTCCAGACCCAAATGTTGTCCAATGTAGACCCAAACCGTTAAACTATTGAGAAGGGTTTAATTTTGACTGCTTTGACAGGCAGTTCCAAACCAACATGTCTCATAGGTTCTGAGACCATGGCGCTAACTAAAAGCAGCCACGTATATCTCATATCCATACATCCATCATCTTCGGCTATTTATTATGCGGGGTGGGAGGAGGCGGTTGGTTGGAGTACACCATGGACAGGTCCACAGGTCCATCCCATGGCCAACACACACTCACACCTACGGCCAATTTAGAGTGAGTGATCAACCTAACATGCATGTGTTTGGACTGTGGGAGGAAACCCACTCATGCACGGGGAGAACATGTACACTCCACACAGAACGATCCGTATATCTCATATGTGTGAGAATGGTCCTGACACAGTTTCAGCACAGTTTAAAGGTCTGGCTGGACAACCAAGAGCTCACTTCTCTCACTGAACAAGAGAAAGTGTGAGAGAGGACTACAAGAGGCAAATACACTGTTAAGATGTGAAACTGAGTTAACCAGAATTTTTATATTTTTACAAATACGCAGTTTATGATGCACTTGTTTTCGCTTGAAACATTTATTTGAAGTTTTATAAGTAATTAATTCAGTTCAGCATATAAAACAAAGAATACTGGTGAAAATAAACTGAATGGTATTTGTAATTAGTTTGTTTTTTGATTGCTCAATGTGCTCAATAAAAGATTTGTAAATTACACTAGTGTGTGTTATTAGTTTAGGTAGATTGTGTTTGTCTGTAATTGTGACTTATGTACCAATCAGATCACATTTTATTAGGAATCAATGCAAAAATCCACCTCATTCCAAACAGTTTTTTTCTTGCAATTGTATTTACAACAGGGCAATGAAGTTCAGGTGAAACATTAAATATTCTGCTTTTGTTAAGTTTAAACACAGGTTAAAGTGCATTTACCACCATTTGTTTTTTAATGGGTGTTTCACATGCTGTCCCAACAAAACCTTTAACATAATCAAAACAGTTCTCTTGTCTGGCAGACAATGCAGGAGTGTGGACCTAACCACCATAACACCTCATACTCCAATTGCACAATTACACAATTGCACACATGTATACACTAGCTATTGTGGCACTTTCTATAGGATACAAGTACAGATTGTATAGCATATATATACACTACCGCTCAAAGGTTTAGGATCATTTTAGAATTTCATTTCTTGCTATTTTCATGCAAGTTACAAACAATATTGTCCATTTCACAATTAATTTAAGATGATTAAAAAAAAAAATGTTTGTATTAAAGTCTATTTTTGCATAGAGGCTTATTTTGCATATAGTCCTATTATCAGTAATTCTCAGTCCTCTGTCTAAACCTCCTGGTACGGCCGCCAATCCAAGTTAAGGATGTTATTGGACTAATTGGTTGTTAGGACACTCTTGCTTAATTGTGATGCACAGCTGAAAAACATTCTACTAATAAGTGAATATAAAAGGGAGAACAACATTCTAGGTTAGTTTAGTATCTGAAGCATCAGCAGTTGATGGCTTGCTGACCGGCTCAAAATGACCAGAAAGAAACAACTTTCTTTAGAGACCCATCAGTCTATTGTTGTGTTATGGAAGGAAGATACTCCATTGAAAACAAGAACATTTCACTGTGATCCCAAACTTTTGAACTGGAGGGGGATATGTATATATATATATATATATATATATATATATATATATATATATATATATATACACAAAAGCACTGTCGCCTCACAGCAAGATGATCCGGGGTAAATTCTTACGCCAAGCAGTTCTGTGTGGAGTGTGTATGTTCTCTCCGTGCTTGAGTGGGTTTTCTCCGGGTACTCCGATTTCCTCCCACAGTCCAAACACATGCATGTTAGGTTGATCGCTCACTCTAAATTGCCCGTAGGTGTGAGTGTGTGTGCGTTGGCCAACACGATGGACTGTCTTATGGAACTTATCCATGGTGTACCCCACCTTCACCCGATGACACTGGGATGGACTCCAGAGCCCTGTGACCTCAACTAGCAGGATAAAGTGGAAGATAATGGATGGATTGGATGGATGGACGATATATATATCCTAAGAAAAACAATAGACAACATAAAATGCCCCTAAATCACTTGGAATTAAACCTCTTTTCACTGACTTACATTAAAAGTAGAAAATGCTTTTAGTCACCATTTTGGAGACAGCAACACATTTCCTTACTTACACATTGTTATGTGCAGCGGATTGTCTTCTTTCTATGTTTGTATGTATCCGTATGTGTCTGTTGTGTTTTTTTTTTATTTTATTTTTTTATTACAGTTCTATTCCACTCTGATCTGGATTTCCAGTCTAACTCCGTTCCATGTTTTAAAAAGGGGCTCCCTTGGAGTTTAGACAGACAGATTTCTGCTTTGTGATTGTTGTCAGTTGTGTGCTATTCTGATTGATTGATTGGGACTTTCTGGTGGTTTTGTTTCCACACCAACTTTGTCTATCCCCGTCTGAATTCGGTTGCCTCTGTAAATATTATAAACTTCTGTATAGTGCCTGGTGTCGGAAGCGACTGCTGATTGCTTTGGGATTTGGGATTTGCTGTATGTTTTTGTATATAGTGAGGGAGTTAGGTTAGCACAGGTTAGGTTGTTTTTGTGTTTATTTATTTGTGTCACTAGGTTGTGTTTGTTTGTGTGTCTAACCAGCTGGGGTTTTGTTTATTAGTTCACCTTAAAGCCCAATAAACTTTCTTTCACTGTTCCTCTGGACCTTGCGTGGTTACAACATACACCCTACCAGTAATATTGATAATATCTGACTGCTGCAAACCTTTACCCCTAGACACGGTCGTAACACACATTTTTGTGTGCTTTCTTTTATGTAATACTTAGTGTTTGTGCATTAACTTGTAGTCCAGGCGATTCTCTGCAGAGTAGGAATTTCATGGTATAGTGCAACTGTCTGTTTCTCTGAGCATATAACAATAAACTCCTAAATAATAAATCTTACAGTAATTATAGGACATAAAGAATTTGTATAATATGTAAATGTAACATAATTCCGAAGTCTTGAAACGATATAAAATCAAACCTGTGTTTCACTTCTGGCTGTCTTTTCTCATGCAAGCACAAAAAAGACCACTGAGACCCTCTCTAAACCAGCTTGGAAGTGTTCAGTCTCATTATTAATGCACTGAGAGCAGCTACAGCTTCAAAGGCAAGTCTCAGCCAGGGCCTGTCTCACACACCACCTCACCACTGGAGCAGAGGAACAGCGCTCAGCCTTTGACGAAAGAGAGCATGAAAATCGAGAAAAGACCAGAAGATTAGCCATGAGTGGACATCCAGGAGAGGTATGGATGAAGAAAATGCAGGTGATTGGGTGAGCTCATATAAGAGACACCATACACTGGCGTCCACCTTGACCTCTCCATGCACTGGTCCACAAATGAGTTCTTTAAAAAGAACTTCCATACACTGGTCCACGAATGAGTTCTTTGAAAAGAACAATTTTCAGTTTGCACAAGCTTTACAGGACGCTAAGAAGAATCAGCTTCAGCTTAATAGAAAAGTGTTGCCCAGTTTTGACCAGAGTTGCTGGTGAAAGTTCAGTTTTTTATATTATTTTATATTATATTTTAAAGATTTCATATTAAAAAATATTTTATATATTATTATTATTATTATTATATTATGCAGGTTGGAAACAACAATTGTAACAGTTATCCTTCCAGTTACTGGTATGTTTGGTTGTAATTCTGGCTCCTGCCAAACAAACCCATGGTTTATGGTTTGCTCCCCCTACAAAATCATAAATATACACATATATATATATGTGTGTGTGTTTGATATACTGCCATTAATGCACTTTCCTACTGCTGCTGTGGCGATTTGCATTGGTTGTTATCTTGATAAAAGTTTTTTCTTGCTGTTGCCATGCCATGATTCTGGCAATACTAGTAATACCAGTTCTACCAGAAAGACAGGTCGAAAGATAACAGTTTGTTAGAATGAAAGAGTCTGCTGAAACATGGGACAGAATGGGCAGAGCCTACCCTCTAGACAACTGGACAGGGACTTAACTAGGGGTGGTGGGGAAGAAAGAGGGGATGTTGAAAAGTCATTACCTGAAAGCAGCAAAACAGCAGCCGCCAACAATCAGTAAACAAAGAATCACTGTACTTTTGGGCCTGGCCCATTTGATTTATTTATTTATTCATTTATTTGTATTATTATTTTATTTATTTATTGTTTGACCATTTAATGTTGTACCATTTAGCTTGAAAACAGCTAGGTTGTGAGATAGCTGGTACCGAATGTGATTAATAATGTTATTAAGTGTATTAGGTCTATTGAAACAAAGGGCAAAATGAGCTTGAGTTTAATGGTATCTGCACGTCTTCTTCAGCTGCTCCTATGTGCTATAGCTGTGCTTTGTGCAATGCACGGTTTAATTTAATATTCATATGCTCTAAAATGTTCTAAATGATGATCTTCCACTGAAATCTCTGTCTGCTTTGTCAGACAAGCAATACTACAGAAGTGCACTCTATTATAAATGATCTATCACATGCTCTTCGTTTTGCCTTTGAACTGTTGCCTCTTGACCATCGGTCTCATTGTCCAAGATGTCTGACTGTCTGAAGCCCTGAGACTACTAAATGAGCACTCTCGTTAATTGCTTGGACTTTAAGATTATTTTTGGTCTCTATATATATTGCGCCGAGCCCAACTCCTGAAAAACAACCCCACAACATAATCCCCCTGCAACAAATCTACACTCGGCACAATGGAGCCAGACAAGTACCGTTCTCCTGGCAACTGCCAAACCCAGACTCATCCCTCGGTTTGCCAGACGGAGAAGCGTGATTCGTCACTCCTGAGAACACATGTCCACTGTTCTAGAGTCTGGTGGCGGCATGCTTTACACCATTGCATCCAGTGGCTTGAATGCAGTTGCTCGGCCATGGAAACCCATTTCATGAAGCTCTCTACGCTCTGTTCTTGAGGTGATATGAAGGTCACATCAAGTTTTAAGGTCTGTAGTGATAGACTCTGTAGAAAGTTGGTAACCTCTGCGGCTACCACGTCGTGGCTGAGGGGCTGTCGTTTCCAATCACTTCCATTTTGTTATTATACCACAGACAGTCAACTGGACTTGTTGCACAGGTGGCGTCCTATCACGGTACCACGCTGGAATTCACTGAGCTCCTGATAGCGACCTATTCTTTCCAGAGGGGGTCCAATGAGAATTGGCCCTATGGGCCAAATAAAGTGGATTCAACTCAATCCTATACAGCACAGTTGTAGTCCACTCAATGTAACCCTTTGTTTTAAGCTCTGCTTCATAAGAATGTATTGACTATCAATAAGCAATTAATGATACCATAATAAAGCATAACATTTCTAAGCAAGCTTGTGTTAAATAGGTTTTATGCAAATCATGCAGGAAAATATGCAGATACTAATGATCTAAATTCACCTCCAAAAAATGCTAATATACTTTAAACCCAATTCACAGTATGAATGTTCAGCAAATTTGCAGTATGTTATGGTATCATTCTGAAAAACTGAATTAATGTTCATGTTTATCAGTTTATAACCTGAACCTATTATTTCTAAGCACTTACAAAGCACTCAAGAATGAATAGGTTCTAGCTATGGTCTTGCAAATGTATTAATAAAAATTGTGTATTATAGATGTAGTGAGAGTTATTTATTGATAATTAGGAAAGAATAAGTTCCATGTATTAGTTCTGGTCTTGCAGATTAATTAATTAAAGATGCTTGTTTACAAATAATATTCTTCTGTTCATTAGGGTATCAGTTCTGTTCAATTGAATGAAATACTGCATACTGGTATATAGGTATTGAGCTTATACCATATTTCTTAAATATGAGGATGCATTCTTCATACTTGCACATACAAAGCACAACATTTTTTTTTTTTTAATTCTAAAAAAGAAAAAAGTTTACTTTAATTGTATTTACTTCAACTTATATTATTATACTCTATATTTTTTAAATATATTTTTTATTATTTCTTTTTTTTCTTTTTATCTATTGGTGAATAGAGGAACAGCATAGTAAGAATTTCATTGTACAGTGTAACTGTCAGTTTCTGCTGTGCATATGACAAAACTCTTGAATCTTGAATGAGGCTAATTAACCTACAACAAATCCTCCTTTACTCTTGGACTTGGATTTCATGGCTTTTTAAAACATTGACTCGTCACCACTTCATGTAGTACCCAGATCTTGGTGAACTTCACATCACTCTCATCTCTGTGATTTACAGCAACAGGTTTGGAACTGATGTGAAAGCGTATACAACAGCAATTGCCCTCTACAGACCTCCCGTTTCCTGGTGCTGCCGCCCGCCAGAAAGCTTTAACGCTTTAATTACAGAGCAGTTAACCAGAGGACCATCTGCACGGCAGGAAGTGCCTGCACACGCCCCGTTCTGAGTCTCCATTCAGGGAGAGCTTTCCGACCGGCGCTGCTCTGCGGCCACCCATCTCGGCCACTGCCGCCGTCGGAGTGTCAGTGGCCAGCGTCAATTTTGTGATTGAGCTTTTTCCTATGTAGCCGTATTGCTAATGCTATTTCTAGTCCATTATCAAGCACTCAGGGTGGCTCTCCACCTGTGCCCAGCGTCGAGGGCCATTACGGGCGGTCTGAAAGGCAGGCTGGAGCTCAAACAGGCGGCCTTATTATACGTGACCAGCTGCAGATGGAGAGAGTGCCACTTCACCCCACCATTCACCCCGCCATTCATACGGACCAGCTCGCCGTAATGTGTGCTGTGGCCTCTGTTGCTTGCTGGCTTTCGCTTGCTCTCCCTCACTCACTCTCTCACTCTCTTCTCTGTGGCTCTCATCTGTTGCCTCTTATCCATACCATCTGCTCCTAATTGTACTGATTGGTGTTTCTCATATAAGAGGCCTAAACTGTTTTTAATTCACAAACAACTCCAAATCAGTTGGGACAGTATGGAAATAAATAATGCAAAGAAAAAATATTGGTGTTTCTTACATTTACTTTGACTTATATTTGGTTGTAGACAGCATGAAGCCAATATGTTTAATGTTCTGTCTGATTAACTTTATTTCATTTGTTAATATCGTTGCTGTCCAATGAAAACCATGTATCAATTCTGAGTTTTCTAAACATTCAAACACACCAATGGCCGTTTACATTGTGTGAACATTTCATGATGACTGGACCAATAGAAATGCTCCAAAATAGCTCAGAGAAAATTCTGGTTCCATTGACTTACATTGAAAGTAAAGTAAGTTTTTGGTCTCTCCTGTAAAGTTTCTCTTTTGGGGATGCTTGTTTTTTATTGGACAGCGACGATATGCATCTATTCCTGCAATTAAGGCCTGAAACACATTCCAAAATGTTGGGAACGGTGGGCAGGGGGTGCAATTTAGGGCTAGTAATGAGGTAAAACAACTAAATAATGATGTGATTTGTAGGTATAAATGTGGTATCCACCAAAGGCTTTGAGTCCAACAAAGATGAGCAGAGAATCTCCAATTGGTCAACAAATGCATGAGAATATGATCACCACTGCATGTGATGTGATGTAAAGCTTGGATGCAGCTGCTCAGCCATAGAAACCCATTTCATGAAGCTCTCTACGCTCTCTTCTTGAGCTGATCTGAAGACCACATGAAGTTTGGAGGTCTGTAGAGATTGACTCTGTAGAAAGTTGGTGACCTCTGTGCACTATGCTCCTTAGCATCCACTGACCCGCTCTGTCATTGTCATTGTATGTGTTCTACCACTTGGTGGCTGAGTTGCAGTCGTTCCCAATCACTTCCACTTTGTTATAACACCACTGACAGTCCACTGTGGAATATTTAGTAGTGAGGAAACTTCACCACTGGACTTGTTGCACAGGTGGCGTCCTACCAGGTGACGTCCTACCGAGTGCAATGAAATAAAAGTTTGTTTGTTTTTCATACTGTCAAGATTTGGAGTTGGAAAGGATGGTACTGTTTACTCTGGAAAGTTCAAATTTTTGTTACACAGCTGAAGAAACGACACGTAATATCTTCTGTTCCAGTATTTAACCTCCCAGTATTTAGCTTTCAATTTTTTCTGGAGACTCACTTTCAGTTTGTGAAAGGAATTTGCAAGAGTGCTTGTGCCATCTTCACAGCGCTGGGCAATTTGCCACAACATGATTGAAATACACATATTGAAATTTATGGAAAACAGCTATTCATATATTGTGATGCAATATAAACCACTGTGGTGTAATATAAACCAACACAGCCCTAAAAACGAGACCACACATCTAATGAGAAACAGATCTTTAAGGGTTGCAGGAACATGAAAAGGAAAACATACAGAAAATAGAGGATAAAAATAAACAAAAATAACCCAGACAGCTTAACACGGTCACACAAACACGTATATACCTCACACGCAAAGCCTTCACCAAAATAAAGTCTTAATTAATAATGAATTAATTTTCAGGCTAAAATTCTGGAAGGGGGGGGCGGAGAGAGTTTGAGAGAGAGAGAGTTTGAGTGAGACAGAGAGAGGTTGAAAAAGAGAAAGAGAGGGAGAGAGAGAAAGAGTTTAAGAGAGAGGCATTGGAGACATAAACAGTGAGAGAGAGACAGAGAGAGAGAGAGAGAGAGAGAGGGAGTTTGAGAGAGGGAGAGAGAGAGGCAGAGAGAGAAAGCGAGAGATGGGAGAGAGACAGAGTGAGTTTGAGAAAGTGAGAGAGAGAAAGAGAGGGTTTGAGAGAGAAAGACAGAGAGAGAGAGAGAGAGAGAGAGAGAGAGAGAGAGAGAGAGAGGGAGTTTGAGAGAGGGAGAGAGAGAGGCAGAGAGAGAAAGCGAGAGATGGGAGAGAGAAAGAGAGGGTTTGAGAGAGAAAGACAGAGAGAGAGAGATGGGGGAGACTGAGAGAGTTTGAGAAAGACAACGAGAGGGAGAGAGAGAAAGAGTTTGAGAGAGAGAGAGAGATGGGAGAGACAGAGTTTAAGAAAGAGAGAGAGATAGAGAGAGAGAGAGACCAGAGAGAGAGAGAGAGATTGAGAGAGAGAGCGAGAGAGAAAGCAAAAAAGAAAGGAAAGAGAGGAAGGGGGGGAGACCAGAGCGAGAGAGAGAGAGAGAGCAAAAGAGAAAGGAGAGAGAGAAAGGGGAAGAAAGACCAGAGCGAGAAAGAGAGAGAGCAAAAGAGAAAGTAGAGAGAGAAAGGGGGAGAGAGACCAGAGAGAGAGTGAGAGAGACCAGAGAGTTTAAGAGAGAGAGAGAGTAACTTTTTTTCATTTGTATATGTACCACAGTTGTTGCCACTACTTTATTTAATACTTTGAGGCTCCTGTATTGAGAACTTATGGCAAGCCATCTGAGACCCTTGCTCCATACAGACCTTCTCCAAATCCTCTCCAGGCCCATGTATAACAAACAAACCCCTTTATCGGATTTGATTGGATTACAAGTATTGGGGTTTTTCTACCTAGCTAGACATTTTAACTCTTCACAGACTGAATCACAATCTAGGTTGTGTGTAAAAGAGTGTATTTTCATCCAGTTGTATCAAAGTAACAACAGCAGTTTATTCCTACAAACATTAAACAAAAGTAGAGTCCAAAGTCTGTGAAACTGAAGCAAGTGGTGTCTTAAATAGTTACACGCTAGCACCTGAACAGGCATCTGAATGGTTATGATGATATATCATTTAAGGTGGAATGGAAAGTATGAATAAACAAACCATCAGCAAACCTGGGCTATACGTGGGTGCCGCTTGTTTAACTCTAAAAGTTCCACATTTAGTTCATTTAGTTTATCTGAATGTTCCGGTACTATATCTTTAGCTAAGGCGTCTTGTGCTCAATACTCTTTTAGTATAACGTTATTTTGTGTTATACTCTCATAGTAAATGTGAGGTTTGGGTGCATTTTGCATGTTTTTGTTATTCACACCATGAAGCTGTTTTGTGGAGCATGAAAGTTACAGAATGGCACATATGCAATAAGCTATTAGAGTCCAGAGAAAAGAGTGATTCTAGTCTAAGCTAAGTCATTTATTGGTTACAGTCCATTTAATATAACAGATTTGTTTCAATTTATGCCAATAGATTGCAGAGAGAATATTTATTCATGTTAAACTATTTAATTCAAGAGCAAACAGGACTCGAAAATGTTGAGTACTGCCAACTAATTTAAGGTTACAGCGCAGACTGCCAGGATGTCTATTATCCACTATTATTCCTAAGTGTTATAAATACACTGAAACACTGTAAGTAAATATTCAGGTTTTTTTATCTTATTTGACTAAAGGAGACACTTCCATTTATCTTCTTGTGAGCTAATACACCAAATTGAGCAGCCAATCAGACAGCTCTTTCTCACCGACGACCAACATTCTCTGACAAGGGCCTAATTTGTCTGACAATGTTGGGAAACATCAGAACAACTATGGGTAAGGATCAGCCATAGATGTTTCTGTTGAGGCCAGATTTCTGAACTGAATGAGTGAAAGAATGGGTCACTCTCAGGAGCTCAGTGAACTTCAGCGTGGTACCTTGATAGGACGATTAAGGAAACGATTAAGGAAATTTCCTTACTACTAAATATTCCACAGTGGACTGTCAGTGGTGTTATAACAAAGTGGAACCGATTGGGAACGACAGCAACTCAGCCACAAAGTAATAGCCACGTAAAATAACAGAGCAGTCAATCGCTACAGACCTCCAAACTTCATGTGGCCTTCAGATTAGCTCAAGAACAGAGCGTAGAAAGCTTCATGGAATGGGTTTTCATGCCTGCAATCAAGCCTTACATCACCAAGTGATGCAAAGCGTCGGATGTAGTGGTGTAAAGCACGCCACCACTGGACTCTAGAGCAATGGAGACCTGTTCTCTGGAGTGACCAATCATGAACCAGGATGGCGCCGCAGACGGCGACTCTGGTCAGAAGCTCCGTCGTGCTTTGTTTGTTTTTGTTTGTTTTTGTTGTCACATGTGAACCTAACACGGTCACATACAGCGCAGAGGATCTTCTCAGCATCAGGCACTCCATGCCACACGGAATTACTCCCGATTTCTCGTTCTCGGACTGCTTTTTAGGCGTTTTAGTGAGCGGAGTAGCTGCGCTCGTCAGCCGCAGACGCAGGCGGGCGCGCAGACGTGGGAAACGCAGCGGATCCCTAGCATACACCTGGCCAAGCTCCGCTCACTAGGCAACAAAATGGACGAACTTTCACTTCTGAACCAAACCAACAAGGACTTCTCTCTCTCCGCGGCGCTGTGCTTCACTGAGACCTGGCTCACCGAGGCCGCCCCGGACAGCTCGCTCCAGCTCGCCGGCTTTCATCTCCACAGAGCGGACCACGTCGCGGAGACGTCGGGTAAGCTCAGAGGCGGCGGGATCTGTTTCTACATCAACCGCGGCTGGTGTACAGACGTCACTTTGTTCATGAAAACATGCAGCCCTGATCTGGAGTCTGTGTTTATAAACTGTAAACCGTTCTACTGCCCGCGGGAATTCTCCTCTGTGGTGCTCGTCGGAGTTTATATTCCACCAAGCGCGTGCGTGCGCAAGGCACTGCGCGCCCTCGCAGACCAGATCTCCAGCGCGGAGCATAAACACACAGAGTCTGTTTTCATCATTCTTGGGGACTTCAACAGAGCGAAACTCACCAGTGAGCTGCCCAAATACAGACAGCATGTTACCTGCCCCACCAGGGAGAGTAATGTTCTAGATCATTGCTACACTGTATTAAAGGGTGCATACAGCTCTGACCACTCTATGGTCCATCTTCTCCCAACCTACAGACAAAAGCTCAAGTGGGCCAAGCCTGAGGTCAGTACTGTGAAGAAGTGGACCAGTGAGGCTAAAGAGAGGCTTCAGGACTGTATGGAGTTAACAGACTGGTGTGTGTTTGAGGACTCTACAAGCGGGCTGGATGAATATACTGATACAGTGACGTCCTACATCAGCTTCTGTGAGGACATCTGTGTTCCGACCAGGACTCACATTAGATATAATAATGACAAGCCCTGGTTTAACGCCAAACTGAAGCACCTGCGGCAGTCCAAGGAGAACGCTTTAGGAGTGGGGACCGGGCGCTTTACAACAAGTCTAGGAGCTCACTGAACAGAGAGATCAGAGCTGCAAAGAAGAGCTACTCCACAAGCTGAGCAGACTGATGTCCACAAACGAGCCTTCAGCCGTCTGGATATGCCTACACAACCTCTCAGGCTACAAACGACCCCCCCACCAGACAATGGGGGGTCGTCAGCTGGCTGACTACCTAAACACCTTCTACTGTAGGTTTGAAAAGCCCAGCTCCACTGAACAATACAACACCACTTCACACCCTTCTGACTCTCAGCCACCCATTCAGCCTGCCCTGAAGATCTGTGAAGCAGACGTGCACCGACTCTTCAAAAAACAAAGAGTGAGGAAGGCACCAGGCCCAGACGGAGTGTCACCCTCCTGCCTGAGGAACTGTGCAGACCAGCTTGCTCCTGTCTTCACCAAGATCTTCAATAAATCACTGGAGCAGTGTGTCGTACCAGCGTGCTTCAAGCGCTCCACAATAATTCCCATCCCCAAAAAGCCAACCATCTCAGGACTGAATGACTACAGACCTGTCGCACTGACTTCTGTGGTCATGAAATCCTTCGAGAAGCTGGTTCTCACCCACCTGAAGGAGATCACCAACCCCCAACTAGACCCCCTACAGTTCGCGTATCGGGCCAACAGGTCTGTGGACGATGCAGTGAACATGGGACTTCACCACATCCTCCAGCACGTCGACCGTCCAAATACATATGCAAGAGTTCTGTTCTTGGACTTCAGCTCTGCCTTCAACACCATCATCCCCAGACATCTACACACCAAACTGACCCACCTCAGTGTGCCAGCCTCCACCTGCCAGTGGATCACAAACTTCCTCACTGGCAGAGAGCAGCAGGTGAGGCTGGAAAAGATCACCTCAGGAACCAGGACCATCAGCACAGGTGCTCCACAAGGCTGTGTTCTCTCCCCGCTGCTCTTCTCACTCTACACAAATGAGTGTACCTCCACAGACCCCTCAGTCAAAATCCTGAAGTTTGCAGATGATTTGACAGTCATTGGTCTCATCCAGGACAGTGACGAGTCTGCCTACAGACGGGTTGTGGAGCATGTGGTCCTCTGGAGCAACCACAACAACCTGGAGCTGAACACAGCCAAGACAGTGGAGATGAGAGTGGACTTCAGGAGAAGCCCTCCAACCCTTCCAGCACTCACCATCCTCAACAGCACTGTAATGGCTGTGGACTCCTACAAGTTCCTGGGTACAATAATCTCCAGGGACTTGAGATGGGACTGCAACATCAGCACCATCATCAAGAGAGCTCAGCAGAGGCTGTACTTCCTGCGTCAGCTGAGGAAGTTCAACCTGCCCAAGGAGCTGATGGTGCAGTTCTACACCGCCACCATCGAATCTGTCCTCACCACATCCATCACAGTGTGGGGCAGCTCAGCCACCAAACACCACACCCACACACTGCAGCGCATCATCAGGTCTGCAGAGAGAACCATCGGTGTGAAGTTACCCTTCCTACCGGACCTGCACACGGCCAGAACTAGGAAGCGGGCAGAGAACATCGTCCGTGATCCGTCACACCCTGGACATCACCTGTTCCAGTATCTTCCCTCAGGTTGGCGTTTCAGTCAGTTGAGGATCAAGACCTCCAGACTTCAGAGAAGTTTCTTCCCACACGCCATCACACTCATGAACAGCTGAACATCACAACGCTACATTCTGGATACAGTCTACTACATACATACATCCATATCCAGATGTTCTCTCACTCTTCTTCTTGTTCTGCACTTTTTATTTATCTGATAGAGTCTCAGAACACTCTGTACCATCGTCTCAACCAGTGACTCTTCTGTTCTTCATATTTATATCTATTTAATTCAGTCTGCACTGTCCTCAACTGCTGCACTTAGCACTTTATTTTTAATATACAACTCTGCACATGTTAAGTTTACAGGTGTGTCTGTGCGTGTATGTCACTGTGTGTGTGTGTGTGTGTGTGTAGATTGGATGTGCTACTTCTGTAATGTCAGTTATCGTGCACTGTGAGCTTCTGTTACCAAACACAAATTCCTTGTATGTGTGAGCATACTTGGCAAATAAAGTCCGATTCTGATTCTGATTCTGATTCTCCGTCTGGGAATCCGATGGACGAGTCTTGGTTTGGTGGTCACCAGGAGAACGGTACTTATCTGACTGCATTGTGCCAAGTGTAAAGTTTGGCGTGGGGTTGTTTTTCAGGAGGTGGGTTTGGCCCCTTAGTTCCAGTAAAAGGAACTCTTAGTGCTTCAGCAGACCAAGATATTTTGGACAATTTCATACTCCCAACTTTGTGGAAACTGTTTAGGGATGACCCCTTTCTGCTCCAACATGACTGCCCACCAGTGCACAAAGCAGCTCCATAAAGACATGAATGAGCGAGTCTGGAGTGAAAGTACTTGACTGGCCTGCACAAAGTCAACCTGATAGAACACCTTTGGGATGAATTAAAGCGGAGACTGTGAGCCAGACCTTCTCGTCCAACATCAGTGTCTGACCTCACAAATGCTCTGTTGGTCAAACATTCCCATAAACACTCTCCTAAACCGTGTGGAGAGCCTTCCCAGAAGAGCTGAAGCTGTTATAGCTGCAAAGGTTGGGCCGGCATCATATTAAACCCTATGGATTAAAAATGGGACGTCACTCAAGTTCATATGGTGTGAAGACAGACGAGCGAATGGCAATATAGTGCATATTAGGAGGGACATTATGTCTCCACAGCAAATCCTCTAATAGACAGTAATAAATAACAGAAAACAGAAAAAACACCTCTACAAACAAGAAAAACTGGGACTTCACAAACAACTCATGCGAGAATACAGTCCAGGTCTTAATGAGTCTGCAACAAGAGACAGGTGCGAGTGATAATTAGTGTGCATTTCGGGTGGAAGAGGTCCAATTGCTGGGCTACTGGAACAGTCAGTGTTTCCCAGGAGGGCACTGAAATATTCCTTCTAATATAAAGCACGGCCAACACTTTGCCTTGAGTCAAACACACTGCAAGCTATCTATATTTTTAATAATGGAAGTTGTAAGTGTGTGTTAATTTGCTGTGGCATAGGTCAATCCAAGAGGGAGAGAAGAAACCAATATCAACAGTCATTTGCAGCCTAATGACTTAAAACAGTACCTCGAGAGAAAAGAGTGTTAGCAGTGTTAGGAGTGGAGGACGGGAAGATAGCAACTAAACTATCCAGGATTCTCAAGGTTTCTTGATAAACGCAACACCCCAGACTAATGTTAATGCTGCCGCTGTGTGCTCCAGGGTCCTGACACAGTCTCAACCCAGTAATTACCGACAATAGCTTCAAAACCAGCTGTGGAAATGGACCAAAATACATCAGAACCTCCTTCTGGAAACAAAAAAGCAAAAAAACAAATAGTTTAATAGAGAAAATGCAAGTTTCTAAAGTTCTAAAGTGCTTAAACTAAATTATCTGTTGAGTGCCCTTTAAGCCCTTTAAGGTTCTTCTCAGCTTTTTGATAGAGTAACTATATCTTGATAAAGAAGGTGTTGAACTCAACTCAACCTGACTCAAGCATCTCTACACTTGTATTACCAAACGGTCCAATGATTTCTTTATGTTAAAGATGTCTATGCTAAGCTAATGTAATTGGAATTATTTGAAATACTATTGCCCCAAACAAAACAACAAAACTGCATTATATATATATATATATATATATATATATATATATATATATATATATATATATATATATATATTAGGTTGATCGCTCACTCTAAATTGCCCATAGGTGTGTGTAAGTGTATGTTGCCCATGCGATGGACTGGCGACCTGTCCATGGTTAGATAAATAATTCAATAGTGAAACAATAGCACCCCCAAGTTGGCAACTATCAAACGTTCATGTGAGCCCACCCCTGCAGGGAGTCTGCACCTCTCTCCTTTAAGGTGACGACTATCAACCCCTATCTTTCAATGTTGACTCCCCAAATGCTGCCAGCCTCGCCCCGCCCACCCCAACTTCTACTTAAACCATGTCAGACTCACTAGACTGAGTTAGAGATGAGTTAGAGATGGACTAGACTGGGTTAGAGATGAGTTAGGGACGACTTAAAGATGGACTAGACTGAGTTAGAGATGAGTTAGACACGAGTTAGAGATGGACTAGACTGGGTTAGAGATGAGTTAGGGACGAGTTAGAGATGGACTAGACTGGGTTAGAGATGAGTTAGGGACGACTTAAAGATGGACTAGACTGAGTTAGAGATGAGTGAGGGACGAGTTAGAGATGGACTAGACTGGGTTAGAGATGAGTTAGGGACGAGTTAGAGATGGACTAGACTGGGTTAGAGATGAGTGAGGGACGAGTTAAAGGTGGACTAGACTGGGTTAGAGATGAGTTAGGGACGAGTTAGAGATGGACTAGACTGGGTTAGAGATGAGTTACGGACGAGTTAGAGATGGACTAGACTGGGTTAGAGATGAGTTAGGGACGAGTTAGAAATGGACTAGACTGGGTTAGAGATGAGTTAGGGACGAGTTAGAGATGGACTAGACTGGGTTAGAGATGAGTTAGAGACGAGTTAGAGATGGATTAGACTGAGTTAGAGATGAGTTAGAGATGGACTAGACTGGGTTAGAGATGAGTTAGGGACGAGTTAGAGATTGACCAGACTGAGTTAGAGATGAGTTAGAGACGAGTTAGAGATGGACTAGACTGGGTTAGAGATGAGTTACGGACGAGTTAGAGATTGACTAGACTGAGTTAGAGATGAGTTACAGACGAGTTAGAGATGGACTAGACTGAGTTAGAGATGAGTTAGGGACAAGTTAGAGATGGACTAGACTGGGTTAGAGATGAGTTAGGGATGAGTTAGAGATTGACTAGATTGAGTTAGAGATGAGTTAGGGACAAGTTAGAGATGGACTAGACTGGGTTAGAGATGAGTTAGGGACGAGTTAGAGATGGATTAGACTGAGTTAGAGATGAGTTACGGACGAGTTAGAGATGGACTAGACTGGGTTAGAAAGGAGTTAGGGACAAGTTAGAGATGGTCTAGACTGGGTTAGTGATTCAATGCTTAACTCAGACTCTCACCCTAAAAACTAGATTGACTCAGACTTCCAACCCAGTGATTCAATGCTCAACTCAGACTCTCACCCTAAAAACTAGATTGACTCAGACTTCCAACCCAGTGATTCAGTGCTCAACTCAGACTCTCACCCTAAAAACTAGATTGACTCAGACTTCCAACCCAGTGATTCAATGCTCAACTCAGACTCTCACCCTAAAAACTAGATTGACTTAGACTTCCAACCCAGTGATTCAATGCTCAACTAAGACTCTCACCATAAAAACTAGATTGACTCAGACTTCCAACCCAGTGATTCAATGCTTAACTCAGACTCTCACCCTAAAAACTAGATTGACTTAGACTTCCAACCCAGTGATTCAAGGCTCAACTCAGAATCTCACCCAAAAAACTAGATTGACTCAGACTTCCAACCCAGTGATTTAAGACTTGACTCAGACTCTCAACATAAAAACTAGATTGACTCAGACTTCCAACCCAGAGATTCAAGACTCGACTCAGACTCTCACCCTAAAAACTAGACTTGACTTAGACTTCCAACCCAGTGATTCAATGCTCAACTCAGACTCTCACCATAAAAACTAGATTGACTCAGACTTCCAACCCAGTGATTTAATGCTTAACTCAGACTCTCACCCTAAAAACTAGATTGACTTAGACTTCCAACCCAGTGATTCAAGGCTCAACTCAGACTCTCACCCAAAAAACTAGATTGACTCAGACTTCCAACCCAGTGATTTAAGACTTGACTCAGACTCTCAACATAAAAACTAGATTGACTCAGACTTCCAACCCAGAGATTCAAGACTCGACTCAGACTCTCACCCTAAAAACTAGACTTGACTCAGACTTCCAACCCAGAGATTCAAGGCTCAACTCAGACTTGTACTCTGATGACCAAAGACTAAAGACATCCCAAAGTCTAGAGTCTTGGCTCAGACTCACACCCCAAAAACTAAATACCTGACTTAGACTCTTGGCCCAAATACTCGAAATTTCACTCACAGCCCAGTGATTCAAGACTCAAACTCGCATCCTGATGACATTATAAGCAAAGAAAATATGCAGGCATCAATTTTCTGAATTCACAACAACAAAATGTGGTAGTAAACAATCATATCTCATAGACTGTGGACACTTAATAACACAGATACTAACTTTAAATACAGTTTACAACAGTATTGAATTTATTGAACAGTAAATTATCAATAAATTTATTTATAAACACTTATTAAAGGCCAGGCAGTGGTTCCTAAGAACGATTAGGTTCTACTTTATTTATAGTCTTGCAAATGTATTAATAAAGATATTATAGATGTATTTAGCTCTTTATAAACATTTAATAAGAGTAACATATTAATAATTAGGTATGAATAGGTTCCACTTATTTGTTTTGGTCTTCCAGATTAATTAGCAATGGTGCTTCTATATTATGATATTATTAATTGCTTATAAGATGTATAGAAATTGCTTGTTAATGCTTTAGTAATTGGTAAGAAGTGGACCTCAAAATACTGTTACCCATTCTTCTTCTTCTTCATAAGAACAAAACCAAAACTGGACAAAACATCTTAACTGTACCTTCAAACCGTCAACCACTTTCCTTCAAACCTGTTTCTTCAGTTGGCCCTGAAAATATGTATTTCTGTGAATAGACTTGGCGAATCATAACTGCACCCGTCTTGCGAAAACAAAGAGGTATGAGCACACACACACACTTCCACAAACTCATTCACAGCAGCCTCTTCCACTGCTTGTTTTAGAAACCGAGCTGTAATTGAGTTTGTGTGTTAACGGAGAAGAGAAACTGGGAAGTGCTCATTAAAATGCTGAAGGCTTATGAATAAGTAACTGAGTAACAAGTGAGAACATTAGAAACGTAATGATGTAGAAGGAGTGAATAGCATTAGCATAATGCTACGACTTTCATTTGCTTTCACAAACTTATGCACCTACACTGACGGCGAGAAGAACGATATTTTCTGTTCATGGCGTTGACGTAATCATTCCATGGATGTGGCTTGGTGGAGGTCATATGCTGGAATGAGTTGTAATGACCAACATTGTTCAGTTCATGGCATCAAACAATATGACTATGTCATGACCAGTAAGCCAAATGCAGTTGACCAGCTACTTCAGTGTGGGTGGGCTACTAACTCACTCAACATAGCTACACTAAAGCCAGCTCACAATGAACATAACCCAGATTTGCAAGGCAGAGACTCAAGACTAACCGTGGACTAAATTTGCTCCCCGGTACCTCAAGACTCAATTCAGACTAGCACCCACTGATTTAAGACTAAACTCTGAGTCAAGACTTGAAACAGACTTGCACATCAGAAACTAGATCTAAACTAGACTTTTCTCTGACTCACACCACAAAAAACAGACTTGACTCCAACTCACAACCCAGTGGTTCAAGACTCAACTAAGACTCTCACCCTAAAAACTAGACTTGACTCCAACTCACAACCCAGTGATTCAAAACTCAACTCAGACTTGTACCCTGATAACCCAAGACTTAACTCAGACTGCAGACTTCAATCAGACCGGTATCCCAAAAACTTGAGAGAGACTTGTCTCTGACTCACACCACAAAAACCAGACTTGACTCCAACTCACAACCCAGTGATTCAAGACTCGACTCAGACTCTTACCCTAAAAACTAGACTTGACTCCAACTCACAATCCAGAGCTTCAGGACTCAACTCAGATTCTCACCCTAAAAACTAGACTTGACTCCAACTTGCAACCCAGTGATTCAAAACTCAACTCAGACTTATACCCTGATGACCCAAGACTTAACTCAGACTGCAGACTTGAATCAGACTTGCATCCCAAAAAAAGAATTGACTCAGATTACAAATCAGTGATTCAGTGAATCAAACTTACACACCAAAGATTAGAGACTTGATTCAGATTCACATCCCAAAAACCTGACTTGATTTGCACCCTGACATCTTAAGAATTGACTCAGACTTGCACCAAAGACTAGATGTGACCCAGACTCATAGCCCAGTGATTCAAGATTCCATTTAGAATTTTATCCTATTGACTCAAAACTCGATTCAGACTCACACCCATAAGACACCTGACTCAGACTTGCACCCCAAATGACTCCAGACTTCACTCAGACTTGTACAAAAGTGATTTGAGACTCAACTCAAACATTTCTGGCACAAATGTCAGTGATGTCATGGAAGAAACACATAGTATCTAGTTGATATAGGCTGGGGTTTCACTGCTCACCTATTGGCCAGAGCTGAAGGTATTAAAAACAACACATTTAAAAATAATAAAACAATAAAACAACAAAATACTACTGCACATTTTCTAAAAACGAAGAGATCTTCAGAGCGATATCATGCAAGAACAACTCTTGATCTCCTGAAGAACTTGTAAGGTTGAAACCTCTTCACTAAAATCTGTAGGGAGCCAGAGGTGGTTTCTTCATGGCTTCACTCAACAGAAGGTCCTTTTGGTGTTTTATCCTTATTTTATTTCATTCTTTTCAAATCTCTTATGATAAAACAATTTCATTTCTTGCCAGTAGGGGTTGCAGTTTGAAATCCACCCATTCCAGCTACCGACTTTTAGCGATGATACACCATCATCATTATTACAGCCATCATCATTACGATCACGGCGACAATACTGTTCGAAACTCGCACGACCCAAAGATATCAGCGATGGAAGCCTTCCGGAGAACCCATCAGTATGCTGGTGCTCACCCCACAGCATCTGTCCAAACCTCCTGCCTCTCCTGCTCATTTACTTTCATGAAACAGAGAGAATCGGTGAGGGGAAAAAAAGAGAGAGAATATGAGAGTGCTGAAACAACAGATAGTCATTCTGACAAGCCGGCCCAATCCTCAGAGGCTGTAAAATTAATTAGCGCGTTCTTGTATCCGTTAGTTACGATTCGGTGGCCATGATTCCGGCTTTGTCTCCGAGGCCGAGAGCAGCTGTGTGCAGAAGAAGAACAGTCGTCTGCCGGAGTGTTGTTTGAGCTAAGATACTGTAGCCAAAGGAGCAAGGTTAAGAATAAGCCAAACTACTGAGCCATGGAAAAAAACCCACCAGGCATCAGGAGATCTGTAGTTCATGTGTTACACGATTGAGAGAACCTCTGGGCCGGTGGTCTGGGTCATCTCCAGCCCTGTCTCAGGGCTACCGGCAAGCGATGTCATTGACATGCAAACGTAAAGAGTAGAAGAGGCTATAAGTGTGCATTTGGAACAGACTCATGTGACAGTCAGGCTCTGCCATGAGTCACGCCAAGCAAGATGGTGATATCAGTCATCCTTGCATCAATCAGCCCTTAGCTCTTAAAGCAATAAGGCGCAGAGAGCCTCGAAAGGTCACCACACACAAGCCATCATATAACATAGCATCAAGTAGCAGATTCGGTAGAAGCTGCTTCTGTACTGCATAGAATGTGTTCCAGTGAGAGTCACCATAAATGTCAAGTTTTGTAATAAGTAAGTTCTATGCAGTAAAACTTTCACCATAATTCATCACGCTTCACGCATCATTAGCCTCTCTCTAAAAGACTGTCTTTGAGTAAATTTCAAGCCATCGGTCATCTACACTGACCAGCCAATTCACTGAGTACACCTTATATATCAATCAATCAATCAACAAATTTTATCTCGGAAATACATTGAGGGGTGACCCTCATTTTCAATGCAGCCGAGCATTTACATTTTAAGGGATTGAAAACTAAATGAATAATAATAATAATAATAATAATAATAATAATAATAATAATAATAATAATAATAATAATAATAAATAAAATACAAATTTTAAAATAAACATTTAATATAGATGAATAAAATATAAATGTATTTTTTTGGAAGATTGTAATAAAAGAATATAAAATAAACATGAAATTAAACAAATAAGATAATACAAATTAAAATACTAATAAAAAAATAAACTTATTTAAAACAATAACAATAAAAAACAAATAAAATAATATAAAATACATAAAAATAAATAAGATAATAAAAATTAAAATACTAATAAAAAATAAACTCATTTAAAACAATAACAATAAAAAAATAAAACAATATAAAATAAACATAAAATACATAAAAATAAACAAATAAGATAATAAAAATTAAAATACTAATAAAAAATAAAATCATTGAAAACAATCACCATATCAAAAATTAAATAAAAGAATATAAAATAAACATAAAATACAGACAAATAAACAAATAAGATAAACATTTAAATCCTAATAGAAAGATAAACTCATTTAAAACAATCACAGGCTTTCTGATGGTGACTAGAAACTAAAAGTTTAAAATGGTTCAGTGTAAAGAATTCCAGCTCGCTGGTGCACGGTAGCTAAAATCAGATTTTTCTAGTTCACCAAAAACTCTGTAACTGACAGGTGATCCAACCACTAGAGCGAGTGTGATAATTATTGTTATTTATTGAAATCAGAGAAGAGTGATTTATAGATAAAAATAAGCCAATGAGATTCTCTTCGTACAGCTAGTAAGGACCAACCAGCTCTATCATAGAGTCTGTAGTGGTGAGTACTGTATGGGTCACCAGTTATAAATCTCAGAGCAGAGTGATAGATTGAATCTAGCGGTTTGAGGGCACTGGCGGACGCTTTATAATAGATTACATCGCCGTAGTCCAGGACTGCTAGTATGGTTGCCTCCACTATTCTTTTCCTAGCGTACGTGGGTAGACAGGATTTATTCCGATAAAGGAATCCGAGCTTCTGTCTGCACTTAATGGCGTGTTTGCTTATATGGGATTTAAAGGAGAGTTTTTCATCCAGCCAGATGCCGAGGTATTTATATTCGCTGTCTCATTCGATGCTAGATCCTGTCAGGGTAGTAATATTTATGGAATCTAAAACGCTATCTGAAAATCTGGAAAACAGCATGAATTTGGTTTTATTAGCATTTAAGACCAACTTAAGTTTATATAGAGCAGTCTGTAAAGAGTTAAAAGAATATTGAAGTTTATCTAGTGCAGCGTGTGCCGAATCTACTGAGCAGTACAAGATCATTGATAATAAAACTGGGCCCAGGATCGAGCCCTGAGGGACTCCTTTTGTTATAGGCTGTAGGTCTGATTTATGGTTACCGAGAGACAAACATTGCTTCCTTTATATATACTCGTGTCCATTCTATTAGAATTTAGAACCATATGCCACTTGTGTTCCTCCCACAGTCCAAACACATGCATGTTAGGTTGATCAGTCACTCTAAATCGTCATTCTAAGTGTATTGGTCGTGCAATGGACTGGCGAGCTGTCCATGGTGTACCCCGCCTTCGCCCGATGACACTGGGATTGGCTCCAGCCCCTTGTGAGCCCGACTAGCGAGATAAAGCAAAAGATAATGGACAGAGGAATTTAACCTCCACCTTTAACTGACCTGTGCAGTGAAACACCCACATTAGGGGGCAGTGAGCACACTTGCCCAGAGTTGGGGGTAACCCAGTTGCTGGTTAGATGCCTCCCTCAGGGGTAGTTTAGTCATGTTCTGTTGAGGGGATTGTTGAGGGGTTGAGGGGATTGAACTGCTGACCTTCCGATCCCAAGGCTAGTTCCCTAACCTCCAGCCCACAACTGCCCCATTTACCAAATAGGAGAGCTTATAGGAGCAGACTGTAGTCCATTTGTTTTTCTGTATACTTTGCCACCATGTTCTCCAATGTCAGGACCCCCACAGGACCACCACAGAGCAGGTATTATTTGGGTGGATTATTTTCAGCATTCTGTGATGCTGACATGGTTGAAATATAATACAATATATATATATATATATATATATATATATATATATATATATATATATATATATATATATATATATATATATATATATATATATATATTGTATTATATTTCAATATATATATATTATATATATATATGGAGGGGACAAAACCTAGAGCACTTCAGTTATGGAACCAGAATTTTTAGAGCGCTGTTTTAGAGAGCAGCATTTCTATTGGTTTATTAACCATAACATTCTCACACAATGTGAATGGAAGCTTGTGTTCACATGACGCAGAAAAATCTAATTTCATATACAGATACATGGGTTTTTTTGGACAGCAACGATATATTTGGCCTATAGATGTCATCTCCTAACAATAATACACATCAGGGACCAACTTATGAAACTTTTGGTGCTGGAGTACAACAAACACTATGGCTAATAAGGGTACACCCTCTCCAAAGCCCAATACCAATTCCTTTTGTCTGTTTTCTATTAATGTCCACATTAAAAGCAATAACCCATGCAATTTGTTTATTAAAAGCTAATGCTCAATGTTGAAAATGAAGGTTACAAAACACAACTACATGTAGCTTTGTCAGGTGTGTTCAATGCTCAGGAGGGCGTTTATTAAGAACGTTGGGTAAAAGTTTAGTTTACCAAATCTGCCCACCTGTTTACAACTTGATGGTAAAAACTCACACTGGTGGTCTTTGTTAAATATCCATTACTATCCAAAATGGACTGATGGAAAGAGGATTACTACTGCATAACATCATTGTCCAACAAAAAACAATCTCCAAAACAGCAACAGGATCTTTACTGTCAATGTATGCCAATCGAACCAGATTTTTTTCCAGGCTGTTTTGGAGCTCTTCTATTGGTCCCTTCATCTGGAAAGTTTCAGACAAATGGCAAATGCTGTGTTCAAATGATTCTGAAAAATGAACAAAAATGGAAAAACATGTTTTACTTTGGACATGTCTCATGCACAATTGTGACAAACACCCCTTAGTGATCCTTGTGTGTTGCACCCTCAGTGTTGAGCTCTGTTTTCACGGGGTCCTTGGTTATCTTACGCTTGAACCTGCAGTGGACTCTCATACATTTCAGTCATCTTGAGGCTTTATGCTTCAAACTCCCAGGGCCTTGGCAGACATGAGAACACATTTGAATTCCAGTCAAGCACACATTTGTGACAGGAATGCTATAATAAGGATATTTCTTAAAAAGATCATCAACTTTTCATTGGTGGGATTTGCAGTACCGTGGTGTTGAGTGACAGGTCGGCGTTACTGAGGAAACCACAGGCGGTCGGTACTGCACTGAAGGGGGGAACCCAAGAGTGATAAATGTAGTAGAACCTGAGTGAACCTACAAGCTCTATTCCTGGGACTGACCTCATCTTGAAGAACGGTTGACACAATATCATATATAGTTATACCCTCCAAACAAGGGCCAGTCTGAGGGGAAAAGGGCTGGAACTCAAGCCACACCGGGGTTTTGTCTGTGAACACAGGCTGATCTAAATGTAGGCTATGATGCTGAACCCAGTTGAACACTCTAGTACCCCACAGGAGGATTGCACATTATGAGTGAACGCTAATTCAAGATAGATCTGGATCACGTTTTCATTTTCCTTTGATAGGCCATCCAGCATTTTCTGATATTGGCTCCATCCGGTTCACCTGGTATCTGATCTGTGCCCCAAGGTTATAATAGTTTTGAATTTTTTTTTCTCTCTAATTCTGTTAGTTTTAGTTAGTTGTTAGAGTGGGTTTGCTAGTTTTTATTTGTTTTTCATTTTTTATTACTGCTTAGTTTTAGTTTTTATTAGTTCTAGTATTAGTTTTTGTTTTTTTTACACTTTGTGCTATTTTTCAGGTGCAGAATTCAAAAAGGTCAGAATAAGTATTTTGTAATAAAAACTCAACAGAGGTCATTCACTCTTTCAGCACCGGATGATTTGAATTCTGGTTCGAGTAAAATGCTAAACTTTTTGAAGGCAGCCAAGTCAAATAGTCATGTGGACATCCTAGTCTCGATAAACGTGTTTACCCATGCATCCTTCCGCTCGTGGTGCTCCTGCGTAATAACTAACCAGCAGCTTGGTTGCCGGTGAAAGCAGTCTGTTATGGTTGTTTCCTTCCCGGTGCTACCTGGCCAGGATGTGACCTCTCTTTTGGGGGAGCTACTTAGAGAGGTTAGCTTGTCAAGGTACTCACAGGTAGCCCTCTCGTGCAAGCTTCTCAAATGGACTTTGAGATTGAGACTCTGCCGCTTTCTCCCAACTTGCTAGCGTAGAGAGCAGAACAGACTGTAAACAAGAAGAGGCATCAGGGGGCCGTACAGCTCGGGCAGCTAACGTAAAACTACATGACTGGATATCAGTCCACAAGGCTTATGAATAAACTGACAAACATGAAAATGCATGGTAATCTATCTATAATTTTTAGTTTGTTTTAGTTAGGTTTGTAAACGTTAGTTGTTATATTTATTTCTGTCAACAAAAATATTTTCTCAATTTCAGTTTCTGTTGTTTCCATAGATTCAGTTAATGATAATAACCCTGCTGTGCCCTCCGAAAAGTGTCCTGTGCCCTAGCAGTTACCCATCATTAGTAAGGAGTAGAGATGGACCGATCAGCGTTTTTGAGGCCGATTCCGATCACCAATCATCTTTCAATGCGATTGGCCGATAGCTGATACCGATCGAGGGCGGGGCTATATGCCACAGCAGGGCTACATGTAGTTATTAGCGCAAGCAAGTCATGAAACATGGTCTAAACCGGTTTATTATCTTTTTTTAACAAGCTAATATGAAACAACATAATATGTTTAACTAAATTAATAGTACAAGATCGGCTAAATTGGAGAAATATCGGCCGACTACATATTTTAATTAAAAATCGTTCGATACCGATACATAGCCGATCGATCCTTCCATCTCTAGTAAGGAGTCGTCTCTCTCTAGACTTGCTGTACTCGGCAGCAGAACTTCCAAGAGGAAAACCAGCATCTGTTTTCTTTTCTCTGAGAAAAACAGAAAGTGTCCCACTCAGCCCCCCCAGCAGCTGCTTTGCCTATGCTTGACCATTGATCTCAGCAAATCGCATTGTGCTGTGTGCTTTGGCTCGCGAGCAGCCGAGTGTGCAGGAGACACATGTCTGGTCAAAAAAGCAGCCGTCAAAATGGCTGACGCTAAGCATCTGGTCTCATTTCCCATGGTTCATTCTCCCGGCTGCTGCGGATGCCTCGATCAATTTAGGTTTGAAGATTTCGGTCTTTAATTTTCACAGCATGGGAGTTTTAACTTGCTCTGTCTGCGCTGGTGGCTCTCAGGCCCAGTTTTGAGGTCCTCGACTTGAAAGCAGCATCTCGTAATCGTGGTCATTTAGAGTTCCCCCCAGTTCCCAGCACATACTTAGAGCTCCTGATGCAACAGACTAATTAACAAGGTGAAAACACTGGCAGAGCAGCGGTACTCCAAAAATAGGGTTGAGGGCAGCAGGACTGGAGCTTATTTTTTAAATTGCAGCCTAATTACTACATTAATATTAGGATAGAACCCTGCAGGGAGATGTTTCCACACAGTGTTTCATGCTTTTACTTTGAATTAATTTCCTTGTAGATGATCTGATTTCTCTGGTCCATGTTATTTCCTTTGTTAATATACCCATTCCTGCATTTCAGGCCTGCAACATGTTCCAAAAAAGTTGGGACTATAAAGCATTTATCACTTTATAATGTTGCCATTACGTAACTATACACACAAATCTAACAACATGAAGCTCATGTGTTAACATTGTGACTCCAAACTGCTAAACTCTAAGCATAATTCCATACGTTCTCACAGTGGCAGATCTAGGAATTTTTTTGAGTAAGGGGCCATCAAGGGGCCACAATATTTATAGAGGGGCCAAGTATTTGTCCAACATCTTTGCACACAATTGGTCACAATTGGTCAGGTGTATACATTTCACCAGACACACTATGTTCAAACACTTGAATGTAATTTAAAAAAGCTTAAAATCTTTAAAATTTTTAAAATCTCATTTTTAAAATCAGAGAGAGTCCTGTTCCAGTTTTTGGCTAAAACACAAATGTATGTCACAAACTCCAAGCAGGTATTCTGCTGAAACCATGTTGTCTATAAGACCACATTATTATTTATTTAAAACTGAAGGAATGACTTGAACGCTTGAAATATAAAAGTGGGTTGTGGTAGATGAGGTGATATACAAACCAATAATAAACCATAAAAATTAAAGCCATTACATTAAAGTTATGGTTGAGGCTGAATCGTTCTTTTCATATTCTCTATCATTGCCAAACACTATAGTTAATATTAATACACATATGCAAATTACAAAGAAGAACATGAATTAGCATTACATTTATTTTTATATGCTAAAGTTCATGTCTAAACACAAGTAGGGCCTCAATTAAACCACTAAACCAGCTCCTCAGAAAAACTTTCTCCACGGGATCATGCAAGTCTTCTTCTGCAAGCTTTATTCATGCTAGATATTCCAGGTTCCTCATTAGCGTCAGTAGTGTTTGGGGATAAATATATATTCATAGGGAACAGAACTGGCATCCAGTTCAATCCAGTCCCTGATTTCCCTCAGTGTGATGGCATTGTTTTCCAAAACCATGTTTACTATGGTGATCTCTTGTTCAGTTGTGAATTACTGGCGTCTGCCATCTCTTGCTGGCCGTCTTTCTATTCTGTGAAAGTATATACACACATTATCAGATACATTTTACAGTTTTTCCACATTGTACACACACAAAATGTGGAACTATACACACAAATCCAAAAACCTGAAGCTCATGTGTCAACATTGTGACTCCAAACTGCCAAACTCTAAGCACAATTCCATACATTCTCAATCAAATATCATTCTAAAAAACAACTTTGCCAATCACTAAACACAAATTACATTATTTAGCACACTTTGGTCAACTAAGAAACCCTGACCTTCAAATACATGATAATTAACTGATAATTAACAAATAGTCTCACACAAGTTGCACCTGTGCAAACTTATTGAACGTTTTTAGTAATTTATCAGAGTATAAAAAAGGCCTCAAGTGACTGATACAGGTTTTAGGGGAGATGATGGAGCAGTAGGAGCACAGAGGAAGAGTGAGAGTAAGAGGAGGCCTAGCAGGGATGAGGAAGAGCAGGAGGAAGGCAATCTTTCAAATGAGATACGTGCAACCTTAGTGGACCATGTAATCAATCATGGCCTAACCATGACTGAACACTAGCCTCTGTTATACAGGTTTTTAGAGAAGAGAATAGGTGAGTGACCATTGATTAGCTTTACAGTAATTACAGTTTTTTCACATTGTATACACACAAATCCAAAAACATGAAGCTCATGTGTCAACATTGTGACTCCAAACTGCTAAACTCTTAGCACAATTCCATACGTTCTCAATCAAATATCACTCTAAATCACAACTTGGCAAATCGCTAAACACAAGTTGCATCATTTAGCACACTTTGGTCACCTAAGAAACCCTGACCTTCAAATACAAACTGATAATTAACAAATAGTCTCACACAAGTTGCACCTGTGCAAACTTATTGAACGTTTCAGTAATTTATCAGAGTATAAAAGAGGCCTCAAGTGACTGATACAGGTTTTAGGTGAGATGATGGAGCAGTAGGAGCACAGAGGAAGAGTGAGAGTAAGAGGAGGCCTAGCAGGCCATAAAGGACGAGGAAGAGCAGGAGGAAGGCAATCTTTCAAATGAGATTCAAACACTTCTGATAATAGTGCTTTGAATTAATTTTGTCTGTGTTTATTTGATGCTCTGTAAGAGATAAGCATAGACATAGCTGTGTGTGTTGTTTTGGTGGAAGGAATCAGTTTTGCTAGAGATTTGTGGAGTTTCACCAAAGCAGTTCATAATTTTGAGTTTGTGTTTAGAGTTTTGAGAAACTGAGCCAAGTTTCTAGAAATGCGTTTAAACGTTTGGGAAAAACTGTAACACTGTTTAACACCGACAATAGTAGATAATTAAGTATTTCAGGTGTTATTCTCTACATATTCTTTGTTGTGGATCGGGCAGGACTGCAGTTTTGCAGATTGCAGGACGTCCCTGAGTTCTTCTAAGCTATTCTCAAAGGCAACATATGCTCTCAATGTACTTTCCTGCATTGATGCTGCATCGCACAAGTTTAAAGTACCTTTGCCAGGGGCACTGACACACTGACTGCATACCATGACAGACCCTGGCTCTTGGACTTGTTGCTGATAACAGTCTGGATGGTCCTTCTTGTCTTTGGTCCGAAGCACATGGTGTCCATTTCTTCCAAAACAAAAAAAAACTCTACTGATGGACTACTGATCCATCTGACCACAGTACAAGTTCCCACTGTGCGATGGTCCATCTCAGATGCCTCTAGATGCTTCTGGACATGTTAACATAAGGCTCCTGTCCTGCACAGTAGAGTTTGAATTGGTGTTTGTGAATGTAAGTCTATGTTGTAGTGCTTTACAAAGATTGACCATAGTAATAATAACAGCCATCGCCGGATCATGGGTCTTGATGCCGTCTGAGGGATCAAATTCCATCATTATAATGTTTTTTTCTCATTACTAGCCCTAAATTGCCCCTCCTCCCAACTTTTCTTGGAATGTGTTTTGGAAGTGTTGCAAGCCTGAAATCGAGGAATGGATGTCTATTAACAAATGAAATGAACTTGACTAGACAGCACAAGTAACATCTTGGGTCCAAACTGTCTGCAATGAAACAAAAGTCAAAGCAGATATAAGAAACACAGCATTTCTTTTTATTTGATGAAACACAACATTTTCTGATTTGGGCTTATATACTATAAATAATAGTGCCATCATTTCTTGCTGTGTCTTGGTTCAGGTTCTTCGTGAGTTCATAGGCCACTGGGGAGGCATTATGTTTGATGTGGAGCAAAAGTGGAGCAAGAGTGGGGCTGGATTTTCTCCTCTCTTTCAAAGATAAAAGCTTTTATCAAAATACAAAATAATGTTGACATGTTAGAGGTGTCCCACATGCCACGTTGTTGTTCTTCAATTGGAAATTCATCAGGCTGAGTTTGTGTAGCACTTTCCACTTCCCATGATCCATCAAATCTCAAGCACTTTCAGTGATGTTGAGGTGGTCAGGACTATGGGGCAGCTTCTTTGTTTGGTGTGTCTGTATCTCCTTTTCTCAGTGAGGAGCTTCTTGACCAACTACATATCCTTTCAGACTCATAGTCTTTCAGACATGTCTTCTCGCGGTGAGTGGAAGGATAAACAGAAACATCTATGGATGGTTTCAGATCTGAAGCAAGGGTGAAGCTTGATGTTCTAGATCTTAAAGATGAAAGCTTTAAGATGCTGTTTATCTGATGGTAGCAGTAACGTAAGCTGTCTGGCTGTGTATTAACCATATAGCCATTAAATCATAATATACTGTATATTATGTAATATGTAATTGTCTTTAGTTGGACTTGTGTCACGCATACGGCTGTCCCTGACACTGACTCGCTTCCAAACTCCATTTCCCATAATGCACATTCCGATGACGTCACTCCCACCTGTCCCAACCCAACCAATCACACCCCGTGCGCACGTTTAGTCTCACCTGAGTTCTAACTACACACAGCTGTTTGTTATTTCCAAACTCCCCATATATACCCTACACACACACTACCATTTGCGAAGTTTTGCCAACCTGGTTGCATTGCTGAGCGTTTTCTTGTTACCCTTCTCATTGAGTATTCTGGTTTTGACTCCTTCTGTTTTTTCGACTCTTCTCTCTTGTCTTCTCCTACGGATTCTGGTCGCCTGGTTATTTCTCCGCTTTTGGCTCTGATCTCCCTTCTGTCCTTTGACGTTCCCTTCGGATCTCCCTCTTGACTTGTTTGCTCCGTTCTCTGCCTTTCTGGTTTCTACCTTGGACTGCTTTCTGGTATATGATTATAGCTCAACCCCGTATTGTTTGTTTACTGCCCTGTTTAAACTGCTGACTCTGTTAATAAACCCAGCGTGACCTGTAGCCCTGCAAGCGTCGTGCCGAATTCTTTGTTTCTGACAGAAAACTTCGCCACTGTTACGATGGCAGAGCTACAGGATATACAGCAAGCCGTGAGTAGCCAAGGTCGTCTTCTGGGACAACATAATCAGCTTTTTGAAACTCTCACGAACTCTGTTGGTAGTTTATCTCAGCAGCAAACTGAACAGCATGCTCAGTTAACGCAGATATCAGCTAATCTTTGTGATATCGCTGTGCAGATAGCTCAGATAAATATCTCGTCTGCTCCGGTGACTGAATCACTCACCCCTCCCCCTTTGAGTGGTTCATTCCCCGTCAGCAAACCGGATAAATTTGATGGAGCTCCAAATTTATGTCGGGGCTTTCTTCTCCAATGTTCTATCTATTTTTCTAACTCTCCTCCCAGTACTGATAGAGCTCGAATTTCTTTTTTTATTTCACGTCTTACGGGTAAAGCTCTGGATTGGGCTACTGCTGTATGGCCAAATCATGAACATGGGACTTATGGACGTTTTCTCCAAGAATTTAAATCTGTTTTTGATCATCCTAATGAGGGCCGCTCTTCTGGCGAACTTCTAATCCAACTGCGACAGGGGAGCAGTTCCGTGGCCGACTATGCATTGGAGTTTCGCACTCTGGCTGCTGACAGTGGGTGGAACCAACCAGCCAAGACCATTGTTTTCCGCAATGGTCTCAACCAGGATATACTTAGAGTTGGCTTACCGAGATGAGGGACTATCACTGGAGGAACTCATCTCTCTCGCTATTAGACTTGACCAACTCAAGCATGGAGCGACATCGACTACTCGTCATTCCACAACTTCACACACCACCCATCTCAGGCACGTTTCTATGCCAGAACCACGCCGTTCCCCAGCTCCAAGAGGATATAGTGACTATGCTTCAGAGGAACCAATGCAAGTAGATTCTTCTCGTCTATCGGCTGAGGAGAGGAACCGTCGGCTTCGCGGTGGACTCTGTTTGTACTGCGGCATCCCTGGACATGTTGTTAGGGACTGTCAAACGCGTCCACAAAGACTACTCCCACCAGTTCAAGTGGGATCCACCCCTCAAATCAAAAGGGTGAGTAATCCTACAACAAGTATGATTACCAAATCTCTGCTGGTTCCTGTTACCTTGTGTTATCAAGGTTTTTCTTGTGTATTTCCAGCCTTGATTGACTCTGGAGCTGAGGGGAACTTTATTTTAGCTGATGTAGCTGAACAACTTCAGATACCCACTGTACCACTGACTCACACCATGAAACTGTCCGCCATAGATGGGGACCCCTTGGGCCAAGGGGTGGTATCACAAAGAACTGTTCCCATCACCATGAACGTTAGTGCTCTTCATTCTGAGGAGATAAGGTTTTTTATTTTGGATTCTTCTGAATTTTCTGTTATTCTTGGTCTGTCTTGGTTAAAGACACATGACCCTGTAATATCATGGGCTGATAGAGAGATTGTTACGTGGTCTAAACATTGTGTGAATAATTGCCTTGTACTGCCTCAATTGAATGTGTTTACCACTTCCATTGAGAGCCCTGAGAATTCTTCTGAATCTATTCCTCCTGAGTACTCTGATCTATTAGAGGTCTTTAATAAAACCAATGCCACCAAATTACCAATCCACCGAGCTTATGATTGTACAATTGATTTAATAGATGATAAAATACCACCCAAGTCTCGTGTTTATCCACTCACTCAAGCTGAGGAGAAAGCAATGGAGGATTATATCCAGGAATCTCTCGCTCAGGGTTTCATACGTCCATCCACCTCTCCTGTAGCTGCTGGTTTTTTCTTTGTCAAGAAGAGGGACGGTGGTCTCAGACCATGTATAGATTATCGTGGCTTAAATTCTGTTACCAAATCTTATCCTTATCCTTTGCCATTAGTACCTGTTGCTTTAGAACAACTCCGGGGAGCCACAGTATTTACCAAATTGGACCTACGTAGTGCTTACAATCTCGTTAGGATCCGAGAGGGGGATGAATGGAAAACGGCCTTTCTCACCACTAGGGGGCACTATGAGTACCTTGTGATGCCTTATGGGCTCAGAAATGCGCCTTCTGTGTTTCAGGCATTCATGAATGACGTCCTCCGGGATATGTTAGGACGGTTTGTTATTGCTTATATCGATGATATTCTGATTTATTCTCCGGATTTACCAACTCACATTCAACACGTACGTATGGTCCTGTCTCGCCTTCTTGAGAACCACTTATATGTTAAGGGGGAGAAGTGCGAATTTCATTCGGGTTCAACCTCTTTCCTTGGTTACGTTATCAGTCCCAATGGTATTGTAATGGATGATAATAAAATTGAGGCTGTAGTTAACTGGCCGATCCCCAATTCCATACGTGAACTACAACGGTTCTTGGGTTTTGCTAATTTTTATAGGCGCTTTATTCGCAACTACAGTTCTGTAGCAGCTCCTTTAACTTCTCTGCTTAAAGGAGATGCTAAGAAACTTAGCTGGAACCCCCAGGCAGATCAGGCATTCAGGAACCTTAAGGACAGATTCACCACAGCCCCTTTGTTACAGCATCCAGATCCTGCTCTTCCCTTTGTAGTAGAGGTTGATGCCTCTAATGTGGGAGTAGGCGCTATCCTTTCTCAACGCAGTGGTAACCCTCCAAAATTACGACCCGTCGCATATTATTCACACAAATTATCTCCCACCGAACGAAACTATGGAATTGGTGATAAGGAACTACTTGCTGTCAAATTAGCCTTTGAGGAATGGCGCCATTGGCTGGAGGGTGCCCAACATCCTTTTTTAGTATTAACTGATCATAAAAATCTCGAATACCTCCGCTCAGCTAAAAGATTGAATTCCCGTCAGGCTCGTTGGTCTCTGTTTTTCTCCCGTTTTAATTTTCAAATTACGTATCGTCCAGGAACACGCAACACAAAGGCTGATGCCCTGTCGCGTATGTTTGAAGCTGAACCCAATGAGAGACCTAAACCCATCTTGGACTCCAAGATTTTTTTAGCTCCCATTAGATGGAGTGTAGATGTTGAAATTGAGCAGGCAAATTCGTCAGGAACTATCCCGGAGGCATGTCCTCCTGAAAGATTGTTTGTTCCAGCACAGTTTCGAGACCGATTGATTACCTGGGCTCATACCTCTCTCACTTCAGGACATCCCGGAGAAACTAGAACTCTTCAGTTACTCTCCGGGAGATACTGGTGGGAGAGTATGTGTTCAGACATCCATCGGTTTATATCGTCATGTACAGTTTGCTCCATGTGTAAAACACCACGCACTTTACCGGCGGGTAAACTGCTGCCGCTACCCATTCCATCTCGACCATGGTCCCATATTGCCATTGATTTTATAACTGATCTACCAAATTCTCAGGGCAGCACAGTTATTTTAACCATTGTAGACCGATTTTCTCGAGGGGTACGCTTTATACCATTCTCCCAATTGCCTACAGCATTTCAAGCTGCAGAATGTCTGTTTAACCATGTCTTTCGTTTTTTTGGTATTCCAGAGGATATAGTTTCTGACAGGGGCACCCAATTCACTTCTCATGTGTGGAGATCATTTATGGAAAAATTGGGTGTTGCAGTTAGTCTCACCTCGGGGTACCATCCCCAAAGTAATGGGCAATGCGAAAGGACCAACCAAGAGCTTGGAAAGTTTTTAAGGGTCTATTGTCATCATAATCAAAGTGATTGGTCTGTATATTTGCCCTGGGCTGAGATGGCGCAGAACTCTCTTACTAGCTCTACTACCAAGATTACTCCGTTCCAATGCATGCTAGGATATCAACCGCCTCTTACACCCTGGTCTGGTCAACCATCGGAAGTGCCTTCTGTGGAACATTGGATGAGACGAAGCGAGGAGGTGTGGGGACAAACTCATCAACACATAGAGGCCGTTCTTAGACGGCATAAACATCATGCCGATCGTCACAGAGGTAATACCCCTTCATATAGTATAGGAGATCGAGTGTGGTTATCGACCAGGGATTTCAGACCTTCTGAGGGATGTAGAAAATTAAATCAGAGATTTATTGGACCTTATAAGATTGTTGAAAAAATTAATGACGTCACCTATAAGCTAGATCTCCCTGCTCATTTTCGTGTTTGTTCCTCATTTCATGTTTCGTTACTTAAGCCTGTGGTCCCTGGTCCCCTGGACGAGGTGCTGCCTGACTCCAACCCTCCTCCACCGATTGATGTTGGGGGTACCCCGGTGTATGCCGTTCGTAGGCTTCTGGACTCGAGAAGGAGAGGTGGTATCCTCCAATACTTGGTGGACTGGGAGGGCTATGGGCCTGAGGAGCAAAGCTGGGTAAAGGCAGCGGATGTGTTGGATCCGGTCCTCAAGGAGGAGTTTCATCACCGCCATCCCTCTCGTCCAGCTCCCAGGCCAAGGGGAAGTCCTAGCCATTCGTCTGTGGACCCGTCCGCTGGAAGCAGGCGAGGTCGTTCGTGGCGTGTGTCGCCAAGCCCTTCTGTAGGGAGACGGAACTTTGGCAATAGGCGTCTCCCTTCGAGCCCGTCCACCAGTCATCCAGAGGTTCCCTCCAGAGGGAGGATCCCTGCTCCCAGCCGCAGCAGGTCCGGGGGTCCCCGTTCTCAGTCATCAGTCACGAGGGTTGGTCGTCAAGGTCGTCCTCGCTGCCACTCCTCGTCCCTCCTTGACTCTTTGGGGGGGGTACTGTCACGCATACGGCTGTCCCTGACACTGACTCGCTTCCAAACTCCATTTCCCATAATGCACATTCCGATGACGTCACTCCCACCTGTCCCAACCCAACCAATCACACCCCGTGCGCACGTTTAGTCTCACCTGAGTTCTAACTACACACAGCTGTTTGTTATTTCCAAACTCCCCATATATACCCTATACACACACTACCATTTGCGAAGTTTTGCCAACCTGGTTGCATTGCTGAGCGTTTTCTTGTTACCCTTCTCATTGAGTATTCTGGTTTTGACTCCTTCTTGACTTGTTTGCTCCGTTCTCTGCCTTTCTGGTTTCTACCTTGGACTGCTTTCTGGTATATGATTATAGCTCAACCCCGTATTGTTTGTTTACTGCCCTGTTTAAACTGCTGACTCTGTTAATAAACCCAGCGTGACCTGTAGCCCTGCAAGCGTCGTGCCGAATTCTTTGTTTCTGACAACTTGTAGTTCTTTACAATGTCCATCCACCTTCAACATACATCATCAGAAGGTGGATTTCCTAGTCTTTACTCTTATTTTAAGAGTAATTATTATGGCCCCACTGTAGATGGCAGTTTGGCATATTTATAACAGTTTAAAATTTTAACTAGACTTTCATACGTGGACCATATAAATTGAGAAATAACCAGTCCGGAAACCAGAACGATACCAACCTACTACTTTAAAATTTGAGTTATCTAGTATCAGCATCTTATGCCATCAGCTACTGAAACACCAACACATCACACATACCGTTCAGTATATTTCAGTATATTTACTGTTTAAATGCTGAACTGAATGAATTATTTATGTATTTCTAATAAATGTTTTTTACTCATTTCAGTAAAAACAAGGGCTACATTTTAAAAAAAAACAATGCTTTTGAGAAAAGAGCATCTTAAAGTGTTTATTTATAGAGAAAGTAAATGAAACGTGCATCTTCTTGTCAACTCAGCTCCACGCCCCAATGTGCACCGACCTTCGGTGATCTTACAGCGCACGCGATTGGTCTCTGAGTTTACTGTGCCGGAAACCTGCATACCGTAAAGACAAGAAAAGCTCCATCGCTTAATTTAAACAAAGTCAATATGTTATCAGTTTGGATCGGCATTAGACAATGTCTGGGTCCGGATCCAGACTGCGGTCCGCCTATTAGTGACCCCCGTTGTATAATATGGATGCTTTTAAACAGCTAAACAATACAGCAGCGGTCAGTGTGGGGCAGTTGTGTGCTGAAGGTTAGGGATCCAGTCTTGTGACCGGAAGGTTGCCAAGACCAAGAGGGCACAAACGAAGTGCCCTTGAGAAAGGCACCTAACCCCTAACTACTCCCCAGGTGCTGTGGGAATGGCTGCCCACCACTCCAGACAAGTGTGCTCACTGCCCCCTAGTGTGTGTATGTTCACTAGTATGTGTGTGTATATGTGGGTGTTTCACTGTCCCATAGTGTTTGTATGTTCACTAGTGTGTGTGTATATGTGGGTGTTTCACTGCCCCCTAGTGTGTGTATGTTCACTAGTGTGTGTATATGTGGCTGTTTCACTGCCCCCTAGTGTGTGTATGTTCACTAGTGTGTGTGTGTGTGTATATGTGGGTGTTTCACTGCCCCTAGTGTGTATGTTCACTAGTGTGTGTATATGTGGGTATTTCACTGCCCCCAGTGTGTGTATGTTCACTAGTGTGTGTGTATATGTGGGTATTTCACTGCCCCCTAGTGTGTGTATGTTCACTAGTGTTTGTGTATATGTGGTTGTTTCACTGCCCCCTAGTGTTTGTATGTTCACTAGTGTGTGTGTGTGTGTGTATATATGTGGGTGTTTCACTGTCCCCTAGAGTGTGTATGTTCACTAGTGTGTGTGTGTGTGTGTGTGTGTGTGTATGTGGGTGTTTCACTGCCCCCTGGTGTGTGTATGTTCACTAGTGTGTGTGTATATGTGGGTGCTTCACTGCCCCCTAGTGTGTGTATGTTTACTAGTTTGTATGTGTATATGTTGGTGTTTCACTGCCCGCTAGTGTGTGTATCTTCACTCATGTGTGGGTGTTTCACTGCCCCCCAGTGTGTGTATGTTCACTAGTGTGTGTGTATACGTGGGTGTTTCACTGCCCCCTAGTGTGTGTATGTTCACTAGTGTGTATATGTGGGTGTTTCACTGCATGGATGGGTTAAAGGCGGAGGTCAAATTCTGCTCTGTTCAAACACAAGTGGCAAATAGTTGTGAATTCTGTTCTCAGTTCTTCCAGGTGGTTGTTAGGAGTCCTTTGTTTTCAGTATCTTTTAATTTGATTTATTTATTATATTTTCGTGTTTTTAAAAGGAGGCACATAGCCATTATTACTAGCTGACACTCTCACGAGCTGCCGAGCAATATGACATCTGACAGAGTGAGAGTCACCAGACAGAGTCATGCCATCCTGGATACCCCTCGGATCCCATGTTTAAAAATGATCTCCCGCGACTTCCAGTCCTCAGTGCAGCTTTGCTGCTTCACAGCTTCCCCCGATGAATTAGAAACATGTTCTGATTAGCAATTCTCGTCTCACCTGTCTTAATCACCACGCCGTAAAAAAGCGGCATCAATCTCCAGCTCTTCGGAAACTGAACATCTGGTACGCACACAACGCTCATCGCCCCAGAAGTGTGTTATTTTCGGGGGGGCTTAGTTCAGTTTCACTGGAGGTCATGCTGATACAGACAGCATTCAAAACACATGCTTGTTAATTACTGATATTCAGGTACAGCGTTCAGCAGCCATTGACTGGAGGGAGTTAAAGAAGAGGCGCTTTCCCCTCTCTGAACTTGTCTGGCGGTCGATCTTCCCTTTTCTTTTCTTTTTTTTTCTCTCTCCCCCCATTGATGGGGTTAGGCAGGCGGACTGATGAGGAAATTGTTGCTGATTGCAGCCTGTATTTTTCTGCCATTTTCCCAGCGTTGTTTTCACACGGATGTTTCCGACCGTACTTTCGCATCAATCATGATCTGACTTGATTCCGGGACTTGCTAAGTCGTAACCTGCTGTCAGCCTTCCTATGCGAGCGATGCTCATGCCGTCGCGATGCCGCCGAACGCTGAAACTATTGCAAACGGCTAATTCTTATTGTGCTGGTTGCTGTGGCAACCAGTTTGTAGCCAAAAAAGAGGGAGGTCATTGACCCCACAAATATATGCAGTTAATTTACAGGCGGAGAGGGACAATGATTTTACAAACTGGCCGTCATATGGTTTGGTCAGTCATGCCCATAGACGTTGACAATCTGTATATGCCGGAGAGAATATATCATTTCTTCTTTGCTTTTGTCTTTCTTTCTTTCTCTCTCTCCCTCAGGTGGACATTTCCTCCTGGTTCCCTCTCCAGGGACCATAGTATGCGGATTATTGGGTCTTGCAGTGGAATTAGAGTTAAAATTGCTTTCCCGCTTCTATTTCTCTTTCGCTCTCATATCGGGAGGCAGTTGGGGAGCTGGAGGTGTTTTGATGTTGGAGGAAAGAGTTGTTTGTCTTTCTCTTTCTCTTTATTCGGCTTGTTTTTTTCCCTCTTTTTTTCTTTTTGGAGTTATGGGAAATAGCACCTCCCAGAATGTGACAGAGTTTGAGTGGGAGTAATCATATGAAGGGGATGGGAGCAAAGTCTGTTTGTATAATAAAACTCCAGCAGTTCAGAACGTTTCCTATCAGTTTGTGAACTAAGTACACTATATCGCCAATCGTTCGTTTGTCTTCACACACATATGAACTTGAGTGACCTCCCATTCTTAATCCATAGGGTTTAATATGATGTCGGCCCAACCTTTGCAGCTACAACGGCTTCAACTCTTCTGGGAAGGCTCTCCACATGGTTTAGGAGTGTGTTTATGGGAATGTTTGACCAACAGTTCTTCCAGAAGTATATTATTAAGGTCAGACACTAATGTTGGACGAGAAGGTCTGACTCGCAGTCTCCGCCCTAATTCATCCCAAAGGTGTTCTATCAGGTTGAGGTCAGGACTCTGTACAGGTCAGTCAAGTTCTTCCACACCAGACTCGCTCCTCCATGTCTTTATGGAGCTGCCTTGTGCTCTGGTGTGCAGTCATGTTGGAGCAGGAAGGGGCCGTTCCCAAACTGTCCCCACAAAGTTGGAAGCATGAAATTGTCCAGAATCTCTTGGTCTGCTGAAGCATTAAGAGTTCCTTTCACTGGAACTAAGGGACCAAGCCCAATTCCTGAAAAACAACCCCACACCAAACTTTAAACGTGGCACAATGCAGTCAGACAAGTACCATTCTCCTGGCAACTGCCAATCCCAGACTCGTCCATCGTATCGCCAGACGGAGAAGCGTGAGTCGTCACTCCAGAGAATACGTCTCCACTGCTCTAGAGTCTAGTGGCGGCGTGCTTTACACCACTACATCAGATGCTTTGCACTGCGCTTGGTGATGTAAGGCTTGGATGCAGCTGCTCACCTATGAAAACCCATTCCATGACCATGAAGCTCTCTACGCTCTGTTCCTGAACTGATCTGAAGGCCACATAAAGTTTGGAGTTCTGTAGTGATTGACTCTGCAGAAAGTTGGTGACCTCTGCTCACTATGCTCCTCAGCATCCGCTGACCCACTCTGTCATTGTCTGTGGCTACCACTTCATGGCTGAGCTGCTGTCGTTCCCAATCACTTCCACTTTGTTATAACACCACAGACAGTCGACTATTTTATTAGTATTTAGTAATGAGGAAACTTCACGACTGGTCTTGTTTGCACAGGTGGCATCCTACTATGGTACCATAAACCATTCTTTTACTAGTGTTTGTAGAAGCATGTCTAGGTGCTTGGTTTTATACACCTGTGACCATGGACATTATTGGAACACCTGAATTTCATGATTTAGATGGATAAGTGGATACTTTTGGCAACAGAGTGTATATTTGTTTAGTTCTTTGTAGCTCTGAAGGTGCTGTGATGGGTCAATAGGCAATACTTTGCAATGAACATGACAAACAGATTGATATATATATATATATGAACAGGAAAAATAAGAACAGGTGTAATGACTTATTGAAGGCGGACAAGTGATGGTGGCCTGTTGGTGAGGGGTATTATGGGAATTGGGGGTTGAAGCGTCAACTGAGACGAAGGCTGAGTCCGAAAAGTACTCAGTAGGCTGTGAGTAGTAGGCGAATGGTACCCAGATGACCTCCTGAATCAGTAGCCATGTTTATGTATGCGCCCGCAGTACACTGTGCTATCCCATGATTCACCTGGAGCCGCAGATGAATTCAAAGCACAGGAAAAAGATGGTGAAAAGCAGAACGTCGGCTGTGTGTACGTAGCTACGGCTAGTATGTTGGTATGATGGCACGTCCATAATTGTGTGGATGCTAAAACTCGCCCACTGACATAGTCTATGAGTCTGCCACTCGAGCAGTACATACAGGCTCTAATCTAGCACTTACTGACTAGTAGGCGATTGCGTCCAAGTTTTACGATGCTTGGACCAATGAGAATGCTCCAGAATAGCTTAATAAAAATCTGGTTCTATTGACTTCCATTGAAAATAAAGTTTATTGTTGTCCTCTTCTGTAAAAATACTTGTTTTTCTTTGGACAGTGATGATATGCTGTGAATACTGACATAAGCCGTTCTGTGTACTCGACTGCATGTGTTATGAACAGACCATGAATTCAAATATGCCTTGAATTTTCCTCTGGGATCAATAAAGTAGTGCTTCAATAAAGCATTTACAGCAACCATCACAGAATACTGATGTTCTCCGGTCCAGATAGCGCAGAACCATTGTTGTAACCCGTTTTTCAACCACGTCTTTATCTATTAACCCTTTAAAGCCTGAACTGTGAAACAATTACGCAATAATAAAAATGATTTTGTTTATTAGACATTCATTAAATAAAGCGGTCTTGTGACCGCTCCAGCCAAGTGTGCTCACTGCCCCCTAGTGTGTCTGTTCATTAGTGTGAGTGTTTCTACCTACCTATCTATCTATCTATCTATCTATCTATCTATCTATCTATCTATCTATCTATCTATCTATCTATCGTGCTTTTAAAGAACAAGCTACTTACATGCTTTTCAGTTAGTTGGTCCGAAGAACGAACCTTTTGCAGTGTCTTCAACAAAGTTTAGTGTTTGTTATATTAGACAAGCACTAAAACACAGTTGTGATGATCCTTTGGCTCGTCTGGTGAGTGTGTTGCAGGTGAAAGTGGAGCTTGGACCTAATTAACAATGGAGACACACCTGTGCACAGGTGTTGGGTCTCTTTAAAAGGCTTTCCAGTGTGAAGAGCTGGTCCTGCTTTTTCTTTGATTTCTGATTTCTGTAGGCTCATTATTCAGGCCTCCTTGGGGTTTAATGCTGACGGGGTTCCAGTGAGTTGCTTTGCTGGCTGGATCTTGACTGCTACCCACTTCAGTAACATTATCTTCTGTGGTTCCCAAACCATTTTCAATAGCTTACTATCAAACAAAGACAAGTTTTTGCTGTAACTACCACTGGTCGACTCCCTCAATCGTTTGTGAGGAACTGGCTGGAGAGCGGTTAATAACACAGCCCAAATGACAGCGTGCTTACCATCCATCACGCCGCAGCAGAGCTTTACGATTATGACGGCAATTTTGTGGAGGTTGATGCGTCTTCCCAACTCAAACTGGATTTGATCCTGACCTTCTCTCAGCAGCAGCCTCATTTCTCCACGTTGCCTCCAATCACACATTGACCCTTCCAGACCCAAATAATACCCCTAATTGTTACAATTTACCAGTTGCCATGGCAGCACGTCTCCGAGACTAGCAAGCAAAGGCTCCATCCAGTGCCGACTGAGTCACTTAAGGGCATTGGAAACATGTGCATATTCTAATGCGCCTTAAAATGAAATGTACCTCAACATCATCAACATCCACTGTGGGCTCTGAATGTTTTACTTGTTGACGGCGTCAGGTGTTACATAAAATATTACTTTTTAGACGCACCGCCGGCACAGCTGGGACAGACAGACAGTTCATTTTCCCACTCGCTCAGTTGTGATGAATTCAGCCGTACTGCTTTATTCTGTCTGGCTGCAGTCTGGTGAAGATTAGACCAGAGGAGCTCAGGTTATAATGCATAATGAATGGTCTTCAGGTACATCCAGCTCAGCTAAATGCAAAGAAGCATTTCCGATAAACAGGACGTTGGAATCTGAAGAGATTAAAAAATGTATGTACTCTGCTCAGCATAGTTTCGTTTATGCATTATATAAAGCTGTAAAGTTGTAAATGTGTACTCAATATTGCAGTATTTTTCTTTCATCAAGGATCCCACAAGGATGAGAATTCATAACTCATGTGTACCACAAGCTCAAACTTGGCGTTCTGCTGTGGTTTGAGAGTAAGAGTGCAAAAAAGTTACATTCACACAGTATACTCATCAACTGCTACTGAAGAGTTGAGTTATTACAGTACTATGAATTACAGTTAAATTATATATATATATATATATATATATATATATATATATATATATATATATATATATATATTCCATTGATGTATGTTAAATGAATGCTTATAAATGAGCATGGGGATACATGGAATGAACACTGATATATATGTCTTGTTATATATATATATATATATATATATATATATATATATATATATATATATATATATATATATATATATATATATACAGTTCCACCCAAAAGAGAACTTTAGAATTTCATTTCATGCAATTTTCATGCAATTCACAAACAATATTGTCCATTTCACAATTAATGTAAGTGTATCAGATGATTTTTAAAGAATAAAAAATTTTGTATTGAAGTCTATTTTTGTATAGAGGCTTATTTTGCATATAGTCCTATTATCAGTAATTCTCAGTCCTCTGTCTAAATCTCCTGGTACGGCCTAAGTTAAGGATGTTATTGGGCTAATTGGTTGTTAGGACACTCTTGCTTAATTGTGATAAAAGGGAGAACAACATTCTAGGTTAGTTTAGTATCTGAAGCATCAGCAGTTGATGGCTTGCTGACCGACTCAAAATGACCAGAAAGAAACAACTTTCTTTAGAGACCCGTCAGTCCATTGTTGTGTTAAGGAAGAAGATACTCCATTGAAAACAAGAACATTTCACTGTGATCCCAAACCCAAAGCCAGAAATATTTGTTAATAACTGTAAAAAATTGAATAAACTATATGTTTATAAAATGAGTGACTGGGAGACTAAGGGCCAAACATACAGTCTTCACAAAGTGCCTTATCTAGTACCAAAATGGTTCTATGATGACTGGATGACTTTTTAAAAAGGTTGTTTATAGAACCTGAAGACTTTTCAATATTTTTTATCACTACTTAAAAAGGGGGCTCTGATAAGACCCCTAAATTAGTATAAATATAGATACAATTCCACTATCCACACTGTGTCCACTGCAAAGTGCTCTGTGCTGGTCCAGATTTCAGATCTTAGACTGTAAATTTGAAATGAATGATTATTGAGTTTCTATCTTTGGTGTATTTAGTATTTCTAAATTGATCAAGTTAAATGATCTTAAACCTACTCAGTAGATCTAACACTGTCATTCTCACTAAACAAGGAGAGTTCAGTACATAGAACTGTACATACCCTAAACCTAAACACTGTTCTTCAAATACAAGTGTCAAACCCAACTGTCAGAGCTACGTGGTTGAGCGTGGCTGAAATTTCTATTCGCCAGATTCTTAATCTGATGCTCCACCTTAAATGCTACACCTGGGTTAGAAACTCATCCAGACCGGGACAGTCAGCCACGCTTGGAAAGCCATGTGGATGTGTACAGAGATTAGACTCCAGTCTTGGGAAGCGGGATATCAAGATCCAAGGAAGGAACTAAACTCACGCCGAGGACATGCAACACAAACTGTAGATCAACAGATGAGTTCACCAACTACAGGGCTGGTGTTTCTGATAAAGTGGCCAGGGGCTATTGCAGCGCTACAAATGTTCCTCTTTGTAGTTGTGCATTTAATAGAGGCAGCAGAAGGTGGTTGTTCTCCATGTTTATCTCAGTGTTGACTTGACCTGCTGTCCGGCGCTGTGGCCGGCAGTGTGTGGATTATGAGCTTTATCCTTTGGGGGGTGGATATCAGTGCTGTAATCCTCCGGAGTAGGCGGCATGTGATTCCTCTGCATTAATCAAAGAAGCATCTAAACCCCAAACTCCACACATGACTCTCCTCACAGTGATATCCTGGAGGTCTGTTAGAATCTCTCTGTTCTTCTCTGATCTTTTCACTGTGTGGCCAGTTTCCTCCCTTTCAGTTTCCCTCCTTTAGATTTAATTTAAGGGATGGACAGAAATACAGTTGGGAAAAAAGAGTGCAGTGTAAATATTTCTCATTTTGAGACTGTTGTCAGATAGTTTGTAAGTTTAGTTAAGACTATTTAACTCATTTCTGGACATATTTTACTTATTTTACTTTATTTTTTAAAACCCCACCATGAAGTGAGGCACTCTCTATAACTGCAGTAAACATGTCGACTGTGTGGAAGTATTTTTTTCAATGCACTTCTTAATAAATTGTGTGTTATGGGTATGAGGAGATGTATGTTACACTCTTTCAGTAGTAATATGGTCATACCAGGCCTGGAGTGGGTAATCAGGAGGATTCCCAATGGGCCGGCTCATGTCAATCTCAAGTTTGGGCCGGTTGGAAGAAAAAAATTATTTTGACACTGATCTGTCACTTATCTAATCTTCTCAAATTCATTCTCCATTCAACTATATATTCATTCTCTATTCATCTGACAGCACAGCCCCTACATCACAGTACATTAAGTGGGTTCTACCATCTAAGGGAATTCTTCCCTCCCAAATGTTTAAGTTGGTTGCGCCTACAAGTCGTCTTTTTCCTGGAGCGGTAAAACTAAACATAGCAACAGAATAGTGTTAAGCGTCAGTTGGTGATGACGGCGGGCAGAAAGAGGAGGTGGAGCTGAAAAGGCCAGGTTAAAAAAGAAAGTTGTTGGAAGACGCTCCTAAATGTGTGAAATGAACAGACCTGTTTTCTGGAGGACAGACCCCAGTTACAGCTGGTAAACAGAGCTATGGTAATAAGTCTGTATTGTCATTGTAAGGTTATTGCGCAACATTTGATAAAATAGATAAAATATTTTGTTTTTTCTTGTTAAGTCCTGAGATGTTGTGCATCCACTTGTTATTATTAGTGGGAAATTTACAACTGACAATTGTTGCAAAGAATGCAATAGTAGTTAACCTAGCTTAAATAAATATAGTACTTGGAAAAGCACATGAAGTAGATTCACTTGAAATGATTTGAAATAGCCATCCTAAGTACTCTATACTAAATTATATAGTCAGAACTATACTGAAAGTAAATTATTTAGTGTTCTATACATGTTTATTTAGATATTAAACTCAAGTGTAATCAGAATCAGACTCAGAATCTGACTTTATTGGCCAAGTATGCTCACACATACAAGGAATTTGTGTTTGGTTACAGTACCTAACATTACAGAAGTAACAAAACACACCAAACCTAGCCATCCTCCTACACACACACACACACAATAACATACACACATAGACACACCTGTAAACTTAACATGTGCAGAGTTGTATATTTAGAGTAAAGTGCTAAGTGCAGCAGTAAAGGACAGTGCAGACTGAATTAAATAGATATAAATATGAAGAACAGAAGAGTCACTGGTTGAGACGGTGGTACAGAGTGTTGTGAGAGATCAGATAAATAACAGTGCACTACAGAGAAAGAAGAGTTAGAGAACATCTTGATATGGATGTACGTATGTAGTAGACAGTACAGAGAAAGAAGAGTGAGAGAACATCTGGATATGGTGTATGTATGTAGTAGAATGTACAGAGGAAGAAGAGTGAGAGAACATCTGGATATGGATGTATGTATGTAGTAGACAGTACAGAGAAAGAAGTGTGAGAGAACATCTGGATATGGATGTATGTATGTAGTAGACTGTACAGAGAAAGAAGAGTGAGAGAACATCTGGATATGGATGTATGTAGTAGACTGTACAGAGAAAGAAGAGTTAGAGAACATCTGGATATGGATGTATGGATGTAGTAGATTGTACAGAGAAAGAAGAGTGAGAGAAAATCTGGATATGGATGTATGTAGTAGACTGTACAGAGAGAGAAGGGTGAGAGAACATCTAGATATGGATGTATGGATGTAGTAGATTGTACAGAGAAAGAAGAGTGAGAGAACATCTGGATATGGATGTATGGATGTAGTAGATTGTACAGATAAAGAAGAGTGAGAGAACATCTGGATATGGATGTATGTATGTAGTAGACTGTACAGAGAAAGAAGAGTGAGAGAACATCTGGATATGGATGTACATATGTAGTAGACAGTACAGAGAAAGAAGAGTGAGAGAACATCTGGATATGGATGTATGTATGTAGTAGAATGTACAGAGGAAGAAGAGTGTCAGCGTCTCTTCTTCCTGCGCAGGCTCAGGAAGTTTGGACTGCCTCCTGATATCCTCACCAGCTTCTATAGATGCACTATAGAGAGCATCCTAACGGGCTGCATCACTGTCTGGTACGGCAGCTGCACTGCCTGCGACCGCAAGGCCCTAAAAGGAGTGGTGATGACAGCAGAATACATCATAGGCAACAAACTACCTGCCTTACAGGTCATCTATCAGTCCCGCTGCCTGAGGAAAATCCAGAAGATCAGGTCAGACAGCGGTCACCCAGCACACGACCTGTTCACTATACTGCCATCAGGCAGGAGATTCCGCAGCATCCAGGCCAGAACAACCCGCCTACTGAACAGCTTCTACCCTCAGGCTGTCAGACTTCTGAACAAACTGTGAGGCTGAAAGACCCCAATACCGTTCACTCGACCCCTGCACATTGTACACTTTATATTATTTATTCTGATATCGCTGCTATGGACAATATCACTAAGTCACTTTAAATAGATATATCTTCTTAGAACCTGCGTATGCAAAAATTTTTCACAGATGTCCTCCTGTATATCTTATGTATATATCTTGTGTATGTTTTGTATAGTCCTTTAAATATTTCAGTCATAACTATATGTATATTTTCTAGCTTATTTGTACTTTAATATTGTCTATTTATTGTATGTTTGCACTGTTTTACATTTATAATGCTGCCCTGCTGTAGAGTTTATCTGAGTCTCACCCCAAGCATTTCAATGCATGTTATGTCCTACATGATGTGCAAATGACAAATAAACTTGAAACTTGAGTGAGAGAACATCTGGATATGGATGTATGTATGTAGTAGACAGTACAGAGAAAGAAGTGTGAGAGAACATCTGGATATGGATGTATGTATGTAGTAGACTGTACAGAGAAAGAAGAGTGAGAGAACATCTGGATATGGATGTATGTATGTAGTAGACTGTACAGAGAAAGAAGAGTGAGAGAACATCTGGATATGGATGTATGTAGTAGACAGTACAGAGAAAGAAGAGTGAGAGAACATCTGGATATGGATGTATGGATGTAGTAGATTGTACAGAGAAAGAAGAGTGAGAGAACATCTGGATATGGATGTATGTATGTAGTAGACTGTACAGAGAAAGAAGAGTGAGAGAACATCTGGATATGGATGTATGTAGTAGACTGTACAGAGAAAGAAGAGTGAGAGAACATCTGGATATGGATGTATGGATGTAGTAGATTGTACAGAGAAAGAAGAGTGAGAGAACATCTGGATATGGATGTATGGATGTAGTAGATTGTACAGAGAAAGAAGAGTGAGAGAACATCTGGATATGGATGTATGTAGTAGACTGTACAGAGAGAGAAGGGTGAGAGAACATCTAGATATGGATGTATGGATGTAGTAGATTGTACAGAGAAAGAAGAGTGAGAGAACATCTGGATATGGATGTATGGATGTAGTAGATTGTACAGAGAAAGAAGAGTGAGAAAACATCTGGATATGGATGTATGTATGCAGTAGACTGTACAGAGAAAGAAGAGTGAGAGAACATCTGGATATGGATGTACATATGTAGTAGACAGTACAGAGAAAGAAGAGTGAGAGAACATCTGGATATGGTGTATGTATGTAGTAGAATGTACAGAGGAAGAAGAGTGAGAGAACATCTGGATATGGATGTATGTATGTAGTAGACTGTACAGAGAAAGAAGAGTGAGAGAACATCTGGATATGGATGTATGTAGTAGACTGTACAGAGAGAGAAGGGTGAGAGAACATCTGGATATGGATGTATGGATGTAGTAGATTGTACAGAGAAAGAAGAGTGAGAGAACATCTGGATATGGATGTATGGATGTAGTAGATTGTACAGAGAAAGAAGAGTGAGAGAACATCTGGATATGGGTGTGTGTATGTAGTAGACTGTACAGAGAAAGAAGGGTGAGAGAACATCTAGATATGGATGTATGGATGTAGTAGATTGTACAGAGAAAGAAGAGTGAGAGAACATCTGGATATGGATGTATGGATGTAGTAGATTGTACAGATAAAGAAGAGTGAGAGAACATCTGGATATGGATATATGTAGTAGACTGTATTCAGAATGTATTGTTGTGATGTTCAGCTGAAACAAGCTGAAATGAAATAGGAGTAACGAGACTCATGTCAATCTCAAGTTTGGGCCGGTTGGAAGGAAAAAATTATTTTGACACTGATCTGTCACTTATCTAATCTTCTCAAATTCATTCTCCATTCAACTATATATTCATTCTCTATTCATCTGACAGCACAGCCCCTACATCACAGTACATTAAGTGGGTTTTACCATCTAAGGTAAGAAATAGGAGTAATAGGACTATGTTTAAATGTAAGGAGTAGAAAGTACAGATAATGGAGTGTGAATGTAAGGAGTAGAAAGTACTGATAATGGAGTGTAAATGTAAGGAGTAGAAAGTACAGATAATGGAGTGTAAATGTAAGGAGTAGAAAGTACTGATAATGGAGTGTAAATGTAAGGAGTAGAAAGTACTGATAATGGAGTGTAAATGTAAGGAGTAGAAAGTACTGATAATGGAGTGTAAATGTAAGGAATAGAAAGTACTGATAATGGAGTGTAAATGTAAGGAGTAGAAAGTACTGATAATGGAGTGTAAATGTAAGGAGTAGAAAGTACTGATAATGGAGTGTAAATGTAAGGAGTATAAAGTCCTGATAATGGAGTGTAAATATAAGGAGTATAAAGTACAGATAATGGAGTGTAAATGTAAGGAATAGAAAGTACTCATGGAGTGTAAATGTAAGGAGTAAAAAGTACTGATAATGGAGTGTAAATGTTAGGAGTAGAAAGTACTGATAATGGAGTGTAAATGTAAGGAGTAGAAAGTACTGATAATGGAGTGTAAATGTAAGGAGTAGAAAGTACAGATAATGGAGTGTAAATGTAAGGAGTAGAAAGTACTGATAATGGAGTGTAAATGTAAGGAGTAGAAAGTACAGATAATGGAGTTTTAATGTAAGGAGTAGAAAGTACAGATAATGGAGTGTTAATGTAAGGAGTAGAAAGTACTGATAATGGAGTGTAAATGTAAGGAGTAGAAAGTACTGATAATGGAGTGTAAATGTAAGGAGTAGAAAGTACAGATAATGGAGTGTAAATGTAAGGAGTATAAAGTACAGATAATGGAGTGTAAATGTAAGGAGTAGAAAGTACTGATAATGGAGTGTAAATGTAAGGAATAGAAAGTACTGATAATGGAGTGTAAATGTAAGGAGTAGAAAGTACTGATAATGGAGTGTAAATGTAAGGAGTAGAAAGTACTGATAATGGAGTGTAAATGTAAGGAGTATAAAGTACTGATAATGGAGTGTAAATGTAAGGAGTATAAAGTACAGATAATGGAGTGTAAATGTAAGGAGTAGAAAGTACTGATAATGGAGTGTAAATGTAAGGAGTAGAAAGTACTGATAATTGAGTGTAAATGTAAGGAGTAGAAAGTACAGATAATGGAGTGTAAATGTAAGGGGTAGAAAGTACTGATAATGGAGTGTAAATGTAAGGGGTAGAAAGTACTGATAATGGAGTGTAAATGTAAGGAGTAGAAAGTACAGATAATGGAGTGTAAATGTAAGGAGTAGAAAGTACTGATAATGGTGTAAATGTAAGGAGTAGAAAGTACTGATAATGGAGTGTAAATGTAAGGAGTAGAAAGTACAGATAATGGAGTGTAAATGTAAGGAGTAGAAAGTACTGATAATGGAGTGTAAATGTAAGGAGTAGAAAGTACAGATAATGGAGTGTAAATGTAAGGAGTTGAAATAAAGATAATTACTCCAGTAAAGTATAAATAACCACAATTTCCACTTAACTAAGGTAACAAAGTATTTGTACTTAGTTACTTGACACCTCTGCAAACATCATAATCTAATGTTTGCTTTTCTGTGTGGAATGGAGTGAAAGTTTAAGACAGACGTGTTAAAAGAAAGCTTTAATAACATTCTTCTGAAGTCGCATGATTTTAATACTGACTAATCAAACACACAGCAGGTTTTTTTTATTTTTTTAAAACATGTCGACGCTCAAAGCTCTGGCAGGGCTGCAGAACCTTATATGGGAAGAGAAACAGTGTAAGTCGTTTACAAGGTTGGCTTAGTAGAGAAAGATGATTAATCGCCGAACTGCTGAACGATCCCTTTAAATCAAGAATTTGTGGTGAAGCAACTAATGATATTTATTTCTGCTTATGACACTCTATACCCCCGTCTGGTTCCCTGTCCGTCCGTGCTTAGCTGGCCCCCAGTGATTATAACTGTCAGACGCCGAATACCATTCCTCGCGGCGCACTCGCATTGATTTGGATGTGGCTTTCAGGGTAAATACGGGTGAGTGTTGGGGAACGCGTCGTAGCCTCGCTGACAGGGGAAATTAAATCACTGACTTGCAATGCGATCCTCTGCGTACTTTGGCTGCACAGCGGCGCATTTATCATCACCGCTAATAGTGAGACACATACTTTTGTTAACTCTTTAATGCCGGGGGGCTGAACAGCAGCTGCAACTCTCCAAAAAAAAAAAAGGGCAATTAAAACAGAATGCAATGATTTGCAAATCACCATACAACACTTGAGAAACTGAGAAACTGTATTTTTGAAGAATATATTTATTTATTATTTATTAACAAAAGCAGAAGCTACTTAAAGGAAAAGGGTACAGCAATAACAAGACCCTAACCCTAACCTAACCCTAACCCAAGACTAAAAAAAAGACTAAAAAAAGGCTAAAAAGATAAAACAAGACAGAGAGAAAGAGGAAAGGGGGTGAGGGAAAAAAATTACAGAATAAAAAAAAAATAATAATAAAACATTCAATTAATAGCAAAAACAGTTGCAAGTATCAGTAAAAATATTCCTGATGCATTTCTTAAATTCTGCAATTGGAATATATCCATCCATCCATTATCTGCTGCTTAATCCTGCTAGTCAGGGTCACGGGGTGGCTGGAGCCAATCCCAGCATCATCGGGCGAAGGCCGGGTACACCATGAACAGTTTGCCAGTCCCTCGCATAGCCAACACTCACTCACCACTCACACCTACAGTGACCAATCAACCTATCACACATGCTTAGGTGTACTTATTTTGGATATGATGTTGGTAACACATTATCTTTCTCCAAACATAACACTTGTAATTTAAACCAAATAAATATATTTGAGTCTCATTAGTCTTCTGGCTTGTCCAAGTATTTTTTAGCAAACTGCAAATGTGCAGTAATGTTCTTTTTGGATCTTTTTTCTCATAACCCTGCCATGCAGACCATAGTTGTCCATAGTTCTCCTGGTGGTGGACTTCAGAACATTAGTAATAGCCAATGTTAGACAGGCCTTTAGTTGCTTCTAAGCTTGTTTGGGTTGTTTCATGACTTCTTGGACTGCTAAGTATCTTGTTCCTGGTGGGATCTTTGTTGGTCAACCAACAAACGACCAGGAGAGGGTAATAATGGTCTTCAGTTTCCTCCCTTTCTACACAACTTGTCTGACTGTGGAGTTTTATAACATTTTTCAGCCTGATGAACATTAAAGACTCTTCTTCTGAGAACCCTAAGAAATCTTTTTTTTTTGGTTTGTGCCATGATACAATTCCACAAACATGTGTTATGAATATCAGACTTCAATAGATCCCTGTTCTTTAAATAAAACATGGTGTCCACTCACACCTGATCATCAACCCATTGATTGAAAACAGACGATTCTGTTGAAAACAGACAATTTCATTTTCAAATGATCTTATAATTCTAAAGGTTGACATAGTTTTACCCTTACAGCCATGATCCTATCAATAAATAAAAGACCAAGTCAAATATTTTTGGTTTCATTTGTTTTATTTGGTTCTCTTTATCTACTTCTAGGACTTGATAGAGTTTTAGGTCCAACTTATGAAAGAAATATAGAAAGGGGATTCTAAAGGGTTCAAAATCCACCATATATGGTATGTGTTGATGGAAACTCCTCCCCTTTTACCCCTCATTGCTTACTAGTAGCTTCCCACAATGTTCCAGTCTACCAGATAATGGAAATAATTGGAAATTTGATTAGGTTTTGAAGTCGATTTTGGTTCCACTGGAAGAATGGCCACTAGGGGGGGCTCAGAAAGCGACACAGGTGGGTCCATAACTTTACACTGATTACAATTCCGTCACTCTGGCTCACACACACTCACTCAATCACTCGCTCACGTACGACTTGTAACTGTATTGAGAGAGCACTCACACTGCCTGGCTTCATACTGGGTCATATCAAATTCTTCTAATCCACACAAGCCTCGCTGTCTACTCTGTTTCTTCATACGTCTGCATGTCTCTCTCCCTCCCTCACGCCTCCCCGTAAGCGTAGAACTTACTCCTCAGACTGCGCTCCCACCTCCAGGTGGAAGGACGTGTGCATGAGGAAGATTTATGATTGGCTTGCGGTCGCACACTTTCTCCAGCTTAGCGTACACCCCGGTATGAATGAGCCAGTCAGAGCGGTCAGGCAGCGCCACTCGAGCGGCAGCGGATACGAAAAAAAGCATGACATGAATACAAACCCATATTTCTGCTGAGCATTCAGAACACATACATATGAGCAGTGTTTACAGGACACGCAGGAAACACGATTATCAGACTCAGTACAAATCTAATCCAGAGCCAGTTCCATTTGTGACGGTCAAATCGGATGAAATTACACGGCGGATGAATTTCTTTTCTCGTTCGCAGCGCCGCTTCTGTTCCAGTTAACTTCTTCATTTATTCGCACGAGTTCTCGTAAACAGATTCAGCGAGCGGCGTAAGTATGCACTCCGTCTTCCTAAGTGTTCTTCATCCATCATTCCGAGATGCCTTCCCGCGCTTCGATGGCGATCTGCGGTGCGCCGTCCACCTTTCCCGCTTCTCCCTTTTCTCTACTGTAACGAGAACGAGCGCTCCTCGTTTCCAATCATTTGGGGCCAAATCATTCGTGTTCTTTCGGCTCCCCAACCCCCGCCTGCTTCTATGTCAACTGGCACAAAGATTGTACATTGTACACACACATACATATATATACACTACCGCTCAAAAGTTTAGAATTTCATTTCATGCAATTTTCATGCAGTTCACAAACAATACTGTCCGTTTCACAATTAATGTAAGTGTATCAGATGATTTTTAAAGAATAAAAATGTTTGTATTAAAGTCTATTTTTATATAGAGGCTTATTTTGCATATAGTCCTATTATCAGCAATTCTCAGTCCTCTGTCTAAATCTCCTGGTACGGCCGCCAATCCAAATCAAGGATGTTATTGGACTAATTGGTTGTTAGGACACTCTTGCTCAATTGTGATGCTCAGCTGAAAAATATTCTACTAATAAGTGAGTATAAAAGGGGGAACAACATTCTAGGTTAGTTTAATATCTGAAGATCAGCAGTTGATGGCTTGCTGACCGACTCAAAATGACCAGAAAGAAACAACTTTCTTTAGAGACCCGTCAGTCCATTGTTGTGTTAAGAAAGAAGATACTCCATTGAAAACAAGAACATTTCACTGTGATCCCAAACTTTTGAGCAGTAGTGTATATATATATATATATATATATATATATATATATATATATATATATATATATATATATATATACAGCAACATCCATAGTGTCCTGTGTCCACTGATGAAGGACTAGAGAACACAAACTGTGCAGCAGCAGATGAGCTACTGTCTCTGACTTTACATCTACAAGGTGGACCAGCAAGTAGTAGGAGTGTCTAATAGAGTGGACAGTGAGTGGACACAGTGTTTAAACACTCCAGCAGCACTGCTGTGTCTGATCCACTCGTACCAGCACAACACTGTATCACTGCGGTGCTGAAAATGATCCACCTCCCTAATAGTACCTGCTCTGTGGTGGTCCTTTGTGGGTCCTGATGATTGAAGAACAGAATAACAAAGCATACAGAGAATCAGATGGACTACAGACTGCAAGTGTAGAACTACAAAGTGTTACTACATTGTAAATGGGTGTGTGTTGATCTGTATGTGTAGATACAAGCTGGTTTTAATGTTCCGCTTGATTGGGACGTATGTATATATAAACAATTAGCAAATAAACTGAGGCCATTGATATGAATGATAACTTGATACTAACTAATTAATTGTTCAGTGTCCTTTAACAGAATGTTATGCCAATGTCCCAACATTTCAGAAATTTTTAAGTTTCATATTAATTGCGTGTACATTAGATTTTGCCTTTATATGTCATATTAAATACATTTACCATTACAAATTTGTGTATGTTTGTTTTTTTTTTCTGTAAAACATTTCCAATAAGACCTGACATTATTATATTTTACAGTTTGATTTACTGTATCAGCATATCAGACCCACAAACCTACAATCAGATTTTAAAAAGTGTTTTGTTTTGTTTTCTATAAAACAAAAAAATATGTTCAATGAAAAATGTAAACCTTCTGGGTTTTTGGTGGGGGGTGCTGGAGCCTGTTCTTGCCTATTTCTTGCTGCCAGCCCATCCCTAGGCAGACATAACACCTTCACACGCACTCATATCTAGGGGGGCAATTTAGCATCTCCTGTGAACCTGTCTGCATGTATTTGGACTGTGGGAGGAAACCCCCGGGGGGGAAACTCTACACAGATAGGACCACTGTCACCCAGCCAGGGAATCGAACCCAGGCCCGTCTTGGTGTGAGGCCACTGCACCACCACGTAGAACATCCATCAATTATCTTCCACTTTATCCAGCTAGTCGGGGTCACAGTGGGGCTGGAGCCAATCCCAGTGTATCAGGCAAAGGCAGGGCAACTTCCACAGGTGTTTCTCCTCAGATGTAATTATCTCTAGAGAGTATTTAAATCTCAGTTGTCTGTGTAAGACTTTGTAACGTGTTGTCTATCTTATTGTGTATACAGTTTTTGATTGTTTATCTAGCCTGCTTGTGTTTGATCTGTTTTTGATGAAATCAGCCAATTCTAATTTTACCTTCAAATTATCTGCTAATTCTAAAGGTTCACATAGTTTTACTCTCACAGCTATGTGATTTATCATAGTTATTTATATATAATAAATAAAAGACCAGGTCTAATCTTTTTTGTTTCATTTGTTTTATTTGATTCTCTTTATCTACTGCTAGGATCTGATAGAGTTTTAGGTCCAACTTATGAAAGAAATATAGAAAATTCTGAAGAGTTCAAAAACCACCGTATATGGTATGTGTTGATGGAAACTCCTCCCCTTTTACCCCATTGCTTGCTAGCAGCTTACTACAATGTTCTAGTCAATCTGATAATGAAAATAATTGGAAATTTGATTATATTGCTTAAAGGTATAAATGTATATTTGGTGTCTCCAAACTTTTTCTTGGTAGTTTCTAGCCAACAAAATGTAAAAATACAACAATTTTCTGTGAATTTTACAGTTTCAATTTTAATTATTTGTTAAAAACAAGCCATTGCTTTTTAGGTTATAGATGTAAGATTATTTTGACTTATATATAATTATATATTATATATAATCATCAAAGGATTGGAAATTTGATTATATTGCTTAGAGGTATTGAAATTGATTTTGGTTGGGTCTTTCGATTCCTTCATTTGTCGTTTCTGGGGGTCACTCTTTCTTTATATATATATATATATAGCCAACAAAATGTAAAAATGCAGCAATTTTCTGTGAATTTTACAGTTGAAATTTTAATTACTTCTTACAAACGTGCCATTTCCTTTTAGGTTATAGATGTAAGATTAGTTTGACTTTCCAAACTTTTGCACAAGGTTATATCCATATCCTGTTAAAAGTGAGCCGGTGATGATGCTACTGACTCTCTGCAGGTCCTTAAAAATAGCTCCAGTGTTAAAACAGCAAACAAGCCTGTCCAGTATGCTGGTTAGCATTGTGCAAACAGGGTCATACTGAATGGCCTGCAGTAGCTTCACTGATTCAGCTCCATCGCTCCCTACGGTGACCCCAGCCGGCGCGTTATAGCTGCTGAAGTAATAAAGCAACGGCAGGTTCGCCAAGATGTGGAGCTGAATGCTTAACTTGGGTTCATCCGTTCTTTTCTGAATCGGTTTAAGGGTCCTGCAGTGTGCCTCCTTAATTCGTCTCCCATGATGCACCTGGGCGTCCCTTGATGAAAGCAGCAGGGCGTTGGTCGGTGGTGCATGAGCGCAGACGGAAGTTTCTTTCTGGCTATTTCCAGAAGCCCCCGGGGTCTTTCGATTCCTTCATTTGTCGTTCCCGGGGGCCAGCCTTTCAGAGTCCCTCTTTCGAGCACTTCCCTTACCTCTCTCGCTCTCTGTCTCTCTCTCGCTTTCCGCATTCGCTCGGCACTCAGAGAAATATGAATTTTTGATGGGCTGCATTTGGAGCGATGCGAGCCGGAGAGTTCTCGGGTCCCGTGCTCGTGTGATGAGGTTGTCTCCTGCGCTCTCTGATCGGCGAGGCCTGTGTTGAATGCTCTCTCTCTCTCTCTCTCTCTCTCTCTCTCTCTCTGATCAAGTCCATGCTTCAGCCTTAAGCATTAGGAGATGACTGCTTCACCCACACAGCTCGCTCTCCAGCTCAACATCTTTCAAAGAGGCGTATTTTGTGAACTCCTGGAGCGTGAGTGCAGGGAGACGGGGAGAGGGACGCCGAGCGGGTTCATTTTCATGCTTTTTATTGGGCTCTGTTGGAGGAGCGAGGCTTTCGAGCCAGAGTTTTTACATGAGAATGCCACACATGAGTCCGACCGTAATGCTATGATCACAGCTAGTGTCCTGTTAATACGTTCCTGAGGGAGAGTCAGGTCAAAATTTGCTCCAAACTGAAAAAAACATTAAAAAACTTTAAAAGAGCCTGTTTTTCATGGAACTATGAACCTCTGCTGCTTTCTGATTGGACATACTATGTAAACATTGTTCGTCTTTTATAATTTAAGGTCATATTTTAGGGAAAAATCATATTTTTTACTAATATATTTGCAGAAAATATCTGCAAAAAGTCATATGGACGCACACTCTCTGCAGACAAAGCATTACCCTATTTAATCAGTGGTCAGGACCCCCATGGGACCCACATAGGGCAGGTTTTATTTGGGTGGTGGATCATTCTTAGCAATGCAGTGACACTAACATGGTGGTGGTGTGTTAGTGTGTGTTGCACTGTTATGAGTGGATCAGACACAGAAGCACAACAGTGTCACTGCTGGACTGAGAATAGTCCACCAACCAAAACTATCCAGACAACTGTGACCACTGATGAAGGACAAGAAGATGAGGCAGTAGATGAGCAATCATCTCTGACTTTACATCTACAAGGTGGACCAACAAGGTAAGTGTGTCCAGTAGAGTGCACAGTGAGTGGACACAGCTATGTCTGAACCACTCGTACTAGTGCTGTGATGCCTCCCAAATAAAACCTGCTCTGGTGGTCCTGTGGGGGTCCTGACCACTGTTGAACAAAGTAAAGTTGGGACGCTAAAGTTTGCAGAGAAACTAGAACTACAAGATGCTACTATACGGTCAGTGGAGAGAATGAAATGGACAATGAGAGCAGATACAAGGAGCTGCTCCTAATAAAGAGCTTAGTGATTGTGTGTCTGTGTTAAACAGCTTGTTTAATTTTAACCCTTTAACGGCAAGTTAATCATATCTGATACATAAGTCTTAGAAAGCTGTGAATCATTACTGTTAGAATTTATTTCCTAAAAAACCTTATTTCCTCAAAGTCCTGCTCTATTCTAAGTGTTAGTGGAGAACCAAAGAGTGTAGTAGAGACAGAATGTGTGAATTATTGTTGTACAATACAGAACAATCTTTTTTTTCTAAGTTCTAAAAAATGTAAATAATCTATATAAAGGGTTGCTGGGTGCTTTCATTTGTTACTGCAAAAAATGTACCAAATATGATACAAAACAAAACTCATGTAGGAAATGTAGGTTTTATTTAATTATTATTATAATTATTATTATTATTATTATTATTATTATTATTATTATTATTATTATTATTATTATTATTATCATTAGGTGGCACGGTGGTGCACTCTCACCTCACAGTAAGATGATCTGGGTTGGATTCCTGATCCGGGTCGTTCTGTGTGGAGTGTGTATGTTCTCTTCGTGCTTGAGTGGGTTTTCTCTGGGTCCTCTGGTTTCCTCCCACAGTCCAAACACATACATGTTAGGATCCTCACTCTAAACTGCCCGTAGGTGTGAGTGAGTATGTGTGTGAATGTGTATTGGGCATGTGATGGACTGGCGAACTGTCCATGGAGTACCCTGCCTTCGCCCAGTGATGCCCCCCAGTGGGATTGGCTCCAGCCAATAAAGCAGAATATGATAGATAGATAGATAGATAGATAGATAGATAGATAGATAGATAGATAGATAGATAGATAGATAGATAGATAGATAGATAGTGTGAAACACTCACATATACACACACACACACACACACACTAATGAACAGACACACTAGGGGGCAGTGAGCACACTTGTCCGGAGCAGTGGGCAGCCATACCACAGTGCCCAGTCAGCAGTCAGGGTCAACCTTTCTCTCACAAGGCTGGTTCCCTAACCTCCAGTCCACAACTGCTCCAAATTATTATTATTATTATTATTATTATTATTATTATTATTATTATTATTATTATTATTATCAATGAAGGTCTAATAAACACTGCATTTTCAAAGAATTTGAACTATTGCATAATTGTTTCACACTTCAGGCTTTAAAAGGTTAATAGATAAAGAAAGGTTAAAAAAAAAGATTACAACTCAAGCTGATGGTTCAGGATGGGAGAACATAAGTATTCTGGGATGGTTGCTGCAAATGCTTTATTGAAGCACTTGTCCGAGCTTTGTTTCTGGGCTTTCGTCTTTCGTGGCCTTTCGGATTCACAGCTTTGTAAGCTTTGCTTACTCTCGTTGCCTTGCATTCCAGAATCCCTCTGTTTTCCTGATTATTCCAGCCCGGGGCCCACAATTCCACAGGGCACCGGCAGCAGTCAGAACAGGAAACGCTACGGCTCTGGCAGCGGATATCAGTCTGCGGCAATCACCGACCAACGTCCTCGCCCAGAGACGCACGCGTGTACACACAGACAGGCACCTTGTCTGCCCTGAGACCACAATCCATATTGATGGGATCATACAACCCACTGGCTGCGAGGGCGGAGGTGGAGAGATTATGGAAATGTGTTATATGAGCGTGTTAAAAGCCTCTATGTACTAGACGTGAGGTTAACACATTCTGTTAGCCCGTTGTTATGCATTTTCAAAAGATTAAGTCAATATGGAGCAGAGGTCGACACGCTACACAGCTCAGCTTCGGAGACTTGTGGCTCGAGCCTCTTTCCAAACAACTCCTTTCAGAATACATTTATAATGAATACAGCATTCACAATGCTCGTATGATGTCTTTACTGAGGCTAAAAACTAATTAGAGAGCATTAACACTGCTTAGATTATCATTTTTGCATCACATATTATAATATTTTGCTAATATGTTTCAATGTTCTAGCTCTTATTACCACCTTATTAAGCAGTAATAACAGTGAATTAGCTCAGCAATTGGCTAATAATTGCCAATTAACTGGCTGGTATTTATTAAACAATTATTTAATGTCTAGCATTTTCAGAACTTATTGATTTGTCAATTATACATTATAATCTTTTGCATACACTCTAAAAAACAATTCAGTAACTTTGTACATATCACAATAATTAAAAGCTATATAGCACGAATAAAATCTCTGAATATCATTTACATCTAAATTTACATCTAATATTTAAGTTTGTTTCAAGAAAATAAATTAGCAGTTAACTAACAAATTCGATTTTAAAATATGTTTAATATTTTTGGCAAATTCCAAATAAAATATCTGAGATATCTCAGTTTAAAATCACAATTTTATTTATTTTCACTCAATATTCCATTTTGTTCGTCAACAATTTAAGTAAGTTAAGTTAAAATATCACCTCGTGAATGCCATTAACAAAAAGTGTGCAAAGAGAGAGGCACCTCTTGTGTGTACAGTTGCTTTATTTACACGTGATTTTATTAGATAAATTAATTTGAAGTCCTTCTTGAGGAAAAGGTAAATACAGTTTAAAAAATAATTAATTACATTTTGATGACTGGAAAGTCCAGTATGAGTAGCAGTAAATAAATATTTAGTACATGTATTTTTTGTAGTCATCTTTACCTAGCACTTCATATATACTCAATATTTAATAGTTTTGTCTAAGAATTTTATTTATATCTTCTCAATATTATATGCTGTAGAGCTAAATGTGTTTGCTTATATCTACTTAATTTTTTACTTACTTTTACTTAACTCATACCGTATATATAAATGATTTCACAGTGTTTCACCAAAACATTTGAGTAGATCACAGTTGTATTTTTTAGAGTGTATAATGTGTTTTTCAATGATTATTCCAGCATTTATTATAACAGTCAATGGAAACTTTATCTGAAAATTATCTGTTCATTATTACTTCTATTAAGCATTAACTACAGTAAATTGAGTAATCTACAAATTTACATTTATTATATTTAATATATTGTGCAACATTTTGATGTTTATTATTATGTCTAATCAGAAAACACAACAAACTAATAACTACCAATAACTGGCTACTTATTACTACTTTATTAAGCAGTAATAACTTAATTATTTATTTTATACAGCTTATCTGTTACTTTTGACCATCTTTGCACAACACTTTTGTGTTCTCTCTTATATATTAAGCATATATAGGCCAATAGCTGGTAGCCCGTTACTAGTATCTAATTGTCATTATTGCTAATTAATTGGCTGGACATTATTACACAATTAATTAGTCATGTAGTAATATAATCAGCATTATCTTCCAAATGGTAAAATGGTAAAGGAAACTTTATGTTTATTTAGTGCTTGTACTGTATGTTTGAAATGTTCTTTTCAAAGCAACTAAGGAGGCCAAACCCTGAAATACAGCCCCAGACGATTATCCCACCTCCACCAAACTTTACTGTTAACACTACTCATTCCAGTAGGGTATTCCTGGGATCTACCAAACCCAGATTCATCCACCAAATGGCCAGATAGTGACGACTAATTCTTCCCAGTGTCCAGTGGCGCAGCTTTGCACCCCCCCCCCAACCAGTCTATATAAACCAGTCTACTACTTTAAAATCCATTCGTTCGATACCCTGAGCCGATAGGACATGTGCCCTTGACTGAGACACCTAACTCCCAACTGCTCCCAAAATGCTGTGGAAAGGGATGCCCACCACTCTAGGCAAGTGTGCGCACTGCCCCCTAGTGTGTGTGCTCACTAAAGTTTGTATATGTTGGTGCACAGATGGCTTAGGGTCAACTTCCTCTGTGTGCAAAGTAAAGGGGCAAATAGTTCTATTTTTGTTTAACTTCTCAGATACGTGAACTCGGCTAGTGTGTGTTCTGGTACTACAAGCAGTATAAAATAAAAAAATGTAAAATAATAAAGAAAGAAATATTCCCAACAGACACCCATAACGCTGCACACACACATACACACACCTAAATGTGCACCTATTGTTTGCAAGAAGCTCTACAGATTCATTAGTTTAGGATGCAGACCACACACATGCTCAAAGCGCCCACCCACCATGCCGTGATCAGGCCTTACGCTGAGCTGCTAATAGAAGTGTTTGCACATAAAACCTGAGGAGGTTTGGTGAAAGGGTCATGCTAATGAAGTCTGATCTCATTAAAAGATATGGAATGTGTGTGTGTGTGTGTGTGTATGTGTGTGTATGTGCGTGTATTCACAATGAGAGATAAACAAAACGTGAGAGCAGAAGGCCAAAAGAAACGCAAACATGTTACATCTATCTCTGCTAGAATCAAAGCACACCATGCACCAATGTCACGCATTATATATACACCCAAAGGCGTGTAGTGTAACTCGTTAGATATCCCATTCCAAAATCAGGCACATTAATATGGAGATAATCCCTGCCCACCCCAACTCCCACCCACCCTTTGCAACCGCTACTCCTCTGGGAAGGTTTTTCACAAGATTTTGAAGTGTGTCTGTGGGAATTCATGCCAAAAGAGTGTGTGTATAAGGTCAGGCACTGACTTTGAACGAGAAGATATGGCTCACATTTGAAATTCCAGTTCATCCCAGAGGTGTTCAGCAGGGTCCAGGTTAGGGCACCATGCAGGCCACTGCAGTTCATCCACACATAAAACCATGTCTTTATGAAGCTTGCAGTCATGCTGGAACAGGAAAGTTAACATCACCCTTTACTGGGATGAGTGGAGCCAAACCCTGAAAAACATTATCCAAGATGATTATCCCACCTCCACCAAACTTTACTGCTAGCACTTTGCTTTCCAGTAAGTAGAGTTTTGCTGGGATCCACCAAACCCAGATAGTGATGCATGGTTCTTTCCTTCAGTGCCCAGTGGCAGTACTTTGTCGATGCTTGGCAACACACATTGTGATCTTAGACTTGTGTGCTTGTGTAGCCTGGCAGACTTTTTTACAGACTGACTTGTGGAAAAGATGGCATCCAATGACAAACTGACATGTTTAATTTAAATCCCTGAGTTTTTCAATATAGACCCAGGGTTCGCCAGGGTTTGTTTATGGAGATTGTGTAATCAAGAGGGGTGTCTACATACTTTTAGCCATGTTGTGATATCTTCCATTAGTAGAACGGTAAAGGAAACTTGCTGTTTATTTAGTGCTTGTATGTTTTGAAATTTTGTTTCCAAAGCAACTATTGAGGCCAAACCCTGAAAAACAAACCCAGACCATTATCCCACCTCCACCAAACTTTACTGTTAGTCTTATTTATTCCTGTTTGACATGCTGGCACGTTTAAGTCACTGAGCTCTTCAGTATGACCCATTCTACTTCCAGGGTCTGTTTATGGAGATTGTGTTATTAGGAGGGGTGTCAACATACTTTTGGCCATGTAGTAATATAACCAGTGTTTTATGTTCATTTAGTGCTTGTGTAGTGTTTGAAATTTTCTTTCCAAAGCAACTAATGAGGCCAAACCCTAAAAAACAGACCCAGACCATTATCCCACCTCCACCAAACTTTACTGTTAGCACTACTCCTGGTTTTCCTGGGAACCACCAAACCCAGATTCATCCACCAAATGGCCAGATAGTGACGACTGATTATTTCCTCCAGAGTCCAGTGGCGGAGCCTAGTTTTGCGTAGCCTTATGCTTCAGAGCTGAGCTGTTGTTCTTCCTGTATGCCTACATTGCACCATATAAGCACTTACAGCCAACCAGGCCAACTCCAGCGGGGCAGAAATTTCACAAGCTGACTGGCACCCAATGACATCCAATGAGTCACTGACCTCTTAAATGTGACCCCACACTCCACTGCCAGGGTTTGTTTATGGAGATGTGTAATTAGGATGTGTCCACATACTTTTGGCCACGTAGTTATATAATAACCCTTATCTTCCAATAAGAAAATGGTAAAGGAAACTGTTGATTTAGTGCTTGTATGCTTTGAAATTTCTAAACTATCACTAGCCTTCGAACCCAAATTGTTGGGTCACTTCAATGTCAGCAGATCACCATATCAGGATGGACGAGATAGCGTCCAGCAATATGTCAGCATCTGCTGTATTACTCCAGAAGAATCAGGACATCCAATTCATTGGAAATGCTGCAGGATTTCAAGAACGGCGAAATAACTTTCACTCTTCAAACTCATTTTCGGCTCTTTCTTCTCTCTCCGGGAGTTCAAACGAAGAAGTTCCAGCAGATACCTGCCTCTCTTTAATATGAACAAAGGGGAGAAGATTGTAGTAGTTAAAAGTTTGGCTTTTCAATTTCTGATCTGGCTTTGGAAGTTCACCTCGCTGCGGGTGGAATTCTGAGCGCTGCTGTTGCTGGAGGGGTCGCACGTTTGGAGGGAAGGAGAGGAAGAAAGAGAAAAAAGAGAGAGATGCTATGACAATGATGGCTGAAGGCAAAAAGACTTTCATGATGAAGAGTTGCAATCGTGCTTTATACTCATGCTGAGCTCCTTACAAGCCGTTTACTCATTTCTACACCAACAGATCTTTTCTGGCAGACGTTCTACTTTGGTCTCTGTTTGCCCCTTAGTTGTTTCTTTGTCTGATCCTAGTGCCTCTGTCATCTTGCTAGTTAACCTGATGCACTCATATCCTAATAGTAAAGGTTTTCCTTTGGAGTCCTGATTCCTGCTGGTGGTTCCAATGCCATCTGTTTCTCCTTCATACTCTTAGAAGGTTTCCTCTTTTGAGCATTGGTTCTTCTTCATAGATCCATACTTCCTTTTGAAACTTGGTTCACTACATTGGTTCTTGGACTTGCGGAGTTCTTCATCTTCCTTCTTTCAGAGTGTTGTTCTTCTTTAAGCTTTGATTGCTCTCAGTGGTTCTTTGTCCTCTAAAGGAGTTTCTCCTTTGGAGTCCTGATTCCTGCTGCTGGTTCCTATGTCATTTGTTTCTGAATTGTGGTTCCTGTTACTATTTCTCCTTCATACTCTTAGAAGGTTTCCTCTTTTGAGCATTGTGTCTTCTTCATAGATCCATACTTCCTTTTGAGCTTTGGTTCTCTACATTGGTTCTTGGACTTGCGGAGTTCTTTGTCTTCCTTCATTTAGAGATTTGTTCTTCTTTGAGATTTGATTGCTCTCAGTGGTTCTTCTCTGTGAGTCATGATTCCTGTTAGTGGTTCCTATGCCATTTGTTTCTGAGTCATGGTTCCTGATACTGTTTCTCCTTCATACTCTTAGAAGATTTCCTCTTTTGAGTATTGGTTCTTCTTCAGAGATCCATACTTATGCTCGTAGAGAGTGTTCCTTTTGGGCTTTGGTTCCTTACATTGGTTCTTGGACTTGGGGAGTTCTTCATCTTCCTTCGTTTAGAGATTTGTTCTTCTTTAAGCGTTTATTGTTCTCAGTGGTTCTTCTTCGTGCTTTGAAGGAGTTTCTCCTTTTGAGTCCTGATTCCTGTTAGTGGTTTCTATACCATTTGACTCTTGGTTCCTGTCAGAGTTTTGTCTTCCATACTCTTAGAAGATTTTCTCTTTTGAGAATTGGTTCTTCTCCTTAGGTCCATTCTTATTTTCTTAGAGAGTTTTCCTTTTAAGCTTTGGTTCCCTACTTTGGTTCTTGGACTTGGGGAGTTCTTCATCTTCCTTCGTTTAGAGTGTTGTTCTTCTTTGCGCTTTGATTGCTTTCAGTGGTTCTTCTTTGTGCTCTGAAGAAGTTTCTCCTTTGGAGTCCTGATTCCTGTTAGTGGTTCCTATGCCATTTGTTTCAGACTCTTGGTTCCTGTCAGAGTTTCTTTTTCATAATCTTAAAAGATTTTCTCTTTTAAGTATTGGTTCTTCTCCATAGGTCCATACTTATTTTCTTAGGGAGTTTTCCTTTTGAATCTTGGTTCCCTAAATTGGTTCTTAGATGTGGAGAGGTTTTCCTTGTCTTAGTCTTAGTTCTTAGTGTTTCATCTTCATTTGTTTAGGGTGTTGTTCTTGGTTGAGGTGGGATTTCTCTCAGTGGTCCCGTGTCATCTTGAGAAATCTCTGCTTTGGAGTCCTGATTCCTGCTAGTGGTTCCTATACCATCTGTTTTTGAGTCTTGGTTCTGTCTTAGTGTTTTTCTTTGATACATGTAAAAGATTTCTTCTTTCAGGAATTGGTTCTTCTCCATAGACCCATCCTTATGTTGTTAGGGAGTTTTGAATCTTGCTTCCCTACATTGGTTCTTTAAACTTAAGAGAGTTTTTCCTTATAAGTCAGGGTTCTACTGACTGTTTCATCTTCATTTTTTTAGGGAGTTGTTCTTGGTTGAGGTTGGATTTCTCTTAGTGGTTTCGAGTCATGCTCTTAAGAAGTTTCTCCTTTGGAGTCCTGATCCCTGCTAGTGGTTCCAATACCATCTGTTTTTGAGTCTTGGTTCCATCTTAGTGTTTTTCTTTCATACACAGATTTCTCCTTTCAGGAATTGATTCTTCTCCATAGATCCATATTTATGTTCCTAGGGAGATTTCCTTTTGAATATTGGTTCCCTCCACTGGTTCTTTAGACTTAAAAGAGTTTTTCCTTATAAATCTTGGTTCTACTGAGAGTTTCATCTTCATTTGTTTAGGGAGTTGTTCTTGTTTAAGCTTGGATTTCACTGTGGTTCCTCTTTATTCTCTTTTAAAAAGTTTCTCCTTTTAAGTCTTTGTTCCTCCCAGTGTTTCTTCACATCGTCACTGTCCAAAGGAGGTGTGGATATTTATTTTTCTGTATAATTCTAACACAGCAGTGCCTGTTTTTCTTTTTGTTTCTTCTCAGTGGTTCTCACTTATGCTCTTAGAGGGCTGAATCACATTATTGTAATAAATAACAACATGTTACAATATTATTGTTGTATATACTTTAAAAAGGAAACCATATAAGCCGTTTGCTATCATATGTTAGTAATGATACTGTTACGTGTATGTGGGTTATGCTTGTTTGCAGGTGCAGTCTCAGGTGTTGGAATCTCCATGGTTGCTGCTGCTGAGAAATGGGTTGAGCCACAACAGTATAAAGACTGCCACCAGAGGGTAATAGAGAGGCAGGAGGGAGCGACCCAGACCCAGACCAAGATGGAGCTATAGAGGAAGAGTCTTGGGCCATGCAGTAGGTGGCATGTTGTGTGTGTTTGACTTGTAAAGTTAAAACTTGCAGGCTTGTGAAATTTGATCCCTGTTTCGGATCCACTGTTCAGATAATGGTTAAAGGAACTATTGGTGGTTGTGTTTTCTTTTTGTGTGTTTCTTTTGTGGAACTGGACAGGTAAGCAAGAGTGTGCTCTTATATTCCCATCACTTAGGCCTTAGACGTGTCTGCTCTATCTGGGTGCTTGTGGTCAAGAGGTGGAAATGGTCGACTCAGGATTTCTTCTCTCTTAGCTGGTTATTTATAGTATTGGAAGAAAATAAAATGGAAAAGCAAGAAAATACATACAAATTACAAAATTACAGCTGTTTGTGATCGTATAGTGGCTGCGTTTTTGTTTTTCCTTTATATTTAGCTAAGAGAGGGTGTGTTGAGTGTGGTTTTTTTTTTTTTTTTTTTTTTTTTTACTTCACTGACCAGATGTACAACTTATTTCAGGACATAGCTACAACATACCTGCATACACACATCCACAAATCCCTTTCTTTGATTGTGTTCTGCAACTGCACAAAGCTCTACAGGGTGAGATTAAGGAAAACAATTAAGCATGTTTGTTCAGCACAATGTAATTAGCAGCAAAAACAAATTCTGCTGCTGTAAGAAATTACAGTAAAATATTCACTAGAATATGTGCTAATACATAACAAACACAGCGACTACGTGCTATAACTAATGTTACAGATAATAGCTGCAGCAATCCACTTCGTGAGTACATATTTCTTGTTAAAAACATAACGCTACTTGCAAAGCTTTTCCAACATGTCTTACCTCCAGCAAAGTACACGGTGCCAGTAGGGGTAAGGAAAGCGACAAGGGACAAAAAAAAACAACAAAAAAAAAAAACCACGAAGCTTTGCAGTTGTGTGTGTACAGCAGGGAATTGTAGTCCTAACACATTAAACTTGTATGCATAAGCTAATTAACACAAACTGGAATAATTAGAAGGAAGCTTTTAAAACAAATAATTTTGATAGAATACAATTCTCATGACTTTTCAAGATTCAAGAGTTTTATTGTCATGTACAGCAGAACAGACAGTTACACTGTACAATGAAATTCTTACTTTGCTGTTCCTCCATTCACCAGTAGATAAAGATAAGAAATAAAAGAAATAATAAAAAAATATATACATATAAGTATAATAATATAGGTTGAAGTAAATAAAAGTATTTTTATAGTTAGAGTAAAAAATAAGTTATGTGTGCTTTTATGTGCAAGTATGATGAGCAGCAGCCATAAAGTGCAAGTTGCAAGTAACAAATGTAAACAATAGTGTTTGTGTGAGTAGTGAATGTAAACAGTATTGTATGTAAACAGCAGTACAGTGAGTGTAAGGTGCAGTTTTAAGCTCTTGTCTAGAAACAATAGGTAAGGGGTGGACACCATCCTTTGTATGCTTGTTTATTAGCCTTAGTTTAGAGTAGATAGTTTAATGTAGTGTTTTCTTTTGTTATGTTCTTTGCTTTGGTGTTGTCTGTAGTCCAGTCCTTTAGGTGTTGTGTGTGTGTGTGTGTGTGTGGTGTTTTTTTTTTTTGTTTTTTTTTGTCTCTTGAATGGTATGATCACCCTTTTTGTATTGACTCTTTCTTCATGGTGACACTGAATATATAAGACTGGCTTTGAATGGTATCTACTAAACTATTTGCATTTGTGGCTCACTGCCTCACTACCACCCATCTACTTGTGTCTGAAGGAAAATTTCGGAGGGCTCGTAACAGTAATGATATGGTGAATATCATGTAATATCATAATGATTATCTTAATGAATAACTTCCTAACCCTGAGCTTTTGGTTGCAAAGAGGTATTTAAAAATATCATTTTGTCTGAATGAAATATAATCTGTTCCTGTTAACTGTTGAAGGCTCTCAGGCTTCTGAGGACATGTGTAGTGTATATGCAGGCATGTAGCATTTGACATGTGACCTCTGAAGAGCTTGGCCTATAAAGGTCACCAGTGCTGCTCCATGTGTTCTAGATCTTTCCGCCCAGCCTGTGAGGAGGCCTTGCACCGCCTGAGACCCCTGTTCATCTTTTATCGTTCTCACACACTCCCACTCCTCTGTCCTTCACTTGTTAACACCATGACACCAGATCCTAATTGGGTTCCGAACCAGCGTGCCCACTTGTGCTTGCTATGTAACCTGATAAAGTTAGCAGTGCAGTTAGCAGTTAGGTGTGAGGTCTTGTTTTATGCTGACCAAAGATCAGTCCAACAAAGTACAGCATAACAAAATTATTTTTAATACCAATGTAGCCTAACAAAATTCAGTTGAATTCTATTGTAGCCCAACAAAATTGCTTAATTCTACTGTAACCCAAAATAATCCTATTTAATTCTACTATAGCCCAATTGTATTTCATTTAATTCCACAGTGGACCAACAAAATTCTGTCAAAACCCAAAAATGTCTTTACCAACCTAAGTACAGCCTAATAAAATACTAAAATATATAGCTATATTTCAACAGCTAACAAAATCCTGTTTATTACATCAGCAGCCTAAAAAAGCCTTATCTTTTTATTTTTTTTTCTGATTACTGCCCAACAAATATCTATTTTTTCTAAGTGTGCAACCAAATTATGTTTATTCTGACTGTACAACAAAATTCTATTTATTTTGACTATAGATCTACAAAAATCTGTTTATTCAGACTGTAGCCCAACAAAATTCTGCTGAATTCTACTGTAGCCAAACAAAATTGTGTTTGATCTGACTTTAGCCCAAAATATTTCTGTTTAATCTGACTTTAGCCCAACAGTATTTCATTTAATTTCAAGGTAAACAAACCAAATTCTGTCAAAACCCAAACATGTCTTTCCCAACCCAAGTTCAGCCTAAGGAAATTCTCTCTGAACCAAGCTACATCTCAACAAAATTCTATATTTATTCTGAATGTACTCCAACCAAATTAAGTTTATTTTGACTGTAAACTTACTAAAATTCTATTTTTTACTATAGATCTACAAAAAATCTGTTTATACTGACTGTAGCCCAACAAAATTGTGTTTAATTATACTGTAGCCCAACAAAATTGTTTAATTCTACTGTAGCCCAACAAAATTGTTTAATTATACTGTAGCCCAACAGAATTCTGTTTCATTCTACTGTAGCCCAACAAAATTCCGTTTCATTCTACTGTAGCCCAACAAAATTGTTTCATTCTACTGTAGCCCAACAAAATTCTGTTTAATTCTGCCTTTAGCCCAACAGTATTTCATTTAATTCCAAGGTAAACAAACTAAATTCTGTCAAAACCCAAACATGTCTTTCCCAACCCAAGTTCAGCCTAATGAAATTCTCTCTGAACCAAGCTAATCTGTTTATAAATCTGTTTATACTGACTGTAGCCCAACAAAATTCTATTTATTTGGACTATAGATCTACAAAAAATCTGTTTATACTGACTGTAGCCCAACAAAATTCTATTTATTTTGAGTATAGCTTTAAAAAAAAACCTGTTTATACTGACTGTAGCCCAACAAAATTCTATTTATTTTGACTATAGATCTACAAAAAATTCTGTTTATACTGACTGTAGCCCAACTAAATTATATTTATTTTGACTATAGATCTACAAAAATCTGTTTATACTGACTGTAGCCCAACAAAATTCTATTTGAATGCAAATGTAGTCCAACATAATTCTGTTTACTGTGACTGCAAGACAACAAAATTCTATTTAAATCAGAATGAAGCCCCTAAAAACCTGTAGCCCAAGAAAACCCTCTTAGGTAAACACTTAGATAAGTGCAGGCCAAAATCCAAGCCTAGAAACTGAGATGTGAACCCAACACATCTCAGATCTCGACCTACTCAGGTCTTGTGTACACCAACAGGTTTTGAGTCCGAATGAAATGGAGAACTTACAAGGCTACTGTAAAACAACCCCAACCGCAAAGATGCTTGGGTGTCCAGTAGAATGTTTCGAATGCTGCAGCTTGGGGGGACTTATGTAAGGAGACTCCAGTCCAGTTCTTCAGGGAGCCACTTCAAAGGCAAAGCTCCATTTTGTTTCCATCAAAGCAGAGATTCCATTTTGGATCATCAAAAGGGAGCTCCCATTCTTGCTGCTCAACGGGCTTCTACTCACCCGACCCGGGAGTGGGTCCATAACCCCCCACCTCACCCCCATGCACACTCTGCAACACTCCCGGCCATCGATCTCTCTCTGCATTAGAGTGCTGCTATGAGTGGACTCCATGCTGACAGCTCTTATTAGTGGGCAAAGAACTGTTTGATTTTTTTTTTTTTATTTATATGCATTTTTTTTCTCAACTCTCTGCCATCTATCTCTCCCTCTGTGGGACGGATGGATGGCAGCAATGGGGATAGGCATCTGATAGCATGAAAATAAGTGTGTGATGAATTAGTTTTTAAAAGCTGGCAGCTTAGTGGCATATCATTTACTGCGAATGAGCTTTTTAGAAGAAAGAGTTTCAATAAAACTGTTTATCATTCATAAATACCCCCTCACCACAAAATTCATAACTTCACCAGAGATTTCTTCTCTTTTAGCAAGCGTTACAGGTCAAGTCAAGCTCTGTCAAGGTCATCAGCATTATAGTGGACCCTCTCTCGTTCTTAGTTCAAGGTCAGTCAACTCTCTGCTGTCTCTGCTCTACGTCTCGATCTGGTGAAGACTTAGCTCCACATAATGCCAACAGGAGGGTTGTCCAACCTACACTCCCTTTGTGCCACTCGCTGGTCCACGGCAACTCTATTGACTCTACTTTGAATTGGTCTTTAACGTTACCTTTGAAATAGGGTCTCTGTGTCTGCTTGGACAGGATTTCTATCCTGGAGAAAACGTTACGACTGAGGGGACTGCTCTATTCCCTGGCTATAAGCCAGCTCTCGTCGTAGTTATCATCTACGACTGCTTCCCATCTAATCTGCTCAATCTGCCCCTGCAGCTAACCCGCTAGCTGCACTGGTTCCTGGGTTACCTGGTTTCCTGATGATCTCTTCCATCACCCTGCCCAGTTCTACGTTATTTCTGCATTCTCTGTTATTCATTAAAAAAGCCTGCTCATGGATCTCAGCCTGGCATCCGAGTGTTCTGAGTCGTTACATATAGATATAATATTTGTACAAGTAAACCAAAGAACACTGATATTGATTATTGGTAATAAAACTCTGAGACAAATGCTTTATGACAGAATCGGTTCTTTAGTTACTTTAGATCAAACCTGAAGTACGTAACCTGGGTTTGATCTTAGACTCTGCATGTAAACACAGTCACTAAAGCAGCTTTTAATCATCTGAGAATGGTCAGAGTTGGTCGCTGTAATGGTCAGAGTTGGTCGCTGTAATGGTCAGAGTTGGTCGCTGTAATGGTCTCTTACTGGAGTTCCTAAGAAAACTGATCCAGAACACAGCAGCTGGGATCCTAACAGACACTAAACAGATCTCAGATCAGTCCCGTTTTAAAAGAGCTGCACTGACTACCTGTTTCTCTTAGAACACACTTTAAACTTCTTCTCTTCACAGTAAGATGATCTGGGTTGGATTCCTGGTCCGGGTGGTTCTGTGTGGAGTGTGTATGTTCTCCCCGTGCTTGAGTGGGTTTCCTCCGGGTACTCCAGTTTCCTCCCACAGTCCAAACACATGCATGTTAGGTTGATCACTCACTCTAAACTGCCTGTCGACAACCAATAGGAGAGCTCTGTTCACTACAAAACGGGAAGAGAGAGAGGAACCAGCCCTGTGTGGACAGTTCGAACCGTGGTTAATAACTCCTCGCCATGGTCTGGAGCTCCTCTGGTGGCAGCCTCGACAGAGAGCACCTTCACCGAGGGTGATATTCCAGTGCTTTGCACTAACTAAAAAACAGGGGAACGAACTCGCTACAGGGAACGAGTCCGAAAGTCCGCTGGTCAACCAACCTCACTCCATGGGGGGCTCAGCCGGATCGAGGTGAGTGCCGGGCAGGTCAGAGAGTCTGTAGATCCTCTTGGGCTCCAGGGAGTATGACAGGACCCCGATGTGGAGAAGCCAAGTCTGGTTGGACCTGTGGAGAGGAATCTAGTTGCAGTCTTGTAAATAGTGACTCTGAAAGACCCCCAGTCTTTGCAAAATCATAGCCTGTGACTAATCTTTAAAACATCTTTCCAGAGTCTTTTAAAAGTCTTCTAGTATATGGTCTGCAAAAGGCGAAAGTTCTGTGCTCGTCTATATAAGGCTTTAAATAATCTAGAACCAGCCTATACTATGTGTATATCTCTGTTTATGTTCCAACTCAAGATCTTAGATCTGCAGATACTGACCTTCTGTATATACCTTTAGAGAACCTGGAGAGACTCCAGTCCCAGTTCAGTTCTTCTGCTTCTAAATTGTGGAATCGATTCCAGCTTTCATTAGACGGTCGAGCTAAGAGTCGCTTTTAAGAAACAATTAAAAACGTCTGGGCGTTTAATTAAAATTTCACAGACGTGGTCACAAAACAGCTCTACTGAAAAATCCAGGTCCGACCCCACAATGAGCAAGCCAGAGGTGACAGCGGCAAGAGGAAGAACCTCGAGAGAAACCAGACTCAAAAAGGAGAACCCATCCTCCTCTAGTCCACACCAGATAGCAAAACAAGTACAAATACAATAAGAATAAAACTGAATACTTCATGCATAAATTCAGAAAGGAAACTGTTGAAGTCCCATCAGAGCAGCAGCAAGAACCCGCTGTTTTGTAAAGTAGGTGAAGAAAGGACTGATAAGAGCAGGAGAAGAAAGCGCTACTGGATTAGTAAGCAGACAGAATCTTTGGAGGTGGTAGAGGGTCAGGCAGACGAGTTTACCACAAAGCACTGGACAGCTATAAGCTCCATGGTGGGAAAACTGGCCCAGAACGCAGACAAACAGGGGCACCAGGTCACAGCACATGAAGCAGCAGCATCAGATTGCAGGATGGGCAGCTGTTCAGCATCAGACCACATGGGATGGGCAGTAGTTGAGCTCAACAAAAGAAACAGACAGATTATATATAACTTATAGTCAGTTATATCAGCAAAGAGGTGCTGCTCTCTCTCCTGGCTGCATGACTGATGCTGAACTTTATGACCACAAAAGTATTGTATAGGTTCACTGTATTCGGCCGTCCACAGTGAAACAGTGAATACATTTCTTCATTGGTGGAACAGTACTGAATACGGTCACCAGTATTATTTTGGCTCATACATGCATTCACCAGGGTGTTAATTATCTCCTCATTATTTAGGATTGCTGCTACTAGATTTTGTGCTGACTCACTCATAGTCATGTAATGCCTCCTTCTGTATGGAATAATACCAGGCAATGAAAACACAAGATTCAGGTCAGGTTTCATTCCATATTCTCAAGTTTTAAATCATATTCTCAAGTTTCATTCCATATTCTCAAGTTTTAAACCATATTCTCAAGTTTTGTTTTATATTCTCAAGTTTCAATCCAAATATTCAGACTTTTATTCCATATTCTCAAGTTTCATTCTATATTCTCAAATTTCAAATCATATTCTCAAGTTTCGTTCTATATTCTCAAGTTTCAAATCATATTCTCAAGTTTCATTCTATATTCTCAAATTTCAAATCATATTCTCAAGTTTCGTTCTATATTCTCAAGTTTCAAATCATATTCTCAAGTTTCATTCTATATTCTCAAATTTCAAATCATATTCTCAAGTTTCGTTCTATATTCTCAAGTTTCAATCCAAATATTCAGACTTTCATTCCATATTCTCAAGTTTCATTCTATATTCTCAAGTTTCAAATCATATTCTCAAGTTTTATTCTATATTCTCAAATTTCAAATCATATTCTCAAGTTTCGTTCTATATTCTCAAGTTTCAATCCAAATATTCAGACTTTCATTCCATATTCTCAAGTTTCATTCTATATTCTCAAGTTTTAATCCATATTCTCAAGTTTTATTCTGTATTCTCAAATTTTAATCCATATTCTCAAGTTTTATTCTGTATTCTCAAGTTTTAAATCATATTCTCAAGTTTTGTTCTATATTCTCAAGTTTCAATCCAAATATTCAGACTTTCATTCCATATTCTCAAGTTTCATTCTATATTCTCAAGTTTTAAATCATATTCTCAAGTTTTGTTCTGTATTCTCAAGTTTCAATCCAAATATTCAGACTTTCATTCCATATTCTCAAGTTTCAATCCATATTCTCAAGTTTCAATTCATATATTTAGACTTTCATTCCATATTCTCAAGTTTCATTCTATATTCTCAAGTTTCATTCTATATTCTCAAATTTCAAATCATATTCTCAAGTTTCGTTCCATATTCTCAAGTTTTATTCTGTATTCTCAAATTTTAATCCATATTCTCAAGTTTTATTCTGTATTCTCAAATTTTAATCCATATTCTTAAGTTTCAATCCATAAATTCAGACTTTCATTCCATATTCTCAAGTTTTAATCCATATTCTCAAATTCCAATCTATAAATTCAGACTTTTCATTCTATATTCTCATGTTTCAATCCGTATACTCAAGTTTGATTCCAAATATTCAGACCTTTATCAGAGTTTTCAGTCATATATATATATATATATTTTGTAAATGGCTTGTTCATGTATCAGGGTTGTGGAGGGCTCTTATCAACCCAGGGTCCTGTAAGTTCTGCTGTGGGTAACAGAGAGCAGAATATAGTGTTATTAGCTACCTACTTTATTGAGCTCACCTACATTAGTAAAGATATGTGTGGGTTTCACATATTATATATATATAAACTCTCAGACACTGTACTGTTTTTTCCCAACTGTATTCCTGTTCATCCCTGATATTAAAACTAATAACTAGGGAAAACTAAAAGCGATATGTAGGATATCACCGCGAGGAGAGTCATATGTCAAGTCAAGTCAAGTTTATTTGTATAGCGCTTTTTACAACAGTGTTGTCACAAAGCAGCTTTACAGGAATTTTAAAGCATGAAAAACATAAAATCACACACTTTATCCCTTGTGAGCAAGCCAGAGGCAACAGTGGCAAGGAAAAACTCCCTCAACTGGAGGAAGAAACCTTGGGAGGAACCAGACTCACAAGGGGAGACCCATCCTCCTCTGGTCGAACAGTACATGAAGTATAACTAAAGCTGAGTTTGAAGGTAAAAGCTTTAAAAGCTGTACAGGTGCTACATCAGGTGGGTGATACTGTGATGCAGTCAAGGTGGAGCAAATGGCACAAATGGAGAGGGGCGTTGGTTGGAGCCAGGTGACGGGGGGCCCTGGTGGTCTGTCTTTTACAGTTTTCGGCGGGACAGGTGGGTGGTTATTACCTCAGAGAGAGAGAGAAAAACGAAAAACAAAGTTAGTTCTGGTTTGGGTTAGTACAGAGGAGTCGAGGTGTAGCAGAGAGAGGAGAGCTGTTTGGTGCCAGGTGATGAGGAGGCCCTGGTAGTCGGACCTCCAACAGCATTCGACGGGACCGGTGGGCGGTTATTACCTCAGAGAGAGAAAAATAGAGTTAGTTCTGGTTTGTGTTAGTACAGAGTCTGAGTTAGTTCTGGTCTGGGTTAGTATAGAGGATATGGAGTGTTTAGAGTGCAGCTGGTGACTCTGACAGATCTGATTCTAAACAGAATGAACTAAAAGGAGAGAAGCTGCACACGTGCTACATTTGGATGATACAGTAATGCAATCAAGGTGCAGCAGATGACAGATGAAGAGGTTACAAGGTAACAAGGGGGTACTGGTGGTCAGTCCTCCAACAGTATTCGGCAGGACAGGTGGGCAGTTATTACCTCAGAAAGAGGAGAAAGAAAAACAAGGTTAGTTCAGGTTTGGAGTAATACAGTGGATGAGAAGCATAGCTCAGTCTCCAAAAGCTAAACTGAACAAGTACGTTTTAAGTCTGGACTTAAATATAGAGACTGTGTCAGAGTCCCGAACATTAACTGGGAGATTATTCCACAGTTTGGGGGCTTTGTAGGAAAAAGCTCTTCCCCCCATTGAAGTCTTCTGAATTTTTGGAACTATTAGAAAACCAGCATCGTGTGATCTGAGTGAACGTGGCGGTTCATAATAGGAGATTAGATCTTGTAGGTACTCCGGTGTGAAACCGTGCAGGGTTTTATACGTCAGTAATATAATTTTATAGTCGATACGGAATTTAACAGGAAGCCAGTGTCGCGCTGATAAAACTGGACTGATGTGATCGAATTTCCTGGTTTTAGTTAGTACTCTAGCTGCAGCGTTCTGAACTAACTGGAGTTTATTCAGGTTCCTGCTGGAGCATCCTGACAATAATGCATTGCAGTAATCTAGCCTTGAGGTTATAAAGGCATGTATCAACTTTTCAGCATCAGACACAGATAACACATTTCTTAACTTTGAAATGTTTCGTAGTTGAAGAAACGCTGTTCTTGTAATATTACCTATGTGTTGATTAAATGTCAGATCTGAGTCAATTGTTACACCAAGATTTTTGGCTACTGAACCAGGAACTACAGAGAAGTCAGCAAGATTTAACATTAAATCTGAACATTTAGTCCGAGCAGCCTTTGGGCCGAGGAGGAGAACTTCCGTTTTATCTGGGTTTAAAAGAAGGAAGTTCTGTAGCATCCAAAGTCTAATATCTCTTACACAATCTTCTATCTTCTTTAATCTGGATTTATCATCTGGTTTGGCTGATATGTACAGCTGTGTGTCATCGGCATAACAGTGGAAACTAATTCCATGTCTATTTATAACTGAGCCTAATGGTAGCATATATAGTGTAAATAACAGAGGACCTAAAACAGAACCTTGTGGAACTCCATATTTCACTCTTGTATAATTAGATGATACATTATTTATTTTTACAAACTGAAAGCGATCACTAAGGTAAGATGTGAACCAGGATAACGCTGTTCCTGTGATTCCAACCACATTTTCTAGCCTGTCCAAGAGAATAGTGTGATCTATAGTGTCAAAAGCTGCACTTAGATCTAGTAGCACCAGTAGAGATACGTGACCCTGATCAGAGGCAAGAAGAAGATCATTTGTTATCTTAACTAAAGCTGTCTCTGTACTGTGAAGTGGCCTAAAACCAGATTGGAATTTTTCATATATGTTGTTCTTATGTAGATGAGAACAGAGTTGTCGAGCTACAGCCTTTTCTAAAATCTTAGAGATAAAAGGTAAATTGGAAATGGGTCTATAACTGGACAGTTCTCTGGGGTCAAGATTTGGTTTCTTTATCAAGGGTTTTATCACAGCTAGTTTAAAAGACTTAGGTACATGACCCAGACTAAGAGAAGAGTTGATGATAGTTAAGATGGGTTTAATAGTAGCTGGTAATACTTGTTTCAATAGGCTTGTTGGAATCATATCAAGTGTGCATGTAGCAGAATTTGAAGAAGAGATAAGTTTTTCTAGTTCTGTCTGCTGAAGTGGACAGAATGTTTCTAGTCTTTCTTCTAAAATCACATTTTGTGCTGTGTCAGCCAAACCAGATGAAGGATAGGTTACTGGTGTCAGTTGAACATGTTGTCTAATATTCTCGATTTTGCTATTGAAAAAGTCCATGAAATCATTGCTGCTGTAGTTGGCGGGTATCTGAGGTTCCGTTCCTGCCTGATTTTTGGTAAGTTTTGCGATTGTGCTAAATAAAACTCTAGGATTGTTTTTGTTGTGTTCGATGAGTGAGGACAGGTATGCTGAGCGTGTTTTAATAAGTGTCTTTCTGTAACTGCTAAGGCTGTCCTTCCAAGCAGAGTGAAATACCTCCAGCTTGGTCACTCATATGTCACACATATGTGGAGTTTGGGGTTTAGATGCTCCTTTGATTAATGTGGAGGAATCGGATGCCGCCTCTTATGGAGACTTACAGCACTGATACTCCTCCCAAAGGATAAAGCACATGGTCCATACACTGCCAGCCACAGCGCTGGACAGCAGGTCAGGTCAATGAGAACAATATATACTGTTATTAGCTACCTGCTTTATTGACCTATATCAGTAAAGATGCGCTGTTCTGCACTAGCAGTGTGGCTTTGGGATTATTATAAATGCCTGCTTTATTAGCTCATTTATTGTGCTCGTTAGGCTCATCAGCGGGCAGATAAGCAGAAACATAAGCAGAACTTACTATGAAAGGTTTCTTTTTTTTCTGACATGAAGTATCAAAACTAGCAAAATAAGAAACCAAAATCAGCCAGGCTTCAAAATCAGGCTCCCATCAAGGCAGGGCGCTGTTTAATCAGGTCCACCATTACTCACAGTCTGATTGTTTGAGTCTGATGTAAATCGCCATTTACAGGTCCAGTAACAGACCCCCAAAACAAATGACAATCAGTGGACTCGTAAACCTTTCTACAATCGTTTCCTTGTTTATTCAGACACCATTGTGGGTTAAGACGTCTGAGTCTCTACCGAGCTGCTGAGGTTCAGGTTTTTCAGCAGGCTGCAGTTCTGTGTTCCTTATAGTTTGAGTCCAAAAACTACTCAGATATCACTCTAGCACTTTCCTTGTGATTAGAGAGAGAAAAAGACATGGCTGCAGTTGTGCTAGTGAGCTCTAATGTTAGCACCCACTGGCTAAAACCAAACCAGCCCATTGTGGACTTCTTAATATCGACTATGAGGTTTTATAGGGTGTTCCTTGCTCTAAACTCACATCTTCAGGCAAAGCTAGCTTTCTTTATGAGCCCTTGTTTGACCAGCAACCCTTACAAAAAAGAAGTTTATTCAAGTGTACCATTAGTTTACTTCTTTTAAACTAAAAGGAAGTGAGTATGCTCTCAGTTTACTTTTTATGTACTTCTCAGTGATATACTAAACACAGTTATACTTAAGTATGCTTGAGTTATAATGACAAGTATAGAACAGTCTAAGTATATTTGGTCTTTACTTGTACTTAATCTTTTGATTGAGATAGTAGAAGTAAGTAATCTTGCTCTGCACAAAAACACATCCAGTACAATATTTATTTAAAAATTAATTTATAAAGATTTATAAAGATACAAATATGTTTCTTAATCCGAGTGTGTCTTGTTTATTGTACGTGTGTTCACTGGTGAGTAAGTAAATGTTGTTCTATTTTAAGTAGAAAAAAAACCTTAAACCTAGTCATATTCTTTAAAGTACAACAATAATATAAGCAGTAAATTATAAGTATTATGTTAAGTTCACTTAAAGGAAACTTACAAGCTAGTAAACTAACAGTATTTTTTATATAGGTTTATTTTTTAGGTTTTAGGCATTCAAATTAGCCACATGTGATTTTGCACACAGCGGAATTGCACACATGCGGACCTCCGCATTTAACCCATCCGTGCAGTGAAACACCCACATATACACACACACTAGTGAACACACTAGGGGGCAGTGAGCACACGTGCCCGGAGCGGTGGGCAGCCCTATCTACGGCGCCCGGGGAGCAGTAGGGGTTAGGTGCCTTGCTCAAGGGCACCTCAGTCGTGGGGGATCTCCTAGGGGATCCCGGGGATTGAACCGGCGACCTTCCAGTCACAAGACCGGATCCCTATCCTTTTAAATCATTAAAAAAATGATTTAAAAAATTGTATAAAAAAAGAGGTTACTATGGTAACAAGAAATTCAAAATTCCAAAAATTACTTGGGTTGGATGAACTATCCAAACTACTTTTCAGGTTCAATAAAAGTAGTTAAATGAATTGTTCCCAGCAATTTATATGATATATTAAGGCTAAACAAAAAAACAGTGTAAATCACACCATTAAAAGGTGAATCAGTGATCTGTCCCAGAATGCATTTTTTCTAAACAACCCTCCCAACCCTGCGGAATTCCATTGAAATGCTCCTGTAATAGTACCAGGGCTTTACACAAATCCAGATTTCCTCCAATTCTTTATCTGCCACTTGCAGAACTCTGAACTGCCTCGTTCATTATACTGGTAATTGTGTATCGTGTAGTGGGGAGGGGGTTCCAGTATCACACTGGAGGCCAGGCTTTGTATCTCTGCTTTTCTTTCATGTGTTTTTCTTCTACCTAATTGCCATCGTAGGGGAGGTTTTTGCAGATCACAGTCAAGTACGGTGCACAGTTGCTGCGGAATGCTCTGTAGTAGGTCTGTGCGGGTAGATGGGGTGGATGCAGGAAGCTGGGCTGACCTTGCCGTTCTCTCTGTCATAAATTACAGGTGTCCACTCTTTCATTTACCACCCATGCAAAAAAAGAAAAAGGCCGCCGTGTGCAGAGAATCGAACCCTAGAGTCAGCCCCATCAGGGAAACTATTACAGCCCATTTAACCAATAAGAGGTGGTTAAAGAGAGCTTGACAAAAGGAGGAGAAAAAAAAGATAAATACAAAAAGATCCACACAAAAAACCCCACAGCATGTTGTTCTCTCAGAGAGCGTCGGGTGAATCACTGTGTTATTGTCAGCTCATATGAAGCGTTTCAGACTAACAGCTCACTGACACAAGAGCAGGCATTCGTTTTAAACATTCAAGCCATATCACACATACTTGTGTACACATAGACGAGGAGATTTCATAAAATCTTGTTTTTACACTGAAATAAACACACAAGCAACTTTTATTTTTCTTATGTTTGTGACCAAAGAGGCTACATTTCAGATGACTGGTGTAAGGGTGGGGTCTTGTATTGTCTGTCTATCTTGTTTACCAGTGGGGAACCATCATGGCCCTCTGTGCCCATCATGGCCTATACACCGACATGCTTTTCCAAGCCTGGTGTACCCGGTTGCACCACGCTCAACAGGGGAGCTTTTCTAACCACTGCTCTTGCAGGACATTATCTCCTGGAACTAAACTCTGTTGAGGCGGCCTGCTCTAACCATTATTCTTACAGGGAACCACCACCTGGATATCTCCACTAGAGCCCTCAGATTTCCTGGCTACCACCCCTTTGCTCTGCCCAGTACTCTGCTCTAACAATTTCACTGTTCCCAATAAACAGTCTGCAAATAGATCTTACCCTTGAGTCCTGTAAATCATTACAACTGCCCTATAAAAAAATGTGTTGCTTCAACCTCAGAGATATCTGTAACTGTATACCATTAAAAAGAATTTGTTGGTGCAACCTAAAAAAATACTTCACCTGGTAACAAGTAATTTAACTAGTTTTATTCAATAACACAAATAGTTTGGTTGAAACAATCATTCATCCAATGTGTTTTTTTTATTTAAATAAAATTATTTGAATTGCTTGTTCACAGTTGAAGTATTTTTAAATTATATATAAGTTGTAGTTGTGTTATTGCATTTGAATCCAACCAATAAAGGTAACCATTGGTCTGCTCCCGGCAGAGTTCATTGAATTCATTCATTGTGTAACAGTGAGGCAGATGAGAGAGGTGCATACATATGCAAGAGTCTTTTAATGGAGGGTCCATGGTTGAATGAAAACAGGGATACAAAATGGCAAAGATAGAGCAACAGAGTAACAAAACAACATCAACCACAATCTACAAACCACAAGGGTCGACCAGTACAGGTAGCAAACAGAGGGTGTAACAGCAGGTGAGGGGTGAGACAACCAAAACAAACAGAAGCACATGGAACATAACAAACAGAAGCACATGGAACATGACAACAAAAGCAGAAACAGACAGAAAGAAGAAATAGTAAAGCATAACACATTGGTAGCACTAATATTGTGGGTAGCAGTGATAATAGCAGCCAGTTGATGTTTTAATTGGGATTGAACTTGTCGATACAGAGTGTAAACTTGTTGTAAATGTATTAATAATGTTATTATTACTGTGCAATGAGATACATGTAATTATGGTAATTTAAGCAAAACTCCAGATAAAAAGTGCTTACACCTTTAAAAATTCCCTCATGTGGTAACAAGCAATTGAACTAGTTTTACTCAACCTAAAATAGTTGTTTGAATTAATGATTATTTCAGTCAAATTTATATTTAGGTTTAATAAAACTTAGCTAAATTGCTCTCTACTACATTATATAATTACTTAAGGTTGTACTAACAGAGCACTTATTACAGTGTACATAATCAATAGCTTAATCTGATTAATTTTAAATTTCAGGGGTCTAAGTAGCGAAACGGTCTTTACACCACTGCATCCAACACTTTGCATTGTGCTTGGTGATGTAAGGCTTGGAAGCAGCTGCTCAGCCATGGAAATCCATTCCATGAAACTCTCTATGCTCTGTTACTGAGCTAATCTGAAGGCCACATGAAGTTTGGAGGTCTGTAGCGATTGACTGCTCTGTCATTTTATATGGTTACACTTGGTGGCTGAGTTGCTGTCGTTCTCGAACACTTCCACTTTGTTATAACATCACTGACAGTCGACTGTGGACTTGTTGCACAGGTGGTGTCCTATCACACTATCACGCTGGAGTTCACTGAGCTCCTGAGAGCGACCCATTCTTTCCTCTTGTAGAAGCAGTCTGCATGACTAGGTGCTTGGTTTTATACACCTGTAGCCATGAAAGTGATTGAAACACCTGAGTTCAAAGATTTTTGACTCAGAGTTTGAATGCTGGTGATTTATACTGTAAGTGAAATGAAAGCCACGGTTTACAAAATAATGAAAATTTTAATTTTTGATCATTTGAAAACATGAAATTTGAAAGTTTATTTTCAAATAACTTGAAATCAGCACTGACATTAAACTTATATTAATTGGTTCAGCTGTTCTTTTCACAGTCACACTTCAGTCATTCAGTTTCTTCTTCTCTTTCTACCCTTTTTTCTTCTCATTCTCCATTAGCCCCCCCCCCATCGTCATTCTTTATGAATCACCCTTCCATCTCCTTCACCCTTCGTCCATCACTCGTTCGGATCCAGAGTGACAAGGTCGAATTAAGTATGCAAGCTAATGGAGAGAGAGTGAAGCTCATAGCTGCAGCCCAAGTTTGCCCCTCCAGTCCGCTACAATTTCACCTACATCCCCGGCACCCTGTCCCCTGTTTCTTCCTGATTTAACATCTTGATTCGTGTTTATCTTCTCAATTTCACACCTGTCAATCCATCTCGGGAGGTTAGTGGTTTGCTAGCTCATTTTGCTGCCCTTTAAGCCTTGATTGTGAATGGGTTCCTCGCTGTTCCGCCGAGTAAATACCCGGCTTTAAGGCATAATTATAACTTTAACTTTTGCATTACAACCTGTTTTTTTCATCATGGCTCTGCTTCCAGTAACTACCCTCACAACCTGAGGCACACGTAATGGATCTTGATTAAAGACTTTAGCGGCAAATTGCTTTCATCTTTCGCCAGCGTTGAGTGTATGATTACTCCGCTTCACACAATTTGCCAGTTTTCCAAACTATCCGCCGCCGCTCCCGCGGAAATACTTACCCACGTCTATCATGCGTTCTTGACCGAGTTGGCCATAACTGCTACTTTTTCAGAGTTTTAGGGACCAAACCTACAACTTACAGCGTTTAAAGCCTCTCAAGTCATCGGAAATCTAGAGTTGGAGCAAAAAGTGGTCGAGTATGGCCAACGACCTGCATTCAGTTTAACAGGAGAGCACCAAGTCCAGCAGTTCCATTTCTTTGAGGCAGCTTTGGAGACTGGACAGGAGAAGAAATAGGGCTCTATAAAATATGTACAATTAGCATGAATAGCATGATTCTCTATTTACACTTAGTGTAAAGTAGCATTTTCCTAATTACACTTACATAATTATGTGCATATCGTCATTGTCCATAGAAAAAAACAGGTATTTCTCTTACTTTCAATGTAAGTCAATGGAACCAGAATTGTTTGGTCCATTCTATTGGTCCATTCATCATCAAATTTGCAAACAATGTAAACAGCAGTAGTTCAAATAATGTAAAAAAAATTAAAATTGTCAAAAATGGAGATTTCTTGTAAGGCTACCACTTTAGAATAAGACAATCTTTATAACAGACATGGGATTAAGTCACTAAGTTGCAAGTAACAAGGAAGTCTCAAGTCTTGACAATCAAGTCCCGAGTCAAGTCCCAAGTCAATACAAGTTAGTCTTAAGTCAAGTCCCAAGTCCCTATTGGGAGTCCAAGTCATCTGACTCGAGTCCACATGTGTGCTTTAAAATAAGTTTACTCATAGTTATTAATTAGCTCATAAACACTTTAAAATCAACAAGCAGAGCAACACATAAAGATACAGTCACATTATTATGACCTAATATCCAGAGTACAATTTTAGGTGCTTAACAGAAATACTGTCACTTGCATGTAAGCAGATGAAAAATGTGGCATTTGCTTTTGCAATCTTTAGTTTTCAATGTGAAGTCCAAAGGGCTGCCACTGCCAGTGAAGCAAAGCTAAACAGCAGGTGTGGCCAAATCAACTGTTTAATATATCCATAAAAATAAAGAGCCCACTGGTGAGCTCAGAAACCCAAAGAAAACAGTTTGTCATACCAAGAACGCCCTCCGAGAGCCAAAGGACCCCTAGTGAGCTTCAAAATCAAGATCAGATCAAAGTTAGCCAAGAAAACATGTAAGAAGTGAAATATCGTATTATCAACTTCAGTTATAGGAATCAACGGGTAAGGAGACAAGAAGAAACCAAACCACCTCATCTTTCATCATGGTGGAGGTAGTTTTATAACATGAACATATGTGGCTACCAATAAAACTAGTTACCTTGTGTTACCAATGTAATGATTCTCATTACATAGTACTTGACATTGGAGATAGACAATGACCCAAAACACACTGCAAAAGCAACCTAAGACTTTTAAACCCTCTAGGGTCTCTCTATATAGCAGCTCTCTCTATAACAAGGCCCAGTTTGACCTAGAGAAGTACAGTTACAGATTACCTGTACACAGGTAGGTGAAAGTAGTGTTACAGTTAACCTGTACACAGGTAGGTGAAGGTAGTGTTAGTAGTCTTAGCCAAGGACTCTGATTGGTACAGTGTAAGGTGGTTACCCAGGTGGGGAATCGAACGTCAGTCCACAGTATGGTGAGCAGCTGTGTAACCCACTACACTACAAATGGCTGGTCGAGTGCAGGACACTAAAATCCAACATCCAACAAATAAAATCATATTTCTACACTGTTTTATATCAAAGACATTAATAAATTCATTGAAAAACATCAAAGCACACGTGCATTCGTAGAATCTTCTAAAATACTCATGTCAACCACCTGAGCTCAATCCATGCACATTATTGCTGTCCAAAGATCTCCAAAATGGTAACTTTACATGGCAGGACAAGGCAGTCTTTATTTTCAATGCAAGTCAATAGAACCAGAATTTCTTCCAAGCTATTTCAGGGCATTTCTATTGGTCCATTTATCATGGAATTTGCACACAATGTAAAGGTCAGCTGCTGCATTCAAATGATATAGAATATATGATATATGGAGATTCATATTTTTCTTTGAACAACGACAATATGTTACTTACTGCAGACAAACCTAAAGGTAAAGCATCCCAAGTACAGCAGCATCATCAGGAAAGAAACCCTGAATGTGATGACGTATATGATTTCCAGACATCAGGCAGTCAAAGTCCTAAAATTGGCTATTTAATTTACAATAAAAATTGAGTTTTTCCAATCTGGATGTAGAAAACCTTCAAATAAAACTGAGAATGCTCCAATACTATAAACTCTTAAAGTCACTTAAAGCTTCTAGAACTGATTGGGATCAATTGCTGACAATCATTTTCTACATTTACTACCACACGAGAATCTACAACAATAACTCAGTAGATCAAAAGATCTCAACAAAGCATGTATTGTGCATTATTAATAAAAAATAGGAGAAAAGGGGAAAGAGTAACGATACCTCAGAGGGTTTCAGGTCCTGCAGAGACAGAGAGAGAGAGAATTGATGCCTTGAAAATATTAGACTTGGTCTGCTGATGTTTATTCTGTACAGTGCAGCTATAAAAGCTCAGTGTAACCTGCTTAAATCACACTGCTGTAACTGTATATGAGCAACGGCAGGGAGCTAATGCTGCAGATATATAGAGAAGATGTATTTACACATTCAGTGTTTTTATTGTGGTTATATCGTAAATACGGGAGAAGAAAAAAGATGTTGTCACTACGTCTTAAATAAGATGCTTAGGTGCACGCATTCACCGCGCGAGAGCAATTTCTCTCTGAAATGCTGTAGTGGAGGAAAAAAAAGAAAACATATATCCCTGTGTTTCATTTCGCGACTACATTTTAATACATTCTGCGAGGTTGCTGATGTTCTTACCAGGGACCCAGGCATTCGGAGGGGTGGGGTGGGTGAGGTGGAGGTGGAGGTGGAGGGGGGGGGGGGGGGATTCGCTTCAATATAAATACCTATTCCCGAATTCACCCGCTTGTAAATTATTCAGCGGCAGAGTGGATAAATTATTGAATAATGTGTCCTGCTTTGAGGCTTTGAAAATCTGGGCTTATGCTGGGGGAAAGGCTGCACTGTGCCTTGAGTAACTTTTTTTTTTTTCGTATGTATGGGTGCTCGGATATTCGCCCCGCCGACTTGGCTTGGGTTCACTCTGCAGGAGTCATGCCAGCGTCATTCGCCAGAGATGTCCACAAAGTGTGAGAGTGGTGACGAAGTCGTTTCACGCTTTGATGTGGGACGTTCAATAGCCGAAGAAGAAGACACCTTGTTATGGTATAGCTACAGCCACTGTTAGTGCAAATCATGTTGGTTGAAATATAAACCAATGTTTTCTTTTAAAATGGTCTGGCACACGTACCAGGTTTAGCGTTTCATTAGTCAAAAAATGGCCAATGTGTCATGCCAACATTTCCCCCCTCTCTATGTAAACTGAGTGGTCTTCATTTTGGGCAGTGCACAGGTAAGCAGTATCCTCAGTTATCACACACTACCAGCCAAACGTTTTAATACACTACCAGCCAAATGTTTTAATACACTACCAGTCAAACATTTTAGAACACTACCAGTCAAACGTTTTAGAACACTACCAGACAAACGTTTTGGATACACTACCAGTCAAACGTTTTAGAACACTACCAGACAAACGTTTTGGATACACTACCAGTCAAACGTTTTAGAACACTACCAGACAAACGTTTTAGATACACTACCAGTCAAACGTTTTAGAACACTACCAGTCAAACGTTTTGGATACACTACCAGTCAAACGTTTTAGATACACTACCAGTCAAACGTTTTAGATACACTACCAGCCAAACGTTTTAGATACACTACCAGACAAACGTTTTAGTACACTACCAGACAAACGTTTTAGTACACTACCAGACAAACGTTTTAGATACACTACCAGCCAAACGTTTTAGATACACTACCAGCCAAACGTTTTAGATACACTACCAGCCAAACGTTTTAGTACACTACCAGCCAAACGTTTTAGTACACTACCAGCCAAACGTTTTAATACACTACCAGTCAAACATTTTAGATACACTACCAGTCAAACGTTTTAGATCACTACCAGTCAAACGTTTTAGATAGACTACCAGCCAAACGTTTTAGATAGACTACCAGCCAAACGTTTTAGATACACTACCAGACAAACGTTTTAGTACACTACCAGACAAACGTTTTAGCTACACTACCAGTCAAACGTTTTAGTACACTACCAGACAAACGTTTTAGTACACTACCAGACAAACGTTTTAGATACACTACCAGCCAAACGTTTTAGATACACTACCAGCCAAACGTTTTAGTACACTACCAGCCAAACGTTTTAGTACACTACCAGCCAAACGTTTTAAATACACTACCAGCCAAACGTTTTAGATACACTACCAGCCAAATGTTTTAGATACACTACCAGACAAACATTTTAGATACACTACCAGACAAACGTTTTAGTACACTACCAGTCAAACGTTTTAGATACACTACCAGCCAAACGTTTTAGATACACTACCAGTCAAACGTTTTAGAACACTACCAGTCAAACGTTTTAGTACACTACCAGACAAACGTTTTAGTACACTACCAGACAAACGTTTTAGTACACTACCAGACAAACGTTTTAGATACACTACCAGCCAAACGTTTTAGATACACTACCAGCCAAACGTTTTAGATACACTACCAGCCAAACGTTTTAGTACACTACCAGCCAAACGTTTAGTACACTACCAGCCAAACGTTTTAATACACTACCAGTCAAACATTTTAGATACACTACCAGTCAAACGTTTTAGATCACTACCAGTCAAACGTTTTAGATAGACTACCAGCCAAACGTTTTAGATAGACTACCAGCCAAACGTTTTAGATACACTACCAGACAAACGTTTTAGTACACTACCAGACAAACGTTTTAGCTACACTACCAGTCAAACGTTTTAGTACACTACCAGACAAACGTTTTAGTACACTACCAGACAAACGTTTTAGATACACTACCAGCCAAACGTTTTAGATACACTACCAGCCAAACGTTTTAGTACACTACCAGCCAATCGTTTTAGTACACTACCAGCCAAACGTTTTAAATACACTACCAGCCAAACGTTTTAGATACACTACCAGACAAACGTTTTAGTACACTACCAGACAAACGTTTTAGATACACTACCAGACAAACGTTTTAGATACACTACCAGCCAAACGTTTTAGTACACTACCAGCCAAACGTTTTAGTACACTACCAGCCAAACGTTTTAAATACACTACCAGCCAAACGTTTTAGATACACTACCAGCCAATGTTTTAGATACACTACCAGACAAACATTTTAGATACACTACCAGACAAACGTTTTAGTACACTACCAGTCAAACGTTTTAGATACACTACCAGCCAAACGTTTTAGATACACTACCAGTCAAACGTTTTAGAACACTACCAGTCAAACGTTTTAGTACACTACCAGACAAACGTTTTAGTACACTACCAGACAAACGTTTTAGTACACTACCAGACAAACGTTTTAGATACACTACCAGCCAAACGTTTTAGATACACTACCAGCCAACGTTTTAGATACACTACCAGCCAAACGTTTTAGTACACTACCAGCCAAACGTTTTAGTACACTACCAGCCAAACGTTTTAATACACTACCAGTCAAACATTTTAGATACACTACCAGTCAAACGTTTTAGATCACTACCAGTCAAACGTTTTAGATAGACTACCAGCCAAACGTTTTAGATAGACTACCAGCCAAACGTTTTAGATACACTACCAGACAAACGTTTTAGTACACTACCAGACAAACGTTTTAGCTACACTACCAGTCAAACGTTTTAGTACACTACCAGACAAACGTTTTAGTACACTACCAGACAAACGTTTTAGATACACTACCAGCCAAACGTTTTAGATACACTACCAGCCAAACGTTTTAGTACACTACCAGCCAAACGTTTTAGTACACTACCAGCCAAACGGTTTTAAATACACTACCAGCCAAACGTTTTAGATACACTACCAGCCAAATGTTTTAGATACACTACCAGACAAACATTTTAGATACACTACCAGACAAACGTTTTAGTACACTACCAGTCAAACGTTTTAGATACACTACCAGCCAAACGTTTTAGATACACTACCAGTCAAACGTTTTAGAACACTACCAGTCAAACGTTTTAGTACACTACCAGACAAACGTTTTAGAACACTACCAGACAAACGTTTTAGATACACTACCAGCCAAACGTTTTAGATACACTACCAGTCAAACGTTTTGGATCACTACCAGACAAACGTTTTAGATACACTACCAGCCAAACGTTTTAGATACACTACCAGACAAACGTTTTAGATACACTACCAGACAAACGTTTTAGTACACTACCAGACAAACGTTTTAGTACACTACCAGCCAAACGTTTTAGATACACTACCAGACAAACGTTTTAGTACACTACAAGACAAACGTTTTAGAACACTACCAGACAAACGTTTTAGATACACTACCAGACAAACATTTTAGATACACTACCAGACAAACGTTTTAGATACACTACCAGCCAAACGTTTTAGATACACTACCAGTCAAACGTTTTAGAACACTACCAGTCAAACGTTTTAGCTACACTACCAGACAAATGTTTTAGAACACTACCAGACAAACGTTTTAGATACACTACCAGCCAAACGTTTTAGATACACTACCAGCCAAACGTTTTAGATACACTACCAGTCAAACGTTTTAGATCACTACCAGACAAACGTTTTAGATACACTACCAGCCAAACGTTTTAGATACACTACCAGACAAACGTTTTAGTACACTACCAGCCAAACGTTTTAATACACTACCAGTCAAACATTTTAGATACACTACCAGTCAAACGTTTTAGATCACTACCAGTCAAACGTTTTAGATACACTACCAGCCAAACGTTTTAGATAGACTACCAGCCAAACGTTTTAGATACACTACCAGACAAACGTTTTAGTACACTACCAGACAAACGTTTTAGCTACACTACCAGTCAAACATTTTAGTACACTACCAGACAAACGTTTTAGTACACTACCAGACAAACGTTTTAGTACACTACCAGACAAACGTTTTAGATACACTACCAGCCAAACGTTTTAGATACACTACCAGCCAAACGTTTTAGTACACTACCAGCCAAACGTTTTAAATACACTACCAGCCAAACGTTTTAGATACACTACCAGCCAAACGTTTTAGATACACTACCAGACAAACGTTTTAGATACACTACCAGACAAACTTTTTAGTACACTACCAGTCAAACGTTTTAGATACACTACCAGCCAAACGTTTTAGATACACTACCAGTCAAACGTTTTAGAACACTACCAGTCAAACGTTTTAGAACACTACCAGTCAAACGTTTTAGTACACTACCAGACAAACGTTTTAGAACACTACCAGACAAACGTTTTAGATACACTACCAGCCAAACGTTTTAGATACACTACCAGTCAAACGTTTTAGATCACTACCAGACAAACGTTTTAGATACACTACCAGCCAAACGTTTTAGATACACTACCAGACAAACGTTTTAGTACACTACCAGACAAACGTTTTAATACACTACCAGTCAAACATTTTAGATACACTACCAGACAAACGTTTTAGATACACTACCAAAAGTTTTAATACACTACCAGCCAAATGTTTTAGACACACTACCAGTCAAACGTTTTAGTACACTACCAGACAAAAAGTTTTAATACACTACCAGACAAACGTTTTAGATACACTACCAGCCAAACGTTTTAGATACACTACCAGTCAAACGTTTTAGAACACTACCAGCCAAACGTTTTAGATACACTACCAGACAAACGTTTTAGATACACTACCAGCCAAACGTTTTAGATACACTACCAGTCAAACGTTTTAGAACACTACCAGTCAAACGTTTTAGCTACACTACCAGACAAACGTTTTAGAACACTACCAGACAAACGTTTTAGATACACTACCAGCCAAACGTTTTAGATACACTACCAGCCAAACGTTTTAGATAGACTACCAGCCAAACGTTTTAGATACACTACCAGACAAACGTTTTAGATACACTACCAGACAAACGTTTTAGTACACTACCAGTCAAACGTTTTAGATACACTACCAGCCAAACGTTTTAGATACACTACCAGTCAAACGTTTTAGAACACTACCAGTCAAACGTTTTAGTACACTACCAGACAAACGTTTTAGTACACTACCAGACAAACGTTTTAGAACACTACCAGACAAACGTTTTAGATACACTACCAGCCAAACGTTTTAGATACACTACCAGTCAAACGTTTTAGTACACTACCAGTCAAACTTTTTAGATACACTACCAGTCAAACGTTTTAGAACACTACCAGCCAAACATTTTAGATCACTACCAGCCAAACGTTTTAGATCACTACCAGTCAAACGTTTTAGTAAGCTACTAGTCAAACATTTTAGTACACTACCAGCCAAAGGTTTTAGTAAACTACCAAACAAAAGTTTTAGTACACTACCAGCCAATCGTTTTAAAACACTACCAGCCAAACGTTTTAGTACACTACCAGTCAAACGTTTTAGTACACTACCAGTCAAAGGTTTTAGATACACTGCCAGCCAAACGTTTTAGACACACTACCAGAAAAACGTTTTAGAACACTACCAGCAAAATGTTTTAGTACACTACCAGTCAAACTTTTTAGATACACTACCAGTCAAACGTTTTAGAACACTACCAGCCAAACGTTTTAGAACACTACCAGCCAAACATTTTAGATCACTACCAGCCAAACATTTTAGATCACTACCAGTCAAATGTTTTAGTAAACTACTAGTCAAACATTTTAGTACACTACCAGCCAAAGGTTTTAGTAAACTACCAATCAAAAGTTTTAGTACACTACTAGTCAAACCTTTTACAGCTGTTTTAAAACTTTTTGACTGGTAGTGGTCTAAAATGTTTGACTGGTAGTGTTCTAAAACTGTTAACCGATAGTGTTCTCGAACCCTTAACCGGTAGTGTTCTTGAACCCTTAACCGGTAGTATTCTTGAACCCTTAACCGGTAGTGTTCTCGGTAGGAGAAATCTTACCTTCCTTACCTTATACTGTGCTATACCATGATTCAATTGGAGCTGTGTGTATGTTGTGAACTACTGCTACAAAGATTAGCAGTACTTACAAAATGATTATATTCCTCATTTTTTCCAAGCAACAGCTCAATGCTGACTGTCTATGGATTCAGGATACATGGCAAAAAAGCAAGAAAATACCACAAGAATCAAGTATCTAAAACGTGTGAATGGAGCTCTTAATGAATAGCAGGACTTGTGCGGTGGTGGTTATAATGTCTTGTGTTAAAGGATATTGGTAAGATGGTGAATGTAATGCGTCCACCATGGTACCAGTTGATACCAGTGGATACTAAACACTCGTGTACTGATAGTGCTTGAATGCTTTACCAGTCTGGCTGTGACCACTGAGTCCAGTCTAGTACGTACTGTCTAAGTAGACAATTTCTGAATGAGCATTCTCCTAAGAAGAATTTAGCTCCTTACTAGCAATTAAAAAAGATCTCAGATCACTGCTGGTTGGGCACTAAGGTGGGCTGCCCTCTCCAATAATGCTTATATATTGCAATGTCTAGAATAACTCTTCAGCCCTGGAAAATCACTCAGGCTCTAACATCTTATTGCTTTACCTCAGTGCTGCTGTCTTTTCACTGGATCATGAGCAGATTTGATTCTGAATAAAAGACTGTTGCTGTGCATGTATGGTAAGCCTCCAGGTCCATAAAGCAAGACACAAAGTATATTGTTTCACAATGCACAAATCAACTTGGCCCCAAAACGAACTCCAAATGAGCCAAACTGAGATCACATTAGGAGGTGGTCTGCATTTGGGTTGGTTTACTGGGCTGTTCAGAAGGGTCTTAGTTCATCTGACGTGCTCACAGAAAACCATGACTCAGCATCCTGAGTCCACTTCAACTGCTGAAATGGTCCAGATGTGAAAACACCCTAAGATACTGCGTAGAATAGCCAGATAACATGGTTTTAGTAAGCTAGTGGAAACAGTAAGTTTAGCACAACATCTAAAGTGACCGCCCACAGCTTTGCTCACTTCAATAGTACGCACCGTGCTCTAAACCAGTGGCTCCCAACTCTTAGTCCTGGAGGACTTCCTTGTCCTGCATACTATTATAATTCCCTGCTAAAACACATCCACTTCAACTTAGAGAGGGCTTGTTAATTAGCAGATTAGTTGAATCAGGTGCGTTGGGACCAGGGCAAACACTAAAATGTGCAGTTGCTGGAGGTCCCACAGGACCAGGGCTGTAAACCACGTAGTCTGGGTACCTTAATGAAGAGCTGGATGGAGTTTAAGCAGAATGAGAGAAGGTGTTGGGTAATTTACAGAAAAAATTCTGGTGGCCATTAACTTTTGAATGCTTGGTAGCAGCCACAGGCCTACATAGTCATTTTGTAAATGCATGAAGAACTTCAAAGAACCCAAATCTCTATACTAATTGTAGGTCTACAGATATACATACAAGCCAAACACACAGTAAGAGCAATGTAATCAACTTCGTTCAAAAACTAATAATTGAGGTCCAAACAGTGTATACAGAAATGCTGCTCTTTATAATGCATTGTAAATGCATTTATAAGCTTATATAACATACACAGTATCTCACAATGCATATCATTAGTTGTATAATTGTTTAGTCTACTAGATAAAAAAAGATGTCACCCTGTTTTTTTTTTTTTTCAAAAACATTTTAAATGATATTTTATGGAATGTCCTTTATAGTGGACATCGGGACTTTGTTTATGACAAATTTCTTGTTTTCTGTACTGCATCAGTCCAAAAACCCTTCTACAACATCAGCACCAACTTAAACATAGAACATAATGTGAATAAAAACTGAGTAAACAAACATTGTTTACCTTTTTTATACAATTTCTATATTTGGAAAAAATATTTCAAATGCACTGTATATGAGCATAAACAGGAACAAATAATAACACATTCCAAAGGTTACCGTTACTTTGATTAAAATAAAAAAAATCCAGGTTTAAACAATTTTTAGGCACACTAGCTAAACCTATGTTAATCACTCCAAACCTTCAGCCAAAGTTTCACACATTCCACGCGTAGTACCCAACTTCTCTTACAGTCCATTTCATTTTAATGTTCTATTTTTAAATGTACAATTATGAAACATTTTCTAATAAATTAGGAATAAATTAAATTAGTAATCAATTAAAAATAAATTAGTAATGAATTTACATGTTTACATGTTTGCAGAGCTTACATGTTGCAAAATGATCTCTGCCTGAGTCAAATTCCTGTCACCTGTGACATCATAATTTCATATAAAACCAGATTTAGTCCCAATGTCCACTACAAAGGACATAAAAAAGTATACTGTTAGGTAGTTAAACGTTTGTGCATATCAATGAAAAGTGCTTTGAGAACTAACTACAACAGTTTTATACCTAAAACATATCAATTACAGGTTTTAGAAACATAACAAATACATATTATTTGACAGCTTATCTTTCTTACTCCCATAAAATGTGCTTCTGTTGTGAATGACACACCCCGAAACATGATACATCAAAAGCCAGGATGTCCTCTACATGGCACATCATATCTTTTGGAGACTCATGTCCCCTCCAGAGGACAAAAATGAATTACCAGGTCTTACGAGGATATATATATATATATATATATATATATATATATATATATATATATATATATATATATATATATATATATATATAAATAATAAGGAATAAGCCGAAAGAGAAAGAAGAAGATTCTTATAAGCTTTGTATTAACAGTTAGATGTAATTACCACACTAAAAGCCTGTAATGACCTGCCATAAACACTGCATAACAAAAGTGTCTATAATATTCTATATATAACAGATATTGTTATAATGTGTTTTGGAACCTGACTTTATAAAATACTATGCATGTAATTATAATCACTTAAGAGCAATTACAAAAGCTTACGCCTGGCATTATAAGGAAATATATATATATATATATATATATATATATATATATATATATATATATATATATATATATATATGTATGTCATATGACAGCTTATCAATGCATTATGAATACGGGATTCATAGGAAGTGTTAGTCTGGCTTCATTCAAATGATGTGGACCATTGGAATTTGTCAGCGAGGTTGGTTAAGGAAGATCAGTTCATCAGTCCAACTAAGGCTTCATCATTTGCAGCGAACGCGTCTTGTAATTCAGCAGAAAACTTCAAAATCTGCAGTCCACTGCTTGGACTCGCACTGAAGCGCGAATGGAATCCAGTGCATTTGAATTGCTTTCCAATGATTCCTATGTTCATGCGTCATCTCAGGCTGGCAACCACCCAACCGGCCCCATGCCGCGGAGCCGAGCTTGATGTGAAATGCTATCGACGGTGATTCCAGTCAGCGTGATCAGCGCCTTCATTTATAATTAACGTCAGTGACATTCAAGAGGTATTTCCCTTGACGCAGGCTGTGGGTCATTTCAATAACTTCACTAAATTCCATAAAAAAAAGAACACATATTTTCTCTCCTCACGCTCTCAAACAATCCCACCATCTCTCTCCTCCTGTGTTTTCTTTTTCTTTTCTTGTTCTCACTCCTCTCCAGCAAGTCTGCGATTCAGCAGAGTGGAGGTTGGAAGTGGAGCAGTGAAGTGGGTCAAGTTTTTTTTTCCCCCTCTGCGCTCCAGCACTCAAGTTGTTCAGATTTGCTCCACTAGCCTAGCCGTTAGCATGCCCAGAGCATCGCGTTGCACTTTCCCGTTTTTATGGAATCACTGAAGGCTTCTGTGTGGGGTTAGCAGAGGTCCAGTGGTCCGAGAGCTTTTAGACTCTTCTTGGGGAGGTCTTGGGTTTGAGCCTAGTTGAAGACTAGTGCTTGACTGCCCTTGAGCAGAGTACCTCAGCTGCCACCTGGGGACTGGTCAGTGGAAGCTAGCTTTGGGCAAATAAGATCACACATGCCAGTGAAAAATAGTTTCACCATCGCAAATACGTGTTGAAGTTGGGTTCATTCACAATTATTAAAATATTAACATACATTAATGGTCATTAATGTGTAATTAATAATACTGTTAGGAAGACATTGATTACATACACTGATTTATCATTACACTTACCTTACAGCCTTGTACACAATAATAATAATAATAATAATAAAAGATTTTATTTAAGGGTGCCTTCCTTGACACTCAAGGTCCCCTTACATAGTTTAACCTGACCACCAGAATAAAAATACATGATAAAAATAAGTACAATATTAAAAAGAAACAAGTGAGTTTTAATTTTTAACGAAGATCAGCTGGGAGTGAGTTCCAAAGTCTGGGAGCAGCATGACTAAATGTTCTGCTCCCAATAATACCGAGACGGACAGGGGGAATAGTGAGATGAATAGAAGAAGAAGATCTAAGTGTATGGAACAGGTGTAGCAATATGAAGGAGGTCAAAAAGATATAAAGGGGCAAGACTATGGAGAGCCTTGAAGGTTAAAAGAAGCATTTTATAATTGATGCGATATAAAATGGGAAGCCAATGAAGCTGCTGTAAAACAGGAGTGATATGATGGATTGATGGGGTCTGTGTAATGATACGAGCAGCTGAATTTTCAATCAATTGTAATTGTAATGAAGGGTTTTCTGTGGTAGACCAAACTAAAGAAAATTACAATAGTCTAAACAAGAAGTAACCAGACTATGAATCAAGATAGCAGTAGAACGAGGAGCAAGAGAAGGACGGAGATGATCAATATTTCGAAGATGAAAATAAGCTGACCGAGTGATATTATTAACATAGGAAACAAAGGAGAGGGTGCTATCAAGGATGACACCCAGACTCTTGACCTGAGGAGAGGGAGAGATGGAATAGTTATCAACTGAAATGCAGAGGTTATGAACTTTACTTACTGTTGATTTAGTACCAATCAATAGAAGTTCTGTTTGGTTACAATTCAGTTTAATTAAATTTAGGGTAAACCAATGTTTTATTTCAAGGACACAATCAGTAAGAGATGATGGTGAGAGTGTAGCATTAGGTTTGGTTGAAAAGTAGAGCTGGGTGTTATCCGCGTAGCAGTGAAACTGAATATGATGCTTACCCAAGGAGAAGAAGATAAAGAATAAATAACAAGGGTCTCAGGATAGAGCCCTGGGGAACACCTGAAGTAACTAAACAGAGTGAGATATAAATGATTAACTGAACAAACTGAGTGCAGCCAGAAAGATAATTCTGCCAAAAGGACTCTAGAATAGTTTAATCTTTGATAAGTATACAATGAAAGAACAGATTTGTATGATATTAAGAGACAGTCTTTGTCATAGGCCCAGTCCTAGGTCCAGGTCTTTAAGCGTGCGGCCCTCGCAGATCCTGCTGACATGGGCAGCAGGGTTGAAGCCGCCTCCCAGGACGGCAGGACTGGGACCCAACTGGTGGTGGTGGGTAGGAATGAGGAGTCTGAAGAACGTTGACTTTTTTTTTTGGATTTTGGACTGTCTGTTCAGCCATAGCCTGGTCTGTTGTTCTTTTAAGGCAACTGGAAAGTGGACCGAGGCTCCCAATCATTACACTTTCCAGACAGCCTTGTATGGAACACAGTTGGGGGGGCTTTGCCTCCACATAGTCAGTTACCTTGCTATGCTTGAAGGACCCAATAACTGCTTTCCATACAAGGCTTCCCATAGATAGCTGAAGCATGAAGCTTCATTTACAGATCATTGGCAAAATTAGCATATTAGTAAGATCTTATGTTCGATATGTATAATTTAACAAGGTTGTAGAATTCTGACTTTGTTTCTGTCCTTAACTGATATTCAGAAAAGGCAAACTCGGAGGGTCATTGCCCCCCTCAAAACTTAAGACCCTAGCTCAAAGATTGAAAAACTCTGAGACAGTGTATCCAAGTGCCAGAGTGGGCAATTGGGACAGATGGGAAAAATTCCTGGTGGGCCTGTAGAGTTGCTAACAGCAGCCTTAAGTGATTAGTGAATAAAATTCAGTATGACTGCTTACATTTGGCCACAATATCAACCAAAGTAATACTGGTCAACACCACAGGTAGTGTTCTACAGAGTTTATTACATTTGCTTCAGGTCTTCATTATCACACACTAGCTTTTGAAGTTAAAGCTCCACTTGGGGTTAGAAGATGTAACTAGCAACATTCAAAAGTATAGTCATATTAAAGTGTGTCCTATTTATATCCACCCAAAGTCGAAAGCAAGTGTAAAAAATGTTGGGTACAATTATTTTTTATGTTATTTCAGTACAGCCAGTCATTACCAGTATGATGTAAACATCATAAACATGTTACATAAACATGATTAAGCATTATGATTATGACAAAGCATTGCACTAATAACTTTACTACCTCACTGGACACTGGACTATTTATTACACATTGCACAATCTGCACACAACCAGCAATTATTTATTATTCTCTGTCTGTACTGTGTTGTGTTGTCTGTCCGCACTTGTTTGTTTGTGTTGCACTTGTGTCTGTATGCACTGTCTATGTTGCACCATGGTCCTGGAGGAACGTTGTTTCGTTTCACTGTGTACTCTGTATGTAGTTGAAATGACAATAAAAACCCACTTGACTTGACTTGACTTGATTATAAGCATGATTCATGCCACCCATGACATTATGCTGATTAGATTTGGCATTCATGTGAATCCAGTTTTGTGGTTGATTGTCATTGTTTTGCACCAGGATGAAAGTGTGTTCCAACTACTGTTAGAACCACTCTATACAATGACATTGCAGGAGGTGTGTGTGTTTTAAAATAGCAGCTACTAAGCTGTAGGTTGTAAGTGGGTATGTGTGTTTTTGGGGTGGGTTGTTCTGCATCATCTAACTCTTGGTCTGAAAACTCTGGCCCTGGTGAAACTACATACAGTTGCAGGAAAACATAAGTGATCTCTTTGGAGCCACCTGAAATTCTGCAGTGGTCTCTAATAAAATGTGGTCTGATTATCATCTAAACACATTTATAGACAACTGTAAACTGATAATACACAAACAGTTGTATGTCACGCCCTGCCTGTCCTCGTCTGTCTGTTTACGTCTTGTCTGTTCCACGTGCTCCTGTGTCTCTGCCCTTGTTCTGCCTTGTACACCTGTGCCCCATTAGTGTTTAGTCCCGTCACCTGTTCCCTAAGGTGGCCGAGAAGACCCAATGCGCTGAAAACAGAAAACACTTTCATAAAAACTACAACATAGGCACTACATTTAACAGACACGCTGCAAAACCATCCACAACACAACAGAAGTGTTTCCGGAGGACACTTAAAGGACGTGGGACCACATACGGTGACGCAATGTAAACAGCATCTAACGAGAAGTAAGTTTGGCTATATTTGCTAACTATCCAGACTTACTTCTCATTAGACGCTAGTGATGGCCAGATCAAGCCTCTTGAAGCGTTGAAGCTTTCTTTCCAGATGGTTCAAAAAAAGGTTAATTACTTGAAGCTTCACGTGCACACAAACCCCCCTGCTGGCCAAAACTTGTATTGTCATTTCAACTATTTGCGATGGCCTCTTGCAACATTGTCAGCATGGAAACAAGTATATACATTAAACATCTTAATTTCATTTTCTGTGGTTTATTCATTTGATCTTTGTGTGATTATGTGGACAATAGAGGTCTGGTAATTAAGAAATAACTACCAGTATGATTTCAGTCAGTAAATAAATCCAATAGTATGTGAGATATTGATGTTAAAACTGTTGCAGTGGTTTTAAGAGATGGGACCGTGATTGTGGGGTGATAATTTTAATTAAGAAACAATAAATCACGCCCATACTCGAACCACGTCCTGAACCAGCGAGGCTTCAGACATCATCAGTGACGTCACTCGCCCTTAACGAAGCAAGCCTCCATTCTTCATAAACGACTTTCTGGATTTCTCCACACAAGCTCCGAAGCATCGTTATCATTTGCCCATCACTATTAGACGCTACCGCGGCTCCACGGGGTTCTGTTTACATTGCGTCCCCATTTGTGGTCCCACGTCCTTTAAGTGTCCTCCAGAAACACCTCTGTAGCGTTGTGGACAGTTTTGCAGCGCGTTCGTGTTTTTGAAGAGTGTTTGTTAAATGTAGAGCAGCGTGTTGAGTCTTCTCGGCCACCGTAGTTCCCTCTTGTTGACTTTTGTTATTTATACCCTCTGTCTACCCTCAGTCTCTGTATGGTTATCTGGTAACTCAGTTTTTGTTTGTTTATTAAATTCCTGTTTTTATTTTAAGCTGGCGAGTGTGTCCGCTCCTGTTTTCGTTTCATCTGCGCCAGCTCAAGCCTGACATTGTGCTTTCCATGTCTAATTGAACGCATTGAGTTAAAATCCATTCTGCAGGCTACAAAAAAAGTAAGTGAACCCCTGTGGTAATAAAAAAAATTAAGCTAATTGCTCTTCACTTCAATGGACAAATGAGACAAAAGTGGACAAAAGTGCACAGCACTGTGTTTGGAGGAAAAAAGGACACTGCACACCAAAACCTCATCCCCAACTGTGAAGCATGGTGGAGGGAGTATCACGGTCTGGGGCTGCTTTGCTGCCTCAGAGTCTGGATGACTTGCGATCATTGAGGGAACAACAGTGTATTGAAACATTTTACCTGAGAATGTGAGGACAGCAGTCCATGACCTCAAGCTGAAGAGCTGCTGGGTGAAGACAATGACCCAAAGCCCCCGAACAAATCAACTGAAAAATATTTGAAAAAGAAGGTTTCTGTTTTGTGCTGGCCGAGTCCGAGTCCTGACCTGAACCCTGCTGAGATGCTGTGCGCCATGGCATGACCTGAAGAGGGCTGTGCAAGCAAGACATCCCAAAAATATTGATGAGCTAAAACACATTTGCAGGAAGAAACAGTCCAAAATTCCTCTCAACAGTGTGTAAATGTGCTGGTAAAGGAAACGTTGGTGGATGTGATGCTGCTAATGAAGATCTACAGGTTATTGAATGTTGGTGCAGGTGAGCAGGTGATGCTGCTAATGGAGATCTACAGGTTTTTGAATGTTGGTGGATTTTCAGGTATGTTTGGGCTATAGCCTGGTCTGTTGTTTTTCTAAGCTAAGTGGAAAGCAGAATGAGGCCTCCAATCATCACACTTTCCTTGTATGCCTTGTATGGAACACAGTTGTGGGGCTTTGCCTCCACATGGTCAGTTCCCCTGCTATGCTTTGAGGATCCAATAACTATTTTCCATACAAGGCTTAATAATAATAATAATACATTATTCTTATATAGCGCTTTTCAAGAACCCAAAGATGCTTACAGTCAGAGCAATGATTATACAAAACAACAGAGTAACATGAACTACAAATAGACATGAACAGGAAATAGTAAAAGAACAGTCAAATCTGAGGAAGATTATATGCCAATGGCAGAAGAGCATTCCAGAGGCGGGGAGCAAGTCTGGAGAATGCTCAAGGCTTCACATGGATAGTGCTAACTCTTCATTTACACAATTCTTAATTTACAGATCATTGACAAAATTAACACATAATATTCATTTTAAATAAATAACATTCAGAACAATCAGACTGGGTCATTGGCCCCCCAAAACTACAGATCCTAGCTCAAAGGTTGGTAATCAGGACAGATAGGTCTGTTGGGCTTGTAGAGTTGTGGGCAACTGTATGCAACCGAGACTCGTACAGAAATTAGATGAAGCTGAATCTTTTCTATTTTCATTTTTTAAGCCCAGCTTAAATGACTAGGCCGGTGTGTTTAGATGTCTGGATAATCACACTGCGGCACTCTTTAAGGTGGAATGGAAATTTGAATAAGAAGCTAACAGCTGCAAGTGACTAGTGAATGTTTATTTACAGACTGTTGTTTACAAGGACAATCAGAGCCATCAGGATTAATACATCAGCTGGATTTTCAGCAAAGTTTGGGCTGTCAGTTTGGCCATAGCCTGGTCTACTGGTCTTCTAAGACTAGTGGGTACAGCATGAGGTAATGGAATTAATTTAGTGCATTAATTGTGTTTTAAATGAAAATTTTCTGTTCTCTCCTTAATGACACTTTCATTTAGATTCATATTTGCTTTCCCCATTTTCCTTACCAATCCCACCAACCCCCAACCCCCCCACCCAATACTTAACCCAATTTGGCAACCATTTGCACACCCAGTTAATGAATTAAAGTGGACAAAGTCAAAGAATGTTTTGCAGAGGACGAATTACGTGTGACTGAATTTGATGAGATTGATCTGTAACTCTCAGACTCCTACAAACCTACATCACTGATGCTGCATTCATTCATGTTCACTCTGTAGTACTTACAAGATCTTGAGCTGCTTCCTGAGGCTTGCAAGCATCGATGTGTCCAAGACAGCTGCTATCGGCCAGGCAGTGACGGTGACAGCAACAGAACTGCTTGGTCATGCCCCATTAGGACCTGGTTTCTCAACCACTTCAGTATAAACTCTCATGATCCGCCACTAGCCCTCCATTCTGCTCCGGCTGTCGTCGTCCTCTCCTCATTGTGTCAGGAGCACCTCATGTTTTGACTCTCCTGTCAGCGGCGCGACGGCGGGTGATCAGTAACAACCTCTAGCGCACGCCCAAGTGTCAGCAGTGTCGTTAAAATTCCGCCAATTCCGCCATTCCGTTTCAAGTTTTGATGTGATACATAGGGGGCTCGGGAAATGCAGGCCTTCTGTGGGCAGACACAGTGACAGCATGACACTGTTGGCCAGTGGTCAGAGAAAGACTGAAATATGTTGAGATGATGAATACACATGGTGATGTAACAACCACCACATATTTCAGAAACTGGGATATTTGCCAAGATGTCCAAAACTGTTTCAACAAAGAATGTTTGTAAGAGACAGTGAATCAGTTACTGGGACTGGTTCAATAAAGCGGTGAGGTCAGATCTTTTAGGTGTACATACTTCATACAGTAGTTTCAGTATTTATGTATTAGCATCAGTGTTTTCAATATTATCAATATCAATAGAGAAAATTGTTGCAGGTGTGTATACAGTGATTCTAAAGTTATACTAAAGATTTACATCTAATTCATTAGAATTCATTACTTATATATTACTTAATCCATTACTTACTACTATATGTATATAGTCAAAATTAATTTGACTTATTATATAAAAACATTGCATTTTAATTTGGTATTTTACTATTCTGTTGTATTTCTTTGTATTACTTGAGTTACTATGTTAAAATCAAAGTTTATGTTAAGATACAAAACTGATATACTACATTGATGTGCCACAGTTGGACCCCCTAAGTGTTTAATTCAATAAATAAATTGTAACTATGCTTTAAAATCTACAGAAGTGTGTTTTCTGTAGAGGTACTAATTATTTAAAAAAAAAACTTATAAAATCAATAAAAAAAAACATTTGAACAGCTGTATTCATATGACTGTATGTTAAAATAATGAGAATAATCATTTTCAAGACAGTTTGTTATTATATTTCCATATGAGAAGTCATTATTTTAGTAAAACATTTTAAATAATAAGTCATTATTTTTTAAATAATAGTACATTATAAAATTAAAATAGTGAGTAATAATGTTGGGATATTAAGTCATGTTTAGTTATAATTACTAAAGATTCAGATATAAATTATTATTTCACCATCTTCAGAATCTTGAAATAAAGGTTTATTTCATCATACTAGGTAATGATCTTGTAATACAAAAAGTCACTTCGACATAGTAAGTAATTAGTATCACATAATATGTCATTATTTAATAGAAAGTTATTATTCACTCAAAATAAAGTATTAACAGACAAATTTAATCATTTCAATATAGTAATTCATTTTGATTGTTCTTTATTTTCTGAATAGAAAGTTAATATTTAAAAATTTTGACATAAAAAAAAAATTTTGACACAAAAATTTTAACTTTGACATAATCAAACACATAAAGAAAGTAAGTAATTATAGTGAAATAAATGAGTCGCTCTCAGGAGCTCAGTGAACTCCAGCGTGATACCGTGAGAATGAAATTTCCTCACTACTAAATATTCCACAGTCGACTATCAGTGGTAAGTGATTGGGAATGAGCTACAAAGTGGTAGTCACGTAAAATTGCAGTTTAAATGAGTCTGGGTTTGGTGGTTGCCAGGAGAACAGTACTTGTCTGACTGCATTGTGCCGAGTGTAAAGTTTGGTGGAGGGGGGATTATGCTGTGGGGTTGTTTTTCAGGAGTTGGGCTCGGACCCTTAGTTCCAGTGAAAGGAACTCTTAATGCTTCAGCAGACCAAGAGACTTTGGACAATTTCATGCTCTCAACTTTGTGGAGACAGTTTGGGGACGTCCCCTTCCTGCTCCGACACGACAGTCCACCAGTGCACAAAGCAGCTCCATAAAGACATGGAGGAGCAAGTTTGGTGTGGAAGAACTTGACTGGCCTGCACCGAGTCCTGACCTCAACCTGATAGAACACCTTTGGGATGAATTAGAGCGGAGACTGCGAGCCAGACCTCGTCCAAAATCAGTGTCTGACCTCACAAACTTCTGGAAGAACTGTCAAACATTCCCATAAACACACTCCTAAACCGTGTGGAGAGCCTTCCCAGAAGAGTTGAAGTTGTTATAGCTGCAAAGGTTGGGCCATCATCACATTAAACCCTATGGATTAAGAATAGGACATCACTCAAGTCTTACTTCACTACTTTTGGTAATATAAATGGAAAACGTACATGTAGTTCTTCTCTAACTGGTAGAAATGAGCTTCCATAATAACATCAGTAATAAGTCTAAACTAAATAAATGGTCTAATTACAATAATAATTGATCACAGTTGTGGTTCACATGTACGTGAGTTACTTTGTTAATATGAATCCAGATTTTATATTTATTAGCGTATTCGTCCAGTAGATGAGGAGTAAGTAGGCTATTAAAGAGGCACGCTTGGGAATCCATCACGCAGTCACGGCAGATATAGCACGTCAGTCCCCCGTTGCTAAATAGATCTATTTTTATGAAATGTCACATATTTAACATTTTCCAACGTCTTCCATATCGAGCCATCAATAACCACATATGTAAACACCTCCGTGAAGTTAATTAAAACACAGTGATGAGAAATATGACACAATGGCACATCTGAGGAGAATTACTCAAAGGCCAGTCTGCTAAAGTGGGTTTTATGTACTAAATGACATCCATTTTATCTTTATGGTGAATGGTGCGCTAATGTCAGGAGTGCGTCTGAGCTAATGGCCGCGATTAGGACATGAAGGCATTTAGACTCAAATGAGGTGGAAACTATTAAAACCCTAAAAGACAAAGCGCTGCAGAGGACGACCGAGTCTTTAGCGCAATGACGGCTGAGCTGTCTGTCTGGAATGAACCAGAGGGTTTATCAAATAACGTCTGACCTCAAAGGGTCATACGCACTCCTCCGGCACGTAAGACCGTAACTCACAGCTCGGTGGGTCGCGTTTCAAGTCCATGAGGCTGGATTTCGCATATACATAGCACTGAAGGTGAACGCTATACCAAAAATCTTTGTTGGCTATTTAAATGAGGAGTTTGGAAGTCATAACAACCACCTGGAAGACCTGGTGGACCTTGCAACACCAGCTTTCTGTCCATTCTCCCACTGTGAGAAGACACTTCAACGCTATGGGTCTGAAAAGAGGTGTAGCTGTTCAAGAAGCTCCTCACTGAGGAAAGGAGATACAGGCACATCAAACAATGAAGCTGCTGAACAGTGGGTTGACCATTGTGTTTAAACACCCCTGCTGGACTGAGAATCGTCCACCAACCAGCAACATCCAGCTAACAGTGTCCTGCATCCACTCAGTGTCCACTCTATTAGACACTCCTACTACTTGCTGGTCCACCTTGTTGATGTAAAGTCAGAGACAGTAGCTCATCTGCTGCTGCACAGTTTGTGTTCCTCTGGTCCTTCACCAGTGGTCAGATGATGCTGCTCACAGGACACTGTTGCCTGGATGTTGCTGGTTGGTGGACGATTCTCAGTCCAGCAGTGACACTGAGGTGTGAGGTAAAGTATAAGTGATTCACAAGATGAGTGAAAGAACGAATCCTATACATGATATTGCTTGGTGTCGGACGGAAATGAAAAGAAGTGCCATCGTCCATCCCTACTGACCAGCTGTCTGATATCAAATGTTTGAATTTGGAGTCAAACTTCCACAGTTTGCTCTTTTTTGCTCAACTTAATGCAAACAGTCTGTCTACGTTCTCAACCCAGATGTTCCACCAAGCTGCCTTCCAAACCTTTAAACTCGACACCTGTGGCTACGGAGGTGTCAAGCATGTTCTTTGGTAACCAGTGGTTGGCTTGGCCTCTGTCTGATCTCAGCTCGGCGTAAAATTACGGTTTGCATCTTCGGCCGCGACGGGAGCGATAAAACACGGACGCGCAATCGTATATTCACCTGGACGTCCCGAAACTCGATCGCCAGCCCACAGCTTCCTGACTCCGCTTACAAAGGAAATAGAGCTCCTTCAGTGTAGGCAATGTTTGGAGGAATGAGAGAGGAGGAAAGAGCAGGACAGGAAATGTGTTCAATTTAGGCCTCGGAGGTGCGAGAACTTTGAATTATATACGGCTCTAAAAATGGAGGGAATGGACCTAAAGAACTATGGCTAGCACTCTGGGAGGAGGGCAGGAGGTGTTGAAACTATATTCAGTGGTGCTGCTTGTTTGAAACGGTTCACTCATCTAATGCACTGTTTACAAAATAGTAGTTTGTAATGTAGGGAACTGACGATGGAGCAACTTGGTTCTGAGTCGGGAAGGTGAAACATGCCATTGTTTAATTTTCAACCAACACAACTTCAAGCTAAAAGGTTTTAGGGGGTTAGTGGTGTAGTGGTTAGTATGGTGGTGTAGTGGTTAGTATGGTGGTGTAGTGGTTAGTATGGTGGTGTAGTGGTTAGTATGGTGGTGTAGTGGTTAGTACGGTGGTGTAGTGGTTAGTACGGTGGTGTAGTGGTTAGTATGGTGGGGTAGTGGTTAGTACGGTGGTGTAGTGGTTAGTACGTTGGTGTAGTGGTTAGTACGTTGGTGTAGTGGTTAGTATGGTGGTGTAGTGGTTAGTATGGTGGTGCAGTGGTTAGCATGGTGGTGTAGTGGTTAGTATAGTGGTGTAGTGGTTAGTATGGTGGTGTAGTGGTTAGTATGGTGGTGTAGTGGTCAGTATGGTGGTGTAGTGGTCAGTATGGTGGTGTAGTGGTCAGCACTGTCTCCTTACAGTAAGATGATCTGGATGGGATTCCCGGTCCGGGTGGTTCTGTGTGGAGTGTGTATGTTCTCTCCGTGCTTGAGTGGGTTTCCTCCAACAGTCCAAACACATGCATGTTAGGTTGATCGCTCACTTTAAATTGCCCATAGGTGTGAGTGAGTGCGCATTGGACTGGTGACCTGCCCATGGTGTACCCTGCCTTCGCCCAACGGCGCTGGGATTGGCTCCAGAGACCCCGACTAGCTGGATAAAGCAGAAGATAATGGATAAATTGTATCTGTGTGCTGACACTTACACACCTAGCTCTGAAAACAAGCTTGGAGAATTTTCCGCTTGCCGTGTTAAACATATTGTCAAGGCTGATTCGGTTAGCGTGACCCTCACTCTCAAGCAAGGTGTCATATTTGTATTCATGATTACACGCTGCTGTGGCTCTCGCTGACCTTGTAATGTGTAGCTTTGACGCGCAACCAAATGACCATTCATCCTGTCCATGATATTAATGCTGTTATTGGCCTTTTACTGTCATCTACATCCAATGCTCAAGTTTCGTAGACAAAGCCACCTCGGCCTGTCCGGTCCAGGGCGAGAGCGGAACCACTCCCCTAACCCTGATGCCAACGGGCTCTCAACTTCACAAGCGATATTGATTCGTTCTTAAAGCACACAATTAAAGCCACCTAGCCGGTATGGGCTTCGTGTCGGCTTCAATAAGGCTTGCGGCGTCTCAACCCCGGGACCGGCCTTTTCAGCCGGCTTCTAATGCAGCTTTCAAAAGGGCGATATATAAAAGGATGGGTGAGGGAGGGGAAAAAAAGAGAGGGGGAAAAGAGACAGATAAATGAGCTCCATGAGCCAGCGCTGGGAGAAGAGGAAGAAATGTGGAGAGTGGTGGAAGAGAAAATGGTGGCGTTGCAGATCAATTGAGTGCCAATTGTGTGGAAAGAGGACAGAGATGCATCACGCTTCTGGACAAGCAGTACGAGAGTGATGCCAAGTTCATTTTTAGCTCTCTCCGAAGACAAACTCGGTTAGATCAATTGCAAAGGGTTTTAGGTTAAAAGTCTGCCTGACGTGGCGCAGCCTGTAAGTATAATAGTAAATGGCACTCAGAGAGCTCGTAGGCGGGGTCTCTTTGTTTAATCCAGTCGATTCCACCTTTCAGATTGTCAGCTTCTTTTTCCGCCGCTTTCAACCAAATGTTTTCAACACAAGGGCGATGACTTTGCCAATGTGAGCTTAAGAGGCCGCCTTAATGCTCTCCATTGATCAACCGAAGCAAAGACTTGCGTGCAAGTGTTTTAGAAAGGTGGAAGGGAACGGAGGAAAGCCGAGCCGAGCGTGGGACGGAGGCCAGTCTGAAATATTGTTATTATCAACTGTTGGTTTTCTAAGCATTCCAGGAATGGCCTTTACCAACAATTGCTGAAATGTTATATCCTGTAGCTCCAGACTGCACCAGCTTGTCAAAATGATGAGGTCATGTAGCAATCAAAATCCCAAGCATGTATGAAAGTATGTGTTTTTAGTTCTCAAGCAGTCACGGTTAGGAATAGGAATCAAATTTGGAAGAAGCATGAATACAAATAACAATGATAGTTGATTAGTTGGTGCGTTAGATATTTTGTATTGTTTTCAAATGAATGCAGGTCAAAAAGGACACGGCAGTCACGCATTGCTGGACTCTCTAGGGAGAGTTTGGTACCTTATCAGTACTGACCACCTACTATTGTAGGATAAGGTAATGGAACTGACACACAAAATGACTAGTCACAAGCCTTCTATTTGACTGTCCGAGTGGTTGTGGTTGGTATTTTGTAGTGGGTTACACTGCTGCCTTCCATGCTGTAGGCTGGGGTTCGATTCCCCACCTGGGCTACCACCTTACACTACACCAATAAGAGTCCTTGGGTAAGACCCCAAAACTACCTTCACCTAGCTGTGTACAGGTAAACTGTAACACTACTTTCACCTACCTGTGTACATATAAACTGTAACACTACTTTCACCTACCTGTCTACAGGTAAACTGTAACACTACCTTCACCTACCTGTGTACAGGTAAACTGTAACACTACCTTCACCTACCTGTGTACAGGTAAACTGTAACACTACCTTCACCTACATGTGTACAGATAAACTGTAACACTACCTTCACCTACCTGTGTACAGGTAAACTCTAACACTACTTTCACTTACCTGTGTACAGGTAAACTGTAACACAATCCTGTCCTATGAGACACCAGCTGCCTCTGGCGTGGACTGGGACCGTTTGCCGCAGTTGTGGAAGCTGTGAAGGACACGCGGGGTCAGGGAACGTGATCTTTAACGGTGAAATTAAAATTTTCTCATTTAGCGAAACCCGCCTGCATTGTTTGGGACGCGGGAAGTGGTGAATAGAAATCAGCCGCAGCGTGTAAGCATGGCTGCTCTGGATACTGAAGTTTTCAGATACATGGAGTCTCTCTCTCTCTCTCTCCATCTTGCTCTCTGTTCCCCTCTTTCTCACTCGGCTGGCAGCAGCGGTGGCAGGAGCTATTACAGTGAGCAATTGCATAGAAGGTGGTGCCAGCCCCCCTGGCCCACTCAGGAACCATCTCCAACAATCACACACACACTTCTGGGCCTGTCACCTAGCACTCTCAATTGATCACACACACACACAAACACACACCCACACACACACACACACACACACACACACACACACACATATGTTTGTCTTACTATATTTGTGAGGTCATCCATAGGATTCTATGTGATCTGTGTATTACTGTAGATATAAAACACTACACCTAAACCTGACCTGAACCTTAACCTCAGTGTCCAAAAGACAATCTTTCAGCTCTATAAGATTTGTCTAAAAAGTGATTTGTGAAGGAACCAACATGAGAACCATGGCTGAATTACTGACCGGGCCAGTGGGGCAAGCGCGTAGGGGCCCTTAAGGCCCAAAAGATTTTGGGATGCAACATTTATGATACAATATATTTTTCTTTCTGAGAGCCCTCCACTTGAAGGATCCTCTGACTTTTAGGGACTTTGACCCCAGGGCCTCTTGGGGTCCCTAGCCATGGCTTTGAAAATGGACGAGGCATTGTGGCACTGCTCTGACTTCGACTTCTGGCTATTAGGGGACTTAGGAAAGAGGGGGGCATAATTTTAGAGGGCCTTGGCTATGAGAGCCCCTAACAGGGGGCCCTAGAGAAGAGCAGGGCATACCATTAGAGGGCCTTTGATCACGAGGGGCGCGGGTTGCGGGGGGGTTATCCCTGGGCAACTCTTTGCCCAGGTGCCCAGACTACCCTTAATCCGTCCTTGATGAGAACCAGCAAAACGTCCTCACAAATATGCCACTACAAAAAAACACACATACACACATAGATTGTCAGGACATGGGATCATACACTACTGCTCAAAAGTTTAGAATCACTTTAGAATTTCATTTCATGCAATTTTCATGCAATTCACAAACAATATTGTCCATTTCACAATTAATGTAAGTGTATCAGATGATTTTTAAAGAATATAAATGTTTGTATTAAAGTCTATTTTTGTATAGAGGCTTATTTTGCATATAGTCCTATTATCAGTAATTCTCAGTCCTCTGTCTAAATCTCCTGGTACGGCCACCAATCCAAGTTAAGGATGTTATTGGACTAATTGGTTGTTAGGACACTCTTGCTCAATTGTGATGCACATCTGAAAAACATTCTACTAATAAGTGAGTATAAACGGGAGAACAACATTCTAGGTTAGTTTAGTATCTGAAGCATCAGCAGTTGATGACTTGCTGACCGGCTCAAAATGACCAGAAAGAAACAACTTTCTTTAGAGACCCGTCAGTCCATTGTTGTGTTAAGGAAGAAGATACTCCATTGAAAACAAGAACATTTCACTGTGATCCTAAACTTTTGAACGGTAGTGTATATAGCCCCCATTAACTAAATAAATACCTAAACGTCATTATTATTCGACTATTCTTTGCTAGTCTAGGTTATGTTTTAAGTTCTGCTAAAAATGAGCTCACTAAAACAGTGTTCAGTGTGTAAGTTTGTATTGGTAGTGATAAACATAATTATCATGCAAGGTCTAAATTCCAAAATGTGTTTTTTTTTAAATCAAAAAATAATAAAATCCTTAAAATAAAAATTATTGTTACCAAATGACGTAATGTTTCACATCCCCATCAATGTTTCCCCCAACACCGCCAACTCCCGTGCCCAACTCAACCTAATGAGTGTTAGTAATGATGTTGGTTTCCATTACTATTTTAAGGACAAACATTTACAGAACACCTGTTACTCTAGGCTGCTTTAGGTTACTCAGGCACATGATTAGTTGTTGGTTGTTATTAAAGATTGTATAAGATTTGGTGTGTCGATACTGTTTTCCTCTCTTCTGTAGCCAAACTTGTAACACCACAGACTGTCGACTGTTTCCTTCATTTACATTAGGTTCAACAAAATGAGTTATTATGATTTAAACCGTTTACTTGTGCAAACAAATGTGCATATGTTTTGCATATACTTAGTTCAGGGTATTCTTTGTGGTGGATTGATTTGAGTATTTAAACACTATCAGAAGACTATCAGTTTCCTCAAAACATTGGAGTTGACTTAACTCGTCAGGTTTAACAGTGCCGTGTTTTGAGTTCTGAGCAAAATGAGCTAAAATTGTCACTACCGAAACTTTACCAACTTTTAATTATAATATAATTAAACATAATTAAGATATCAGGTCACTTAAAGCTAAAGCTGTGTGTGTTAGTCATGTACTGGGTGGCGTTTTGAGTTCTGACCAAACTGAGCTGATATTGTCAGTACCGAAACATTCAGTACGGAAACATTTGGTGAAGTTTATTGTTATGGCTGTTTTGGCAGTGAAAAAATGAAATGTTCAATCATTTATTATAATTAAATAAACATAATTAAGATATCCGGTCACCCAAAGCTAAAGCTGTGTTTGCTAGTTATGTACTTAGAGGCGTTTTGAGTTCTGCTGAAAATAAGCTGAAATCGTCACTACTAAAACATTCAGTACTGAAATATTTGGTGAAGTTTATTGTTATGGCTGTTTTGGCTGTGAAAAAATGAAATGTTCAATCATTTATTATCATTAAATAAACATAATTAAGATATCCGGTCACCCAAAGCTAAAGCTGTGTTTGCTAGTTATGTACTTAGAGGCGTTTTGAGTTCTGCTGAAAATAAGCTGAAATCGTCACTACTGAAACATTCAGTACTGAAATATTTGGTGAAGTTTAGTGTTATGACCATTTGTGCAGTGAAAAAAATGAAATGTTCGGTCATTTGTTATAATAAAAAAATAAAGATAATTAAGGTTTAGGGTCACTCCAGTGTACTTAATGGTGTGTTGAACTACTGAAAAATAGCTAAAATTCTAACTACCAAAACACTCAGTACTTAAACATTTGGTGAAGTTTAGTATTATGGCTGTTTTGGCAGTGAAAACTATTAGTTTCTATTAGTTTATAAAGCACTACATGGTCTTGCACCAGACTACCTCACTGAAATGCTTTTGACCTCAGATCCTCCAGATCTTCTCTTTTTTAGTTTTTACACAAAGAAAAACAAAAACCTAGTGATGCTGCTTTTAGCCACTATGCCCCAAAATGCTGGAACAACCAACTGATGTGATGAACTGATTTTATTATCTGTAATATTTAACTTGTTTTATTTTGTCTACTATTTATATATATTTATTTATTTATTTATTTTCACTCCTCATCTTTAAAGCTTTTTAGAATTTAGTTTGATCTTGGTTCATCAATTAACCTTTATCATCTTAATTATTCATCTTTTATTTTTATATTAAATGATTAATTATTATTATTATTATTATTATTATTATTATTATTATTATTATTATTATTATTATTATTATTATTTTATATTTCCTTCAATCACCTGTGAAGTACCTTGAATTTCAATCTTAGGTGCTACATAAATAAATAGTTTGATTTACTGATTGATTGATTGATTGATTGATTGATTGACTGATCACAGCCGCATCACAAGCAAGAGCCGTCTGAGGCCAAAATCATTTTAGTCTAAAGTATTTTAGTCTAAAGTATGTTAGTTTAAAGTATTTTAGTCTAAAGTATTTTAGTCTAAAGGATTTTAGTCTAAAGTATTTTAATCTAAAGTATTCTAATCTAAAGTATTTTCATTTAAAGTATTTTAATATAAAATATTTTAATCCAAAGTATTTTAGTCTAAAGGATTTTAGTCTAAAGTATTTTAGTCTAAAGTATTTTAATCTAAAGTATTTTAGTCTAAAGGGTTTTAATCTAAAGTATTTTAGTCTAAAGGATTTTAGTCTAAAGTATTTCAGTCTATAAAGTATTTTAATCTAAAGGATTTTAATTTAAGGATTTTAGTCTAAAGGGATTTAATCTGAAGGATTTTAGTCTAAAGTATTTTAGTCTAAAGTATGTACGTCTAAAGTATGTTAGTCTGAAGTATTTTAATCTAAAGTATTTTAGTCTAAAGTATTTTAGTCTAAAGTATGTTAGTCTAAAGTATTTTAGTCTAAAGTATTTTAATCTAAAGCATGTTAGTCTATAGTATTTTAGTCTAAAGTATTTTAGTCTAAAGTATGTTAGTCTAAAGCATGTTAGTCTAAAATATTTTAGTCTAAAGTATGTTAGTCTAAAGTATGTTAATGTAAAGTATGTTAATCTAAAGTATGTTAGTCTGAAGTATGTTAATCTAAAGCATGTTAGTCTATAGTATTTTAGTCTAAAGTATGTTAGTCTAGAGTATGTTATTCTAAAGTATGTTAGTGTAAAGTATGTTAATCTAAAGCATGTTAGTCTATAGTATGTTAGTCTAAAGTATGTTAATCTAAAGTATGTTAGTCTAAAGTATGTTAGTCTAAAGTATGTTAATCTAAAGTATGTTAGTCTAAAGTATGTTAGTCTAAAGTCAGTGAAACTACACAACAAACACACATAAATACTCCGTGTATGCATACTCCTGTATATATACACACATTATATATATATATATATGAGCACATACAGTATGAACAGACACACATTCTCCAGACCTCTCCTCTTGTCCACACACACACATGAAGGCGAAGACCCTGCGGAGGAGAGAGAAAGCTTGACCTTTCCTCTTTTCTTTCCGTCTCTCCGTCGTTCTCTCCGACCGCTCCTTCCCTCTCACAGACTTTGCAGACAAAAGCAGGAGGCACTTTAGGCTAACAGCGCTCGACGAGCACCGACAGCTCCTGCATTATGATAAATTATTCCCCTCCAGAGAAAGCCTGACGAGGAATAAAAGAAGGGAGGGGAGAAGGAAGGCAAAAAAGAAAGGAAAGAAAGAAAGCAGAGCCCGAAATCAACTTTGACAATCTCTGTCTCTGCAATTGAATAAAACGATTGCGAGCGTTATTACGGAAGTGGGCTAAACCTTGCGGCGAATGGAGCTCTTTATTTCTCTTTTCTTGTCTTTTTCTTTTCTTTTCTTTTATTCCGATCTCTTCCAGCCTTCAAAGAGTTTTAAAAGGTGAGAAAAAAGTGTGTTGAGGTTTTTTTCAGGATTGTATTTTTTTTTTTTTTTTTTATCGAGAGAGACGGCAGCCGATTTGTCAGCGTATGGCGGTCCCGGCGCGGATGAAAGGATGCGTGGTGCAGACTAATTGAGGCTATTCGCTCCCATTTCCAATGTACTTACCCGCCATTAGTCACTTAACGGACAGCTTTCGCTTCAAATGAACTGGAGTGAACATGCTCCTCTGCCAAGTCACCTGCACGCAGAGTGAGCTTCACGTGCTGCTGCTGTTTGGGACGTGGACTACGCCGTCTACTGTGTTACAGTTACTCTTTAAAGGTGCCCTGGAATAGAAAACTGTATTTACAGTGTCCTAGATGAATAGCTCAGTGAGTAAGCAGAGGTCTATAGGTACTAGATTGGAACTAGTACGTACTGCTCGAGCGGTGAAGCCATTGACTGGTTCAGTACGTGAGTATTTAGTATCCACACAACCTACGTCCACTAACTTACCAACGTCCTATGATGTAAGACATCAGACCATCACTGTAAATGTCTGGCTATTCATTAGAAGACCCAATCAGATATTTCAATAGGTCATACGTGTAATGTTCGCAACACTAGCCGTGCTCACCGCATGATTTCACCTACTGAGTACTATAGAAGAAGGCGATTTAGGACTCAGCCTAACACACCTTGGTCTTAAAGCACTATTGATCCTCCTTTAAATACAAATTCTGCATTTACAAAATAGGGCTGATACTAAAAAATGTGTTATGTAACAGGCTTGGCCCAAAATTTGAAACCCCTAACATTTACATAATCCAGTCCACCAGAAATAACAACAGACTAACAGCAATGGCTGACTCATGTTCCTTTCCAGGCTGTGAAGTCACCTTTAACTCCCCTTCCAAGGAACCGAACAGTCTGCGGTACATGGACTGTGTACAACTTTGAACAAAGTTAAAGTTGGCTTCCTATTCGTCCGGGTGGCCACTACCAGTCAACTGTTTTAGTACACTACCAGTCAACTGTTTTAGTACACTACCAGTTAACCGGTTTAATACACTACCAGTCAACCGTTTTAGATCACTACCAGTCAACCGTTTTAATACACTACCAGTCAACCGTTTTAGTACACTGCCAGTTAACCGGTTTAATACACTACCAGTCAACCGTTTTAGATCACTACCAGTCAACCGTTTTAGTACACTACCAGTCAACCGTTTTAGTACACTACCAGTCAACTGTTTTAGTACACTACCAGTTAACCGGTTTAATACACTACCAGTCAACCGTTTTAGTACACTACCAGTTAACCGTTTTAGTACACTACCAGTTAACCGGTTTAATACACTACCAGTCAACCTGTTTAATACACTACCAGTCAACCGTTTCAGATCACTACCAGACAACCGTTTTAGTACACTACCAGTCAACCGTTTTAGTACACTACCAGTCAACTGTTTTAGTACACTACCAGTTAACCAGTTTAGTAAACTACCAGTCAACTGTTTTAGTACACTACCAGTCAACTGTTTTAGTACACTACCAGTTAACCGGTTTAATACACTACGAGTCAACCGTTTTAATACACTACCAGTCAACCGTTTTAGATCACTACCAGTCAACCGTTTTAGTACACTACCAGTCAACCGTTTTAGTACACTACCAGTCAACTGTTTTAGTACACTACCAGTTAACCGGTTTAATACACTACCAGTCAACCGTTTTAGTACATACCAGTTACCGTTTTAGTACACTACCAGTTAACCGGTTTATACACTACCAGTCAACCTGTTAATACACTACCAGTCAACCGTTTCAGATCACTACCAGACAACCGTTTTAGTACACTACCAGTCAACCGTTTTAGTACACTACCAGTCAACTGTTTTAGTACACTCCAGTTAACCAGTTTAGTAAACTACCAGTCAACTGTTTTAGTACACTACCAGTCAACTGTTTTAGTACACTACCAGTTAACCGGTTTAATACACTACGAGTCAACCGTTTTAATACACTACCAGTCAACCGTTTTAGTACACTACCAGTCAACTGTTTTAGTACACTACCAGTTAACCGGTTTAGTACACTACCAGTCAACCGGTTTAGTACACTACCAGTCAAACGTTTTAGTACACTACCAGTCAACTGTTTTAGTACACTACCAGTTAACCGGTTTAGTACACTACCAGTTAACCATTTTAGTACACTACCAGTCAACTGTTTTAGTACACTACCAGTTAACCGGTTTAGTAAACTACCAGTCAAATGTTTAAGTACACTACCAGTCAACCGGTTTAGTACACTACCAGTCAAACGTTTTAGTACGCTACCAGTCAACTGTTTTAGTACACTACCAGTTAACCGGTTTAGTACACTACCAGTTAACCATTTTAGTACACTACCAGTCAACTGTTTTAGTACACTACCAGTTAACCGTTTTAGTACACTACCAATCAACTGTTTTAGTACACTACCAGTTAACCGGTTTAGTACACTACCAGTCAACCGTTTTAGTACACTACCAGTCAACCGTTTTAGTACACTACCAGTCAAACGTTTTAGTACACTACCAGTCAACTGTTTTAGTACACTACCAGTTAACTGGTTTAGTACACTACCAGTTAACGATTTTAGTACACTACCAGTTAACCGGTTAAGTACACCACCAGTCAACTCTTTTAGTACACTACCAGTTAACAGGTTTAGTACACTACCAGTCAACCGTTTTAGTACACTACCAGTCAACTGTTTTAGTACACTACCAGTTAACCGGTTTAGTACACTACCAGTCAAACGTTTTAGTACACTACCAGTCAACTGTTTTAGTACACTACCAGTTAACCGGTTTAGTACACTACCAGTCAAACGTTTTAGTAAACTACCAGTCAACTGTTTTAGTACACTACCAGTTAACCGGTTTAGTAAACTACCAGTCAAACATTTTAGTACACTACCAGTCAAACGTTTTAGTACACTACCAGCCAATGTTTAGTACACTTCCAGCCAAACGTTTTAGAAGACTACCAGCCAAACGTTTTAGTACACTACCAGTCAAGCGTTTTTGTACACTACCAGTTAACCGGTTTAGTACACTAACAGTCAACCGTTTTAGGACACTACCCGTTAACCGTTTTAGTACACTACCAGTCAACCGTTTTAGTACACTACCAGTTAACCGGTTTAGTACACTACCAGTCAACCGTTTTAGTACACTACCAGTCAACCGTTTTAGTACACTACCAGTTAACCGGTTTAGTACACTACCAGCCAACCGGTTTAGTACACTACCAGTCAACTGTTTTAGTACACTACCAGTTAACCGGTTTAGTACCCTACCAATCAACTGTTTTAGTACACTACCAGTTAACCGGTTTAGTACACTACCAGTCAACCGTTTTAGTACACTACCAGTCAACCGTTTTAGTACACTACCAGTTAACCGGTTTAGTACACTACCAGCCAACCGGTTTAGTACACTACCAGTCAAACGTTTTAGTACACTACCAGTCAACTGTTTTAGTACACTTCCAGTTAACCGGTTTAGTACACTACCAGTTAAACGGTTTAATACACTACCAGTCAACCGTTTTAGTACACTACCAGTCAACTGTTTTAGTACATTACCAGTCAACTGTTTTAGTACACTACCAATTAACTGTTTTAGTACACTACCAGTCAACTCTTTTAGTACACTACCAGTTAACAGGTTTAGTACACTACCAGTCAAACGTTTTAGTACACTACCAGCCAATGTTTAGTACACTACCAGTCAAACGACTTAGAACACTACCAGCCAAACGTATTAGAACACTACCAGCCAAACGTTTTAGTACACTACCAGTCAAACGTTTTAGTACACTACCAGTCAAACATTTTAGATACACTACCAGACAAACGTTTTAGTACACTACCAGTCAAACGTTTTAGATACACTACCAGCCAAACGTTTTAGAACACTACCAGCCAAACGTTTTAGTACACTACCAGCCAAACGTTTTAGATACACTACAAGTCAAACGTTTTAGATACACTACAAGTCAAACGTTTTAGTACACTCCCAGCCAAACGATTTAGAACACTACCAGTCAAACGTTTTAGAACACTACCAGTCAAACGTTTTAATACACTACCAGTCAACCGTTTTAGTACACTACCAGTCAAACGTTTTAGTACACTACCAGTTAACTGTTTTAGTACACTACCAGTTAACAGGTTTAGTACACTACCAGTCAAATGTTTTAGTACACTACCAGTCAACTGTTTTATTACACTACCAGTTAACCGGTTTAGTACACTACCAGTTAACCATTTTAGTACACTACCAGTCAACTGTTTTAGTATACTTCCAGTTAACCGGTTTAGTAAACTACCAGTCAAACGTTTTAGTACACTACCAGTCAAACGTTTTAGTACACTACCAGCCAATGTTTAGTACACTACCAGTCAAACGACTTAGAACACTACCAGCCAAACGTTTTAGAACACTACCAGCCAAACGTTTTAGTACACTACCACTCAAATGTTTTAGAACATTACTAGCCAAACGTTTTAGATCACTACCAGCCAAACATTTTAGTACACTACCACTCAAACGTTTTAGTACTCTACCAGTCAAATGTTTTAGAACACTACCAGCCAAACGTTTTAGTACACTACCAGTCAAACGATTTAGAACACTACCAGTCAAACATTTTAGAACACTACCAGCCAAATGTTTTAGATACACTACCAGCAAAACGTTTTAGATCACTACCAGCCAAATGTTTTAGTACACTACCAGTCAAACGTTTTAGATCACTACCAGCCAAACGTTTTAGAACACTACCAGCCAAACGTTTTAGTACACTACCAGCCAAACGTTTTAGTACACTACCAGTCAAACGTTTTAGTACACTACCAGTCAAACGTTTTACATCACTACCAGTCAAACGTTTTAGAACTCTACAAGTCAAACGTTTTAGTACACTACCAGCCAAACATTTTAGTACACTACCATCCAAACGTTTTAGTACACTACCAGTCAAACGTTTTAGTACACTAACAGTCAAACGTTTTAGTACACTACCATCCAAAAATTTAGAACACTACCAGCCAAACGTTTTAGTACACTACCAAACGTTTTAGATACACTACCAGTCAAACATTTTAGTACACTACCAGTCAAACGTTTTAGTACACTACTATCCAAACGTTTTATATAAACGTTTTGTATAAAAATCCCCTGCACTACGGTTTGAAGTTATTACCGTTGGTGTCCACTGTAGAGACGCTGTATCACTGATGTTGAGTTCACATTTTGAACCAAAAGGGAGGCATCTGACTGAGGTCTCCAGGTTAAGGATAGGAAATAGTGACTCAGGGCAGAGAAAAACAGAGTTGGGGGAGTGATGAAGGGAGGTAGAATGAATGATGAGGGTCAGAGCTGTAGCTGTTAATCATGAGTGGAGCTGCCTGGGTTGAGAGAGCAGAAGGGGGAGCCAAGTGGAGCTGACATGGATCCACCACTGGAGCCTGCCAGGGTGGTGCGGAGGCCAGCACAACCCCAGAGAGAAGCACCATCTGTGGGCTGAACTCAAAGAGACCTCCTGCATCTCTTTCCCCGCACCTGTAACCCCCTGGGGAATAGGGGGGGCTTCCTCTCCCCCACAGCCTGTCCTCCACAAGCATGCACAAGTGAGCTATGGATGCACATGCACATCTATCTACATATACACACTGGATTAAATGCCCCACACTATTATTACTGCCAGACTATAAAAACTACACATACTGCAGATTCATACTGGATTATTATACTGCCAGAGTATTAATAACTGCATACACTACATATACATGCTGGATCCAAATCACAGCACAATCATTACTGTCAGACAAAAAACACCTACACACTACATATTCATACTGGATTTATTATCACTGTCAGACTGTTAATAACAGCATATGATACATGCTGAATTAACACCCCCACACAATTATTTCTGTCAGACAACCTGCACACACTGCATATTCATAATGGATTAATAATTACTGTCAGAGTATATATAAGACGTTTAGCTGGTAGTGTACTAAAATGTTTGACTGGTAGTGTTTTAAAACTTTTGACTGGTAGTGTCTAAAACGTTTAACTGGTAGTGTACTAAAACGATTGGCTGGTAGTGTACTAAAACGATTGGCTGGTAGTGTACTAAAACGATTGGCTGGTAGTGTATCTAAAACTTTTGACTGGTAGTGATCTAAAACGTTTAACTGGTAGTGTATTAAAACATTTGGCTGGTAGTGTACTAAAACGTTTGATTGGTAGTGTTCTAAAACGTTTGGCTGGTAGTGTATTAAAACGTTTGGCTGGTAGTGATCTAAAACTTTTGACTGGTAGTGATCTAAAACGTTTAACTGGTAGTGTACTAAAACGTTTGGCTGGTAGTGTATCTAAAACGTTTGGCTGGTAGTGTATTAAAACGTTTGACTGGTAGTGATCTAAAACGTTTAACTGGTAGTGTACTAAAACGTTTGGCTGGTAGTGTATCTAAAACGTTTGGCTGGTAGTGTATTAAAACGTTTGACTGGTAGTGATCTAAAACGTTTGACTGGTAGTGATCTAAAACGTTTAACTGGTAGTGTACTAAAACGTTTGGCTGGTAGTGTATTAAAACGTTTGACTGGTAGTGTACTAAAACGTTTGGCTGGTAGTGTTCTAAAACGTTTGGCTGGTAGTGTATTAAAATGTTTGACTGGTAGTGTTCTAAAACGTTTGGCTGGTAGTGTATTAAAACGTTTGACTGGTAGTGTACTAAAACGTTTGGCTGGTAGTGTTCTAAAACGTTTGGCTGGTAGTGTACTAAAACGTTTGGCTGGTAGTGTACTAAAACATTTGACTGGTAGTGTACTAAAACGTTTAGCTGGTAGTGTTCTAAAACATTTGACTGGTAGTGTTCTAAAACATTTGACTGGTAGTGTACTAAAACGTTTGACTGGTAGTGTATCTAAAACATTTGACTGGTAGTGTTCTAAAACATTTGACTGGTAGTGTTCTAAAACGTTTGACTCGTAGTGTATCTAAAACGTTTGGCTGGTAGTGATCAAAAACGTTTGACTGGTAGTGTACTGACACGTTTAGCTGGTAGTGTTCTAAAACGTTTGACTAGTAGTGTACTAAAACGTTTGACTGGTAGTGTACTGGTAGTGATTTGTTTACAATTCATGCTTTAAAGCATTGAAATGTTTACTTGTATTTTTCTATTTCTTTCTGTTTCTGTTTGTAGTGGATAAATTGTTTTTATATAAAATAGTGAAGTCATTCTCATATTGAAGCATTCCTTATACCTCACCTACAGGAAAACCAACAAAACAATCTACATAGCTGACCCATCGGAACCATAACATACCAATTGATATCACCAAGTATGTCCTTAGGAACACTTATATGTCTACATTTATTATTAATTATTTAATCAGCCAATCATGTGGCAGCAGTGCAATGCATAAAACCATGCAGATACAGTCCAGCAGCTTCAGGGAATTTTCACACTGACCATCAGATTGGGGGAAATGTGATACCTGCTGCTCTCCTTGAATTTTTACAAATCTAAAGAAATACCTGTATTAACACTGTGTTAACATGGGTGCATCATAAAGAAGGCGTGTCACAGTGTAGTTAAGTCCAGCTACATTGTAATGCATGTAACCATGACTGTAAAACAGGACTAGTCTTTTAAACTCATGCAGTGAGCCAAAGTTCTTTCAGAGCGTGTGGAATGCTGCAGTTCGTCTGCTGCAGTTTGTCTGCTGCAAAAGCTCCTTTGTGACCCCCCTGCTGGGATAACTCCACTAGCTTCCTGTGGAAGCAAGAATCAGATAAAAAAAACTCTGGTTCTCACATCCCTGGCTTCAAAGAGCTCAACTCCTCACCGCATATTGGTCCAGAACTGCACCTGTTTGCCATTTTAGGTCTTCAGCTCCTGAGCTCTTGACATGTCTTTCCATAAAATCTAATCATGCCTGCAAGGCTTGAACTCACCGCCTCAGTGGAGACTCATCTCTTCAGGCAATGCTCAGCTCAGTTCAGACCTTATTGCACTTATTCACACTTATTCCTGTGTCATTTCTATTCAATCATCTGCTCTTTGCCTGTGTTTTACTACTCTAACCTTTTTCACTCGGCCCCCTAGTGGTCATTACATTTTTAAAATGAAAATCCATCCATCCAGTATCTTCCGTTTTATCCCGCTGGGGCTGGAGCCAATCTCAGCGTCAGTGGGCGAAGGCAGGGTACACCATGGACAGGTTGCAAGTCCATCGCATGTCCAACACACACTCACACCTACATGTAATTTAGAGTGAGGATCAACCTAACATACATGTGTTTGGACTGTGGGAGGAAACCGGAGTACCCGGAGGAAACACACTCAAGCACGGGGAGAACATACACACTCCACACAGAACCACCCGGTCATCTTACTGTGAGGGAACCCCTATATCAGTCATCAGACACTGTTATACTCCGGACCCTTATATCAGTCATCAGACACTGTTATACTCCGGACCCTTATATCAGTCATCAGACACTGTTATACTCCGGACCTCTATATTAGTCCTTAGACACTGTTACTCTCCGGACCCCGATATCAGTTATCAGACACTGTTATACTCCAGAGCTCTATATCAGTTATCAGACACTGTTATACTCCAGACCTCTATATAAGCTATCAGACACTGTTATACTCCGGATCTCTATATCAGTCATCAGACACTGTTATACTCCAAACCCCTATGTCAGCTATTAGACACTGTTCTACTCCAAACCCCTATGTCAACTATCAGTTATCGGACACTGTTATGCTTCAGACCTCTATATCAGTCATCAGACACTGTTATACTTCAGACCTCTATATCAGCTATCAGACACTGTTATACTCCAAACCTCTATGTCAGCTATCAGACACTGTTATACTCCAAACCTCTATGTCAGCTATCAGACACTGTTATACTCCAAACCTCTATGTCAGCTATCAGACACTGTTATACTCCAAACCTCTATGTCAGCTATCAGACACTGTTCTACTCCAAACCTCTATGTCAGCTATCAGACACTGTTCTACTCCAAACCTCTATGTCAGCTATCAGACACTGTTCTACTCCAAACCCCTATGTCAGCTATCAGACACTGTTCTACTCCAAACCCCTATGTCAGCTATCAGTTATCGGACACTGTTATGCTTCAGACCTCAGTCATCAGACACTGTTATACTTCAGACCTCTATATCAGTTATCAGACACTGTTATACTCCGGATCTCTATATCAGTCACCAGACACTGTTATACTCCAAACCCCTATGTCAGCTATTAGACACTGTTCTACTCCAAACCCCTTTGTCAACTATCAGTTATCGGACACTGTTATGCTTCAGACCTCTATATCAGTCATCAGACACTGTTATACTTCAGACCTCTATATCAGCTATCAGACACTGTTATACTCCAAACCTCTATGTCAGCTATCAGACACTGTTCTACTCCAAACCCCTATGTCAACTATCAGTTATCGGACACTGTTATGCTTCAGACCTCAGTCATCAGACACTGTTATACTTCAGACCTCTATATCAGTCATCAGACACTGTTATACTCCAAACCTCAATGTCAGCTATCAGACACGGTTCTACTCCAAACCTCTATGTCAGCTATCAGACACTGTTCTACTCCAAACCCCTATGTCAGCTATCAGACACTGTTCTACTCCAAACCCCTATGTCAACTATCAGTTATCAGACACTGTTATACTCCAAACCCCTATATCAGTCATCAGACACTGTTATACTCCGAACCCCTATATGAGTTATCAGACTGTATCATATTATATATTTATTTCACAAATACAGTATATACCACACTGTTAACTATACACAACAATGGCTATACTATTATTGAACTATGCCTATTATATTATACACCATGTATACAGTCTATACATATAAATAGTACTGCTGATACTATTTACTGATACTATTTGCTGATACTATGCTGATTTATAGTTTAGACTTTTAGTTAAGAAGTAGTGTACTACGACTAGTAATTCTGTGATTCTGTGTCGCTAGTGAGCAATGAGGGGTACAGTAGGAGGGGTAAAAAACAAAGGCAAATTTGTTGCTGTTGACACAAAACGTTGTATCTACTAGTGTCAAACTTCAGTTGTTTGTTTGTTTTGTTCCATAACTTATGCAATGTGAAGCTTGAATACAAACTTGTTACATTATTTGCAAAATAATCAATAAAAGAGGTTTTGTTGTGATAGCAGCAATTTATTTATTTAACCAAACTAAGCTACTGTGTGGTTATAGTTTTTGTTTTATAGATTATGAAGCATTAACCGGTTCTTGAGCTTCTGTTGATTGCACATTTTGGTTTTGTGTTGCTGCTAAATTACTAAAGGGAGAGGCAAATGTAGAAATGTAGCTACTGTGTTCATCAGAGTGAGATCCTCGTGGCCTTCTAGGCCTTCAGAGATTTCTGGGAACTGAAAAATACATGTCTGTATTTTTTATTCATTTGTATTCAATAGAATCAGGCACTTGGGGACATTATTATTATATTTTTAAAAAAATAAAGCTATTTTTCCCAGAGAGGTAGCTTTTATTTGCTCAGCAAAACACTTTATCTTTTATATTTAAATACTATTTATATAGTAATACAGTACTTTAACATGCCACAATGGTTTTTTAACCCTTTCCAAGCTTCTCCTTTACAGTTCTCATCTAATACCTGCTTTGACTGCTCAGTACTTCATTAAGCTAAATCAAGATTGCTGCTGAAGGAACTGAATACATTCATACAATGTCTGGGGCGTCCAGGAGAAATCTGGAACTACACTATGTTCTTTAAACTGGAGCTCAAGATATGATCTACTTCTTTCACAATAAGATATTCATGTTACTTTGTATTGTATGTATGATTATTTACATCAGATCTGGTGAAAATACACTTATTGATCAGGTAAAGGCTTTCAAACAATGAGATTAGGTGCCTCAGACGTTTGCACAGTAGTGTATTTAAACAACTTCTCATGTTGACTTCAGAAGCTGAAGAGAAGTTCTAATGAGTCACATGTGTTAACTGTCAGCATAATTACACATTGTCAGAAAACTCAACCAATCAAAATTTGATTACATACAAGGCTGAAACTAATAAGGTTAGATAGTGTAGCTTGTTATGAATGCAGAATATCAGCAGCAGCTCTATATCAGCCTCTGTACAGGAAGATTTACCACTACATGGTAAACTGTATGCTAATGGGTCACAAGCTTCAAGGACAAAGTAAAGGAATTCTTTGGAATTAGCTGGATTTCATTGATTTCTAATTATATGTGGTCTAATTGTTATCCAAGCCATAAATATGGACCAACGCAATCTAACTAAACTAAAAACACACGATCAGTTGTGTTTTTCATGGTATATATTGTCGTAACTTCATTTTTGCCGTCAGAATAAAGAGGGAGACCAGTTCAGAGTTTAAGCTTTTTATTCTTGGGATTGCGGTACCAACGTTTCTCTGAGCTCTCACACCCTGGTCTATCCTGGTCTCAATGATGTCTCCAATGGCATTGTCTTTACAGGCCCGCCTTCCTGCTTCTTTACCCTTGTACACCTGGCCAGGTTGTTATTCTTTTGATTGGACAGTGGTTCTTGAATAGAAGTTCCCAAGATAAAGCTGCAGGGTATATGGCCCTATAAGGGCGGGGGTCCCAAAAAGTGCTGACCTTCCTGCAAGCTTTCTTGACCACCTGTCTCTTATAGTATAGTAATAGAACAAACGCTATAGAGTATATAAAAAAATCATAACAATATTAAGCTCATTGAGTAACATATATAAAATAAGTCTTGAAATCAATAACAATTAAGCAGCATCACCTTCATCAAACATTTTCTGTTGGTGCAAATAAGAGTCACACGAAAATGTTAATGTGAATTTCTGAACTAAAAAGCTACTACAGCCCCATAGGGGTGCTAGCAGAAGTTAGTATTATTCTTAGGTTTTGATCAAATATTAACATATATGGCCTGAGTTGAAGTTCTAGCTCTAATGTAAATGTAAATGTAGATCATCTCAAGTCTAGAAGAGTCTCCTGACTGCACCTCCAGCTCATATCTCACTAACCTGATCCACCTAATCAAGGACTTCTGAATAGACATCAGCTGGGATTAGAGTTGGGGATAAACTCTGTATGGTGGCACACTCTCCAGGAGCGCGACTGATGCTCAACGGTCGACACAATTCTAAGCAAATCCGCATCCTATGCAACCAAATAGATGTTGTTTCATAAACAAGCATTAATAGCCTAATCAGCGCTGAATGACCTTGAAGAGCACTTGAGGAACAATAGTTTTATATCAGCGAACAAGGTTTCATTACCATTATACACGCCTTGGAGCGTGCTTGGAGAGCGCTCACCATTCATTTTAAAATCCGAACATATTGTTGCTCCGTCGTAGTGCTTACCTGCGAGCTCCACCGCTAGAAAATCAAATAAACCTGTCAGTGAATGCTAATTAAATCAGGAACATTTCAGATTGTAATCGCATACCCGGAAGGGAAGAGGACGAGAGGGAGCAAAACAAGTCTGCGGGTAGAGCGAGCGAGGGAAGGGAGGGAATGGGGGGTGGGTGGAGTGGGGGATCGGAGAAAGCGCAGATGCCTAATTTCCTGGAAAGGTCTTCACAAGCAGGCTCGAATGAGAAGCAGAAGCAGTTGTAATTAAAGGTCTTAACTAATTCAGCCAAGAATATTTTTTTTAACATTCATTTAATTCTCCACACTGTCCTTCTGCTCGATCAAAACAAACGTGTCACAGAGCTAAACGTAATTGGACTAATCTCCAACACCAAACAGGCGCTGGTGTTCCACTCTCTTGTTCTTCTCCTTTACTTTGCACTCATATTTATATATTTATTATTTCTCCACTTTTCTGCAGCCACTCTGTTAATTAGCTGGTAATAGGAATTACATTGGCTGGATGCATCCATACACAGGCACCCAGTGTGTGCACGATTGGAGGTGTGGATGTTTTTTCCACACCTCCAATCGTTTTTCCTGCTCGCTGTCTGAGGCCCAAACACATATAAATGTTAGATGAAAACACTACCAAAGCTTTCTAGGAGAAGACATTCTTTGTCTAAGATACACTATATTTCCAGAAGTTTTCACTCACCCATCCAAAATCATTGAATTCAGGTGTTTCAATCACTTTCATGACCACAGGTGTATAAAACCAGTACCTAGTCATGCAGACTGCTTCTACACACATTAGTGAAAGAATGGGTCTCTCTCAGGAGCTCAGTGAACTCCAGCGTGGTACCGTGATAGGACACTACCTCTGAAACTTCCAGTGGTGAAGTTTCCTCACTACTAAATATTCCACAGTTGACTGTCAGTGGTGTTATAACAAAGTGGAAGCGACAGCAACGACAGCAGTAGTCAATCGCTACAGACCTCCAAACTTCATGTGTCCTTCAGATCAGCTTAAGAACAGAGCGTAGAGAGCTTCATAGAATAGGTTTCCATGGCTGAGCAGTCACATCCAAACTCAACAGAAAGTGTAGGCTGCAATGGTGTAAAGCACACAGCACTGGACTCTAGAGCAGTGGAGCAGTGGAGACTTGGAGTGACAAATCACACTTCTCCGTCTGGCAATCTGATGGATTAGTCTGGGTTTGGCAGAGAACGGTACCTGTCTGATTGCATTGTATCAAGTGTAAAGTTTGGTGGAGAGGGGATTATGGTGTGGGGGTGTTTTTCAGGAGTTGGGCTCGGCTCCTTAGTTCCAGTGAAAGGAACTCTTATTGTTTCAGCACACGAAGAGATTATAAACAATTTCAAGCTCCCAACTTTGTGGGAACAGTTTGGGGACGGCGCCTTCCTGGTCTAACATGACTGCACAACAGTGCACAAAGCACTCCAGCCTCATCTCACTTATGGAAGAAATACGCTGACCACCAACCATAAACTCACACTGCTCTGAATTCAACATGAACAGTGGAAGAAGGTTTCATAATAAGAGTCCCTGAAGAAAATAACTGCTGCAGTGTAAGCAATCCTGCTCAGTGCCACCAGAGGTCCCTGTCCCCTGCATACTAATTAGCCTAAATACACCTGTTTCTCATCACCTGCTCCCTACAAAACCCCATTCACTCCGTAATCACAGTGCCTGGTAATATATGTACCATCCGTACGTGCAATCAAAGCCTCTTGTTATTGCTGTTCGGCTAAGCTGAGCTAAGCTAAGCTAGGCTAGCTTCTTACCCAGCCAAGACAAGCCTAAGTCAAGCCAACCCAGCCAGGTCCAGTCAAGTCAGGCCAACTCAGCCAGGTCCACTCAAGTCAGGCCAACTCAGCCAGGTCCAGTCAAGTCAGACCAACTCAGCCAGGTCCAGTCAAGTCTAGTCAAGCCATCCATCTCCAGATTCAAGTCCATGTTGCCCTAGTCATGCCAGTTTAAGCTAAATCTACCCAGCCACACCACCCCCAGCATCAGCCTGTTGGGCCATGCCTGGTCTGGCCAGCTATCTCCCCATTCTCACTATGGAGATAAGTAATGAAAACCTATTATATTATATTATATTATATTATATTATATTATATTATATTATATTATATTATATAGTCAAGATGTTTAACTGCTGACACCTTTTCTAAGGCAAGGACGCTCCATCCCACTCCTGGAGATCTACCACTCTGCTGAGTTTCACCTCAAACTTAATCTAACTCACCTGATCCAGTTAATGAGGGTCTTTAGAGGCACCTGAGTGAGGAGTGCTGAACTTGAGCTCTCCAGGGTGGTCTATGACCAGGACCAAGATTCCGCACCCCTTTATATTCATCATATGTGGTCCACTCTTTGGACCTCCACCACCTCATTCTACTAAATGCATCTCCAGCAGGCTTCCTAAAAGGCAGCAGGTGTTCAGGTTCTCGCATCCGCAGCAGGATCGAACGGCAGGTGTTGCAGAGAGTGTGAAGGTAAGAGGAGAAACCTGGCGCTCGCGCACACACTCAGCCCCGACACACGGGGCATGTTCAGCCTTGCACGTCCGTCGATAATGTCTCAGGCCAGGGAGGTTTCCATGGCAACCGTGCCAAAACATGCACTTGGTGAGGCTTGTGCTGGCGAGGAATCCTGGGCAGAGTGGCGCTTTCTGAAGCTTTCTCGAGCATCAAAGATCTGTTCATTTTGCCCTCTAACTCGCCTTCTCTCTCTCTCTCTCTCGCTATACTGCCTCTCTCTCTCCTTTTTCTGTTGATAGAAAAGCCAGTTATTACCCCCCAACCCACCCCCCAAACCCTCCACTCACACGTGCTCGGTTCTGAAATGAAAAGACAAAAGAAGAGAGACAGAGTGCTCAGAGAAGACCCGGCGAGGCTGAAATAAAGGTTTTAATTTAAGAAAGCATCCTTTAATATTGCTGTGTACTTTTATAAACAGCATCTTTCATCTGTTGAATGCAGAAGCATTAAAAAAAAGAGAGGGGGGGGTTATCTTGCACTCTGCATTAGCAATTAATTAGCAGAGAGGGGAGCACATCATTTGCACACAGCGAGAGAGAGCGAGAGCATGACAGCAAGAAAGTAGGGGGTAAGCTAATTCTGCTTAGTTTCCTAAGAGCCCAAAGCTCAAAGAAGCTTTTAAATTTTTCGTTTTATCTTCCGCTGCGCCGACTATGACATCATTCATGTTCGGCAATAGTTTAAAGCCACCATTTGTTGGAGGGGAAAAAGGAAGGAAGGAAGAAAGAAAGAAAAGAACGTCTTTAATGACAGCAGCCCTTTCATTCATATGCAGCACCTCTTCATTTGTTCCTTAAGTTGTGGGTTCTGTTCAACACGGGTTTCCGATATTGCGTCTGAGTAGAAAAACAACTTCTGACAAGGTAGAAACAAAGCAGTTTAACAGTCGCTGTCTCGTTGTGTTCTCAATTTGACGTTGCATCATGTGTTATACTCGGATTGGTTGAGTGCTTTCTATAAGAAGCCCATTACGTAAGTCCATATATGAGAACCGAGCTGTAAAAACAGCTTTTCTTGAATTCATTGTCTTTGTGAGTTCAAGATAAGCTGTGTTTACAGTGTATGTGTGTTAATGGTTTTAGATTCTTATTCTTATAAATGTAACATAACACAAGATCATATTTGTTCTTTAAACAAATGTGTACTTTTGGCAGTCAAAAGATTTCCAAAAGCACCACCAACTCAATAAATAAACAAACAAATACAAAAAACAACAAATCCAGGCCGCCCAAGACTTCCAGAAGCAGAAACTGACATAAAAAAAACAAAACAAAAAAGTCCTATAGTCTCCCAGTGGCTGTGCTTAAAAATGATGACCCCAAAGTTTGAAAAAATGGCAATTCTAAGGTGCACCACCAACACATTCAGGCTGACCAAGGTGTACTGGGTAGTCAAAAGATTTCCAAAAGCACTCCCAGCTCAAATAAATATAAAAAATATTTAAAAACCAACAAATTCAGGCCAACCAAGACCCAAATTTTGGACATTCAAAGGACTTCCAGAAGATCCCCTGGGGCCAAAAACACTGACCAACCATAAAAAAGTCTTATGGTCTGCCAGTACCCTGGCTTAAAAATGATGGACTGGTCTCCCAGTGGCCAAGTTTAAAAATTATGACCATGGGACTAAAAAATAGGTTTTTGACCCAAGTGGGGGTTCTGGAAGTCTCTTGACCAGCCAAAGCGCACCTTGGTTAGGCCGAATGTGTTGGCCATGCACCTTGGAGATGCCACCTACTTGAATTTTTGGGGAATTTGTCAGTGTTTTCTTGAGCCAGCTCCTCTGGGAATCTTTTAGAGTCTTTTAGGAGCGACCTGCAATTATTTGTAAATACAATCTTAAGAGTTCTTGACCTTTTATTATTTATATTGTATATACTGTACAGTTCATTTATCTATTTTTTGTACTGAGTGCCTTGCTATCCCTTTGCTACTGTAAATTTCCCCACTGTGGGTCTAATAAAGGTTTATCTTATCGTATCTTATCTTATCCCACAACTTGGGAAGGTGGCAACTCCATGGTGCATGACCGACACGTTTAGGCTGTCCAAGGTGTACTATACTCAGTATGTGGTATGTGTCATGCAAATATACTAGCAAAGGTAACAAGACACCCCATTACATTACTAACCAAAATCTGCCATACCAGGTCATGACAGCATATAACATTTGGCATGGTTATGTCACTGTTATGTCACGGGCTTCGTGAAAAGTTTCACCATATAGTCATACGGTTGCCTAGCAGATGCAACCTTGAACACATTTAGTAGAAGCAAAAAGGCAGGAAGGGGGCACACACAAAAAACAAAAACAATGTAAATGTGAGCAGTCACCTGGGGGCTGAGGGAGGACAGGTAATTTCGGGCTGGTGATTACTGCAGCCCACATGCGATAAGCCTCTGTTGTTTTTACACCCACTGCTATCAGAAAGCCCGAGTTCAATCTGCCATGCCGTGAAATTACGCCGGGCCCCCTATCAGACCCCTAATCTGCATCCAGGCAAACGAGGAGCAAACACGAACGGGGAAAGGGGGGGTGAGGGGTGAAGCAGTACAACGGCGGCTCGGCGCAGAGTTTTCGTTTACACACGGAGGATGCTCAAACAGGCCACCAAATAGCTGTAGTGGGGGGCGCTGAATAAAAAGAGCTACATGGAGCTGCTACACACAACAAATGTGCACAGCAGCCAAAGGAATGACTTGTATTAAAGCTGTTGTGGTAACCAGGCGGTTCTATATGAGGCCAGGAACTGTGTATTGTGTTTACTTTCCCGGCATGAGAGCTGGGATGAAAGTGTGTAGTTGGTGGTTGTCGACCTCATTATTGGAATGCTTCGAGGACATGATGCTTCCCTGCTGGCCCCCTCAACCTGCAACCAGCCCCCCGTCTCAAAAATGAAATTCTGGTTACACCACTGATGTGTGCGCAGGAATATATATATATATATATATATATATATATATATATATATATATATATATATATATATATATATATATATATATATATATATATATAGTGTGTGCTGTGCATGTGTGCTGTGTGTGTGAGTTTAAATAGAAAAGTTCAGTTTCTTCACCTCTGATAAGATTCTATAGCCTGAAGGTGCTGCTGGCTAGAGCTTATAAACGTCACCAGCGTGTAAACATTCGCCCTATCTCCACAAAACATATTTGTGCTTCAGAACATGAAATGCAGCATATTTTAATGATTAAGCCTTAAAATAAAATAGATTTAACTATCAACTATACCAGCACTTAGTACTGCCAAGGACATACAGCTGTGTTTTTTTCTCATCCCGTGTTCTTTATCTTTCCATTAGCGTCGGCTCAGGAACACCGCCGTGCATTACTAGAGCGTTTGTTGTTTTATTAATTCTCTACATAATCTTTCAGGATCTTGCATGAATTAACTGCCCACCGTGTGCCGGCCAATATGTACGTTTTATAGTTATAGTTACTGAATCTTTTGTTTCAGAGCTTTATTTGGTGAGGTTCCAATGGCTGTGTCACATCTGATGCCAACACAGACTTAAATCTCAACCGATTTGGGTCTGAATCCATCCTTGCAGATGCTGATAGTCTTTCCTGAGGTGGATGGGATCCTCCAGTAAGACAATGAGATGCGTCACACGGCTAGAAAGTCCTCCAAGCACCCCTTATTCCTTAGAATTGAACACAGTTGAGCATCTGTGGGACCTCCTCGAAGGTCATGTTGGCTTTATGGACCCTCCTCCACGTGCCCTCCAGCAGCTGTGGGATGCACTGCAGTCAGCATGGCTCCAGATACCTGTGACAACCTACGAGGACCTTATTAAGCCCCCCAGTCTATCTAGCTGCTGTCTGTGCTGCACATGGTGGTTACTCTGGTCATAATAATGTGACTCGACTGCATAAATCCATGTTCATCCTGGATGTACTATGGGAAGACAATCTCTGTGGAGAGAGTGCAAGGCTCTGGGCAATGTACTTGCTGGGAACACCTGCAACCTTATTGTGGGCCCCCTTGTGGCAACAGTATTCCATGATAGCAGCACCTTGGCGCACTGTACACATTGCTTGTGAATGCTTTGAGGAGTGCAATGAAGAATACAAGGTGTTAATTTGGCCCCCAGGTTCCCTAGATCTCAATCCAATCCAGTCTCTATGGGTATGCCACAAAAAGTCCTATCCATGCGGCTTCGCCTTACAGCTTACAGGACTTAAAGGGAACCTCGGCTGGTAACACTTGTAAGCCTTAATATGGTGTAATGACTCTAAATTGTTAAGACGGGTTGTAAAGAAATCACATCAAAAGTATCAGATTTATTTATAAATCTTTTATTCTAAATATTTAACATTTGAACGCAGTCATTATTTCTGGCACGCAATGCCTGCTGGGTAGATGACGTCAAATGGTTGCAGTGCTAAACTGCGGTTGGAAGGAGTGAATGTTAGTTACTAACCTAGCTTAAAGAAAACCATGTACATTGTCTTGTTGATGTTATTTCAGTGAAAGGCAGTGTGAAGACTGATATTAGTCTAAACAGCTTCACAAACATAAACAAGGAGAATAGTTAGTGAAGCAGCGTGTGGATCAACACAGCTACCCAAAGACCCACCACTCTGCTCTCCTCACTTCAGTCTGGATGAGTTTGAGTGGTTCAGTAGACCACCACTGGTGAGAGACTTGACGGAGGCTGTTGGTTTTAAGCGTAGACTAAAACACAATGCAGTGCCACAGTTTCCCCACACAGGAAGTCCGAAAGCTCCAGATTATGGAGAACAGCTCAAAGAACCGTGAACGTGAACAGGCACTGGATTCTCTCCTGGCGTCCCGGCAACAACGTTTAGCGTTAGCGTCAGCTGCTTCTCCCTCGTTTGTGGATCCTGAAGGTGAAAGTACAGTCCTAGTAGTGAACATACCACTTCACTAATAAAGGAGTGTGAAGCTAAGAGACACTCCCGTTCAGTGTATCTAGCTGTTTACTGAGCGTGAATGTTTCCTACTAGAAAGCGGAGCTCCTTTAACAGACACTCTCCTTCTCCGTCAACACCAACACAGTTTCACAACAACTCCAGCACTGTGTCCACTCTCTCCTCCACGCCTCTGTGTGTTTCTGTGTGATATCTGTCAGAAATGTTGTGTTCTGGCTCAAACTGTAAAGACTGAACAGTAGCATGTTTAGCTAGCTAGCTGTGCTCAAGCTACATGCAGCAGGATTTTACAGAAAATCTAATTAATCTGTTAATTTTGTGATTTTTAACAACGTGTCTTAATAATTTAGTCATTACACCATATTGGCCTGCAAGTCTCACCAGCTGGGGTTCCATTTAAAGGATCTGCTGCTAATGTCTTGGTGCCAGGCACCACAGGGCACCTTCAGAGATCTTGTAGAGACTCTATATCAGCAAGTTTTGGTAGCATCGGTGGTCATAATGTTCTGACAAAGTGTATGCTGCCTAATGAGCCTAAGGATTGACACTTGATTAATAATCCCAGGATTATTAAACCCTTTTTTTCTCTTGGTGTATGAAAGTAATGAGAAGGGAAAGGTGTGTCGACGCCCTTAAATTAGCGCATGTAAATAGGACATTACGTCCTAATTCGGGGGCTGCCTTGCCGATGGACGTACAGGTGTAAGTCCACTCGCGACTCCAGCGTGCTAACAGACTAGACAGGAATTACTGCTGGGGCCTTCGCGAAACCTCAGGGGCCAAGCCGTCAGACACAACATGGAATAGCTCTGAAAGGCCCTCGCGTTCTTTAAAACCACCAGAGCCCATTAGAATAGCACCGGCTGCCAATCAAAGTGACCTATTTAGCATGTCCGGTTCATAATGAGGCTTTGATGAATGCTGCTTATTACTCCTCACCAGTGGGACCGGCGTTTGGTCGGGGTCTTTTCCTCGCAGGTGGAGCAAAGCAAAGCAAACTGGAGCGCAGCTGCTTGGGAGGTTTTTTAGCTGCGGCGATGATAGCTCGCAGTGCTGTCGCTGACATGCATGCGCTAACGTTTCACCAACACCCCGTCACGCACACACATACTCAGGTAAGATGAGACCGAACGCAAGGCCTTGAGCCCTAAAGCTGCCTCCCCAAAGATTTCAGCCGACCCAATTTAAACTACACCCACACACGCACACGCACACACACTCCCAGTGTAGCTTTACTTGCATAGAACATTTTGCAGGTCCTGTTTATCAAAATTGCATAGAAATGAACATCCAAATGACATACCAACTACTCTATTGGGCTCATATGCTCTTAAGGGGGCTCTTTAAGGGTTCTACACCGACCATGACTCCTTAAAAATCATATGAATGTTTAAGTGGCTCTTATGGTCGGCACTCTAACTATGCTGCCGCTGCCTCTACAAGACGTAATATTATTTTACTCTATAAAAAGTGGAGAAGGCCAGATGGTTTTGGAGTGTTTCTGAGCTTCAGATTGATGTCCAAATGTGCTTTTATTTATGTGTCTCATATCGTTTGATTCTAGGTATGTATTTGAATTAACCTTTTGTGTTCGGGCCAAATCTGACCGATTTACAACTTAAAACACTCATAAATATTGTGTTTTACACCTGATTGCCTCAAGGCCTTATGATATCCTCCACACTATACACTTGAACATATGAAAGTGATGATCACATCTTTCATTGAATTTTGAGTGTGTTAGTCAGCCTTATTACACCTGTGGTCAAAAATTAATGGGTATTCAGACTATATTCATCTACACCACCCAAACTCACTCACACATTTCAGACTAATCAATGTATCGTCAATGTATATATATATATATGTATATATGTTTGCCTTGCACTCCTTTTACTCTGAGTACAATAAGTAGGTGACTGACCAATCGGTTATCTGTCGAAGAAGTTCTGGTCCAGGTTTTTGGACATAACGATACAGATTTAGATCCAAACTTTGAGGAGACTGAGCAGTCATCAGATGGAGAGGGAGGAGCACCTGAAGAACAGGCACCTGAGGAGATATTCCTGTCCAGGAGTGGTCTTCACTGGTCTTCATCCTCCCAGGACAGAGGAAGTAGAGCAAAAGTGGAAAACATCATAAAGATGATGCCAGGGCCAACACGGTATGCAACATCTTGTGTGGATGACATCAAGTCCAGCTTCCAACTCTTTTTACCAGAGTCCATTGATGGAATTATACAGGAGATGAAAACCAGAAGGGGAAGCATGTGTTTGGGGACGCCTGGAGAGAAATCGATCGCAAACTGTTCTTTATATCCTGTGAAAGTTACCTGATCAATGGGCCCATAGAAATGCTCCAAAATCCTTTGAAATAAAACCTCTTTATAATAACATACATTAAAAGTAAAGATTTTTTGTCCTCTCCTGTGCAAATACCACGATATGTCATATCAGTCTTCACACCACTGGCTTAGCACATTGACGCTATCTGATATTCCAAACATTAGCATGTTGTGGGACTTTGATTGAATGTAAATGCTTGTTATTTGAACATTTACTTCATTGTTTATGTACAGAATAATAATAACAATAATTTTCTAATGACCTACATTGTGCACTCCAAATAGGAAGTAGAGGGCCATTTGATATATATATATATATATATATATATATATATATATATATATATATATGTATATATATATATATATATATATATATATATATATATATATATATATATATATATATATATATTAGAGATGGACTGATCAGCTTTTTAGAGGCCGATTCCAATCGCCAATCACTTTTTTGTGCGATCAGCCGATAGCCGATACCGATCCAGGGCAGGGCTACATATTATTAGAGTGAACAAGTCATTAAACATGGTGGAAACTGGTTTATTATCATTTTTAACGAGCTCAGATGAAACACCATAATATTTTTATCTAAATTTGATCCAAATCTAAGTTGGTCTATGTGGGTGTAAACCGCTTGATACAGCTCCGGAAGAGCAACATCTGAAAAGTATTTCTACTAGGAACAGCAGAGCGTGGTTCCAGGTGGAATATTAAGCAGCAGAATGAATGTCTTCTACAGCCCAGAAGATCTCCTTATCTAGAACTATAAACTCAATCACTCTGGCTGTGGTTCCTTTAGCTTTCTGGCTGTTGCAGCTGTTCTGTTGTGTTATATATATATATATATATATATATATATATATATATATATATATATATATATATATATATAATCACTTGATCACGACAGCTGCCATTTTCATTGTGTGAAAAGTTCATGAAAAATAGAAATGCCCCAAAAAACCTTGGAAAAAAATCTGGTTCCACTTACTTACATTGATAATAAAGACAGTCCTTGGACTTCAACGATATATATACATTATATGCTATGTACAGATATACAGATGGCATGAGTAGATGAAGTAGTCTATTATAATCATGGTCAGATTTTAGAATAGACTAATGCACCCTGTACATTAATTTCCAGTCATTTGTATTTTCATTGGGCCCTTGGCTAATTGGCCCTCCCTAACTACTTGGGTCTTTTGTGACTGTTCAGTCTGCCCGGATTTCGTGCCTGATCCTCGAGTGTTTGTCTGTTTATGTTTTCTGCTCAATTGAAGGCCTAATGAGCTCCAAGTCCTCATAAATTTACAAATTACATGTTGACAGTATTCAAAACTCAATTAGCCAAGAACTTCTAATTCTGCCTTTCCATCCACTCTTTCAAATCAAAGCCCACAAAGTCTAATTAACACATTCGCAACGCTGGAAACTCAACCTCACGCACATAAGCACTCAGTCTGGATGCGTCTGCAGCCTGTTTTTAGCATTTAAACCGTTGTTCAGTGAATGTGTAGGTTCGGGATGTATTTCCAGGAGCTACAGTTTCCCCGCCTACTACAAACAGCCCCTGGCTAATTTGTCATTTATGCTAATGTGCTCCATAAATAGCGTGATGAATGTGTTCAGCACATTCAGCACAGTGTTCCTACAGCTGAGAAGTTGAAGGCCTCCAACTTTAAATGACGATGATTTAGATTCGCAGTCACAGCTTAGAAGCGATTGCATTTAATTACATAACACTCTGGAAAAAAACAGATTTAAGCTTGGCTGCAAAATTAGCGGTCTTGGTCAAAACACGCTCTGAAGAGCGGATCATTTTCCCACTTTTTTATGTTAAGCGCTAAATGAGGCCTGTGCATTAGTGAAGCATCGATTTGTTGGACAAATGGGTTTTTCTGTAGCCGCTTATTGGAAACTTTGACACAAATTACTAGAACTCTCCCTCGATTAGCTCTCATTTGAGTCATTGGCGGAAATCGAGCTGCAAACAGCTCAGAAAACTTATAGCCACCAGTGTTTCACCCATTTTAAGCCACTTCGTTAACAGTGTACTGTGTTGTCACATTTACAGATTGTATCAGTCCAGAAATAGACAATTGGAATTCCTTTCCAAGCCCAGTTGGAGGCTCCCCGTCTTCAGAAACCACGGCTGATCATGCTGATCTCATCTGTTTACATCAATTTGGCATGGATGCCGGACCGGCGAATAAACAGAAGGCTGAAAAAACGAAAAAACTGAGCGAGGGAAAGTCCGTGTAGACATGGGAACTAATACTACGTTCAATATGGCTCCACTCGTTTGGGGGTGGAGGAACAACACGACTTGAACTGGACGCTGGAACAAGAGTGCATTTCATTTAGTTGTTAATTACTCTAATGGAGGTTCCTTTGTTGGGCCTGCTGATAGCAGCATGTGGAACTAAAGAAGGACAGACTTGAGGAAGCTGAAGACTCCTTTGTGCCCCTCCGTAAGCGCCGGGCTTAGAGGAGCAAGGCCAGTAATTAGTTTAGCCCACTCCGCTTCACCTCGCTCCAGGAGAAGAGCTTTAGCAGAAGAAAAGGAGGCCGTCTTTACACGGTTCTCATGTCAAAGAGGCGGGAGGGATGGATTGGGGAGGCGGGGGGCACATACCACCCACCCCCCCCCGGGGAAGAAAGCTGGGAATCTGTTCCAAACAGCCATCAGGAGAGGTTAAGAAGCAAAAAACCCAGCAGAAGCCCTAGTGAGAAGTTCAAAGAGGTTCCTCAGTATATTTGTGCTCTTTAGCTAATTTGTGTACATGTAGTACAGTGTTCCAGAGGTACATATGTTATGTACTGTCCATGTACTAAACACTGACCAAAGGACTATTACTATGACATACAGTAACAAAGCCATAGTGTCCATCCTGCAGAAACAAGAGCCTCTTCAGGATGGACATTAAGGATGTTCAGAGAAGCTCCTGACTTTTAAGTGAATATATTATATTAGCTCATTTTTGAAGTCTATATGGAAGCATGCACATCATAACAAACTATACGTATACTTAAAGTTTACCAAAACAAAGTTCTACATAGGTTAAAAAATGACTCTATGACCTGCAACCACAGCAGAACCTGGTAATCTGTTTTATGAGGAGAGATGAGGAGAGAACACTGATACTTACACAGCTGCTACCTAGACAGCCTACTTAGACACTCACTAGGGTTTGAGACACACCCATCATTGCTGTCCAAACTAAAACATATGTCTCTATTTTTAAAGATTTTTGTTTTTCTACGTCACTTGAATGCAGCAGCTGCCGTTTACACTGTGTGAAAAATTCATGGTCAATGGACCAATGGAAATGCTCCAAAATAGCTTGGAAAGAATTCTGGTTCCATTAACTTACATTACATGTGAAGTGTGTTGCTGCCCTCTCCTGTGAAGTTGTAACATTGACATTGTCAGCTTATTCACATGCTAATTTTTCCACCCTAGTTACTCTAGTTGGCCTTCATGACAACAAACACTATTACATCTGTCATGACATTTGCTAGTTATGGTGACTTGATGCTGTTACATTGCTTGAAGTTGTCTGTAATTACTGAATATGGCTTCAGTAGAAGGTCAATGGAAATAGGTGAGATGAGATATTACAAGGAGGGTCCAGGGTGCTTCTCTCCCTGTTCTTTTGGTCGGAGAGGGATGTCCTAAAATATCCAGAGCATGGTCACGTGATAAGGTTATGAGTTCAAGTTGAGATAATGAGATGAACGTGACCAACAACAGGCCCAAAAGTATTCAAACCAAGATGGTATCAATTGCAAGATCAATGAAAGAGTTTGAAGGTTCTACTCACCTCCTTTAAAGCAACCCATGGACCATGTCATTAAGATCGCCCGTCTCTAAACTATCTTTCATTTCACCAACAGTAGCCACCTCAGAGGTCTTGTTCCATTCTCTTTCATGTACAAAGGACCAGCCAGTGGCTCTTGGTACTGAGTGGCACTAACTAGCACTTTCTTTGATCCCTCTTCTCTCAATCCATGTCAAAGTTCATCAAAGGTCTCACTCAGTCTCCACTTGTTGTCCTTTATTGTCGCTTTTTTGAGAGGTGGTCGTTTACACCTCGCTGAACAAGCTCAATGCCTCCCTCCCTCCCCAGCCCAGTGGTGGCCATTTTTGTTTGTGATCCATAGACCTGTGAGAATGAAGGGCCTTCTCCTCCTCCTCCTCTTTTTCTTTTTTCTCGCTCGCGGTGAAAAGCGAACGCTAAATCTTTGGCGGGCTAATCAGGGCACCGCAGAGAGGATGGAAAAGGACCGGGGGGCTGTCCCCGGTCTTTGTTTGTGGCCTTGACCATCTTGATACGGCTGGCATTTTCTGGCACGCCGTAAAGCCCGAGGGCTTTTTAATTTGCTCTCCATTGACTCCTTGGTAATTGGGTTGGTTTTCTGCTGCACCCAGGATCCGCTCCCAAGTTCAGAGATGTTAAACCCGTATTGTAGTCGGTGACACGTACAAAAGCGTCCCGCCACCCCTCCTGGAGAAAGCCTTAAAGACCCCTGGGAGAAACGCTAACGGAAAACGAGGGAAAGAGAGGAGAAACAGCAATGAAAGAGGGGTTGGGACAGAGGGAAATCTAGCAGGTGGGGGGGTTAGAGATGCTGGTCTTAAAGGAATGTAAAGCAATTAATTGACTCTTGAGGATATTGATTTTCTTTCTGTCCTTGAATGCCTTTTGCCTCCGGTGTTTCCATATACCATTGGAGGTTATTCAGCATTTAATGCTGAGCAGCTTACGAATAGAGTTGTTTGGAATAGAGGAAATGTGCTTCTCAGGGTTTACCCGCCCTGTGTTCAGTGGCTTGGTTCAAAAGTGGCGAATCATTGCAAAGCATGGCAGCATGAAACAGCAGTGCTCAGTATGGGATTTCAGCTGCTCAACGGTTCAGGTTTGCTTTGTCATAGTATTCATATGCACGATTCAACATGCAGAGAATGTGCAATACCTTCATACACCGTTTGCTTTACAAACCAATGATGCAATATTCTTTTACCTCCAGACTTTATATATTTTCCTTATTTTTTTATGTGTTACACCTTCCAGATGTAACAGCATTAAGATATGATGGGACTGTTTCAGCTCACTCCCACGTTCCACAAAGACTCTACCTGTACAGTTTCCAAAACTTTTACCATACAGTCTTCAAACTTCTCTTAGTCAGTGGCTGCTGGTGCAAAATAATTGAGGTGGGCGCTAACAAACCAAGAAATTAAAAACAAACAAATAAAACCAAGATTTAAAAAATAGCACCATGTGAACATGAATTTTGACCTCCTTTCCTTCTGGTCTGCAAATTTCTCAATTCTTATTGAAAGCAGTCATCTCTGTAACTAGTCTTTTCTCATTTGGAGTAAGCCACAGCACCACAACAGGCTTTGAACTCTTCCTTGCTGTAGATGAGATTAAGATCTGTCTTCAGCTTACCTTGACACAGTAACAGATAGTCTTAGGTGTTGCTCAGTGCAGGAAACACTGTTGTATTGTTCAAACCCATTTGTCATAAGAAGAGCTGGAAAAGACCCGGATGTAAGCTCATTCTCGATCACTTGCCAGCTGCTGAATTTGTAAATTGGGACAATTGGGTCCAGGCGTTCTTCAAGTGAAGGCTTTGTGAAAACATTTTTTTGTAAAGATAAAACTGAACTGTCTCTCATTTGGTTAGAGACGCTGCTCCAGCCTGCAACTGTTCAACATGAACCGAGTTAACGAACCGCAGCGGAGTTAATGAGCCGATTCTGGGATTGTCCAATCACACGATGTTTAATAAAAACAAGCCAGTACCGACACACTACAAGTAAGAGTGGGTGTGTACGGGTAGAGAGCTGCGCCCTGTGTAAACTCTGAACCAACCAATTATACGGCAGCCTCAGATCACCTGCTTGCCAAAAGTTGATGCACCTACATACACTCTCATTAGGCCGATGCCCTGCACACAGGAAGTGTGCACAATGAAAGCAATTAAATACTATTATGTATTTATTATTTTACTCAATTCTCACATGGATATTAGGCACAGTAAGACTAAATAATGTCCTAATTATTTTGCAGTTTATAATTAACTAATTTTATATCTGAACGATTTTAAGGGGGCCGCGCCCAAGCGCCCTCTATTGGCCAGCCGCCACTGCTCTTAGTTCTGTTTTGAATTAAGTTTAATAAACTGTATATACTGTTTGACCAGAGGAGGATGGGTCTACTCTTGTGAGTCTTGGTTCCTCCCAAGGTTTCTTCTCGTCACTGCTGGCTTGCTCACTGGAGGATATGTGCTGTGACTTCATGTTTTCATGTTTTCAAACTTCTGCAAAGCTGCTTTGGGACAACATCATTGTAAAAAGCACTATCCATTTAACCTGACTACCAACATTACCTTATGTTATGTTAAATGTCTTACTTAATTTAGTTGTATTCTGTGCAATGGCAATACAAGAGTCTTATCTTATTTTAATGTTGACTTCACAGATGTGCAAGTCACCTATGCCATGTGCTCTAATGCACTCCACCCCACCCACCAATTGTGTGCACTGATAACAAGCCGGATGGTCCCTGGATGATTTCCAAAGAATTTCCAAGAATTCCAGATTTTGATTGATTGGACCACAGGACATCTTTCCAATTCTTAAATCTTAAATGAGCCTGAGCCCAGAGAAGGTGTCAGCGTCTCTGAATCAGTTTATATCTGCTTTCTTCTTCGCATGGTAACATTGTATCTTGTGTTTGTGCAGCAGTGATGAACTGTGTTCACAGACGATGGTTTTGGGAAGTGCCGTCAATGGATCAAAAACATGTGCCGTCTGAGAGCCTACAGATCTTATCTGATCTTATCTGGTGCCTTCACAGATGTGCAAGTCACCCATGCCATGAGCTCTAATGCCCCCCCACCCCCAAGTTACCATCATGGATGCTGGTTTTTATGCTGTGCACTGATAATGGATGGTCCCTCTCCTCTTTAGTTTGGAGGATACTGCATCCATGATTTTCAAAGAATTTCCAAGAATTCCAGACTTTGATTGACTGGACCACAGGACCACCTCAGTCCGCATTAAAAGAGCCTGTACCCAGAGAAAGCAGCGGTGCTTCTGAATCAGTTTGGTTTCTTCTTTGCATGTTAAAGTTTTAACACTTGTTTTTGTGGAGCAGTGACAAACTTTATGGGAAGCGTTCCAGTCATTTCCACTACAGAGTCATGTCTGTTTTTGATTCAGTGCCATCCGAGAGCCCGAAGATCACAATCTTAGTTTTGAACCTTGTTCTTTGAATACAGATATTTTTCTGAATCTTTTAATGATTTTATGTAGTTTAGATAATGATCTCCAAGTTCTTTGTTATTTTGTATTGAGACCCCTTCCCATCTTCATTTCTGAGAGTCTCCACCTCTCTGTGATGCTCCCTGTTATACTCAGTCATGTTACTGACCTGTTGCCAATTGACCCAATCAGTCGTGAGAGTTTCCATCAGTTTTTTTTTTATCCAGACTTGACTTTATATGCTTAGATATTTTCTGAAAAATTGGTTTACAATGTTCTGCACATCCTTGCATTCGATTTATATTTACAGATTTGAGTCTGAACTTCTACATAAAATATCCTGCTGAGGCTCTAAACCAACTATATATTAGGAAAGTTGATGTTTCCAGTGCAGGACAGTGCCAGTAGACTCCTGTAGCCCCCTGTTTTAATCAAAAAGTCTTGTACCAGAAGGTTACAGGAGGGTACTCACTCTGCCCGTGCATGTTATTACCCTCCTGTAACTTGCCCACTCTCGAAATACCCTCTCCCTGTTACATAGGTGTAATTATATAAGATAAAATGTTGCTGCAGCTGTTGGAACCCATGTAGATGACTCAAAACTGGAATTGCTACATGTGTATTTATATAAGTTGCACTAGTGTAATCCACGTGTAACAGTGAATGCATCAGCAGTAGTTACACTGCTGTTCATGTAGTTTTAATGTAATATTAACTACACACATATTACAGAAACTATAAAATGGGACCTGACAATCAAACTAGAGCTGTAATTCTCAGTTGCATAGAGAGTGGACTGTTGAATTTAAGCTGGGGCTGCTGGTTGAGTATAGCCACAATAATTCCACAGCATGACCAAACACAGTGAAATCCTCTCTGAAGTCCATTTAAACATGAACAAACTGCTGCCTCCAATTTTTTCTTGTCCTCATACATTCCTCTATTCCACCGGGGGGCTCCTGTGAATCAGTGGTGCCCTCGCTGCTCTGTAAGTGCGTAATCACTCTTGCTCTCCTTAGGGGGATGTTACATGCACTCCAGGTCCAGGAACAGTGACCCTCGCAGTGGCAAATTCGGCAAAACCCAGATGATGCAGAAGGTGTGTTAAGAATCTCATTACACGGTGCTTTGCGTCCCACTCCTGAGAGAAGAGGGGGTGTCTACGTCAGTGAGGGTCTCAGTGTCAAACCTGCTCGGATAACAGTATTGGTTTCACCTCAGCACAAGAGCGGGGGGAGAGCAGTGGATTAGCGCACAAAGCCGCCATTTTCTATTACCTCTCCCTCTCTCCCTCTGTCTCTCTCTCTCTCTCTCTTTCTCTCTCACTCACTCTTTTTTTTCTCTAGCCCAGTAATTATGCCCTAAGCTCTCACCTCACCCGAGCGGGGAGAGTGAAATTGATTTGCCATTATGTGAGTTCAGGTTCCTCGGGCAGCCCTGCGGTGTAGCCGCGGTGGCTAAGCGCAGATCAGGGAGGGTGGCGGGAGGCCGAGTGTGTGCAGGGAAGCGCATATAAGACCTCTTCGCAGTACTTCCCAAAAAACAGAGTGGACACAGGGGGCTGTAGGACCTCAACTTTACTCTTCTTAGAGAAGCAGCAATTATATCCCAGGAAACTGTGACTGTATTATATTACACGGTAAAGACGGATAATGTTTACAGACACAAACACTCAAACTACCATTCAAAGAGTTGATATCACTTAAATTGACACTGTTTTACATACAGTAATACATTATAAATTATTTGTGTGTGCATTTGTTTCATTGAAGGTGCGCTGGTGAAACATAGATACCGTTTTAATACCCTAGTTTAATTTGTGTATTACTTTGCTGTAGCAATGCAACACCACAGCTATGTAATGTCTGGGCAAGACACTTAAGCAGTGCTACACTGCATCTACGTGGCAGCCTGGGCAAGTCAAATGCCAGTGCTACCCCACAGCTACTTAACAGCCTAAGCATGGGCTTGAGCAATGCTACCCTGCACCTATGTGGCTGGCTGGGCAAGTTGCATGAGCAGTGCTACCCCACAGCTACTTATCTGCTTGGGCAAGTTGCAAGAGCAATGCTACCCTATACATATGTGGCTGCTTGGGCAAGTTGCATGAGCAGTGCTACCCCACAGCTACTTATCTGCTTGGGCAAGTTGCATGAGTGATGCCACACTGCATCTATGTTGGCTGCCTGGGCAAGTCGAATGGCAGTGCTACTTAACTGCGAACTGCCTAAGCAAGACGCCTGAGCAATGCTACATTGCATCTATGTGGCAGCCTGGGCGAATCGAATGGCAGTGCTACCCTCCAACTACTTATCTGCCTAAGCATGGGCTTGAGCAATGCTAAACTGCACCTATGCAGCTACCTGAGCAAGTCGCATAGACAATGTTACACCGCAGCTACTTATCTGCCTAAGCATGGAGCTTGAGCAATGCTACACTGCACCTATGTGGCAGTGCTTAGGTAGTTAAGTAGCTAGGGCATAGCACTGTCTACCCCCAGCTACTTAACTGCCTAAGCATGGGCTTGAGCAATGCTACCCTGCACCTATGTGGCTGGCTGGGCAAGTCGAATTCCAGTGCTACACCACAGCTATGTGACTGCATGGGCAGGTCCATTGAGCGATGCTACATTGCATCTATGTAGCAGCCTGAGCAAGTTGAATGCCAGTGCTACCCCACAGCTACTTAATAGCCTAAGCATGGGCTTGAGCAATGCTATCCTGCACCTATGTGGCTGGCTGGGCAAGTTGCATGAGCAATGCTACCCCACAGCTACTTATCTGCTAAGGCATGTTGCATGATTGATGCTACACTGCACCTATGTGGCTACCTGAGCAAGTCGCATGAGCAACGCTACCCCACAGCTGTTTATCTGCTTGAGCAGGTCGCATGAGCAATGCCACCCCACACCCCCCCAGTTACTTAACTGCCTGGGTAAGCTGAATGAACAACACTACACCACAGCTACTTTACTGTTCGGGCAAGATGCCTGAGCGATGCTACACTGCAGCTATGTGGCTGCTTGGACTGGCCACTTGAGCAATGTTAGACTGCTTGAGTGATGCTATACCACAGCTATGTGACTGCATGGGCAAGTCACTTGAGCAATGTGATACTGCAGCCATGAGTATGAATCCTGTAGTATGTCTAACTATGGTTGCCAGGTGTCCAGGTTTGCACCTGAGAGTCTGGTATTCAGCTTTTTTGTCTAGTGCCCAGTTGTTACTGCCCATGCTTTCAGAGCATTAAGAGCTTTTACAGCCTTTGGAGACTCAACTGGACATTCAGCATCTAAATGCTCTTAATAATGTAAAGGCATAAGCAGTGGCGTTAGCATCGAGGGCCCCCCAAAATTGAAAACCTTTGCCACTGATGTAAGTAAGCAGCCTTTTTGTAGCTGATCTAGCAGTAAAAAGTTGTCTGCAGTGCAAAACATAACTTTTGTGATAGGATAGGACGTATGCTGGTAGTCAGTATGCCATTGAGTTTGACTGACAGGATGATGAACCTGCTATTGTCTCATGCGGAGGTGACTGGAGAACAATTGTAAGTAGAGGTTAGTCATAAGAGCGTAGCAGAGGTCAAATCGCTTTTGGCAGTGACCGTGTGTAGAACACTGAATTAATGCAGGCTCGGGAACAAAACGGGGGAGGGGGTGTGTGGAAAAAGAAACATTGACCTTTTGCCATCCTTGCACTCTCTCTCTCACATTCTCTCAATCTACCCCCCTCTCTCTCTCTCCCTCTCTCTCTCTCTCTCTCTCTCTCTCTCTCTCTCTCTCTATATATATATATATATATATATATATATATATATATATATATATATATATATATATATATATATATATATATATACTTCTTGTATATGTTCTCATAAACCCCCAAAAATGTCTTTAAGCATATTTAAGTATTTAAGTAAATTCAAGTATTACCTTCAGCCCAGTGAAGTGAAGGACCAAATCAAGCACCATTATGTCTTAAGTAACTTCCTGTGAAAATAGAAGATACTTGAAGCTAGTTAAACTTTACTTTATATTATTTCCTATAATTATATATTATTCCTATATAGTTGTAGCTGTACAGCTGTATATAACTGCTAGCTTTTGCTAGCTGGGAGCAACATGTTTGCCAGTTCAGCCAATTACAAGGTGTACCATGTTATGATTGGCTTGTTTGAGTTTAATATTATTTCTGATATGTATGGTGGCCTGCAGAACCATTCACATGGTGAAATATTAACCTTCTGGTCCAATTTCTCAAACATGACCCCTACTAACAAGATAAAGCAGAAGATAATGGATGGATGGACTCAGCTTAGTCCTGGACTACTTATCCGTCAGAATGGAGATTCTCCAGTGTAGTGGGAAATTTAGTCACCAAGTTACCAACCTTTACTGATTCTGTGACTATCACAGAACTACTGTGAAGGTCATGCATTTCTAGAAACTATTGACAATCTTGCTTCTTCAGTCTATAAACATGGCTAATGTCAAAGGTCCAGCTGTATCTTTAAGTCCCACCTACCAGTGTGTCCTGACTGGACAACTGTTGCTTATGGTCAACTTCCAGAGTTAAGCCTGTTCTTACAATGGTGCTGGTTCTATCCTATCAGTTTGAGCCAGAATCTGTTCCTGAAAGTCAGGTAGAACAAGTTGGTAGACTTGATCCATCTTTGCAAGCTAGACTGGAGCAAAACATGTTTTCAAGGTTTTATTTGAACTGTTTTAGCTCTCTTCTGAGAGGGCATGCCAGACTTTCTGGAAGGCGGACAATGAGGAGTGTGGTATGAGATGACATCACCTTGTAACAGAGAAAAGAGCTGGAATTCCAACGCTTCATTGAGGCAGCTGAGAAAAGTGGTGTGTGTGGGAAAGAATTTAAATTCCCTACAGCTCAAGAACACTTTCCAGGAGATATGTGTATCTGTGTCCTCTGATAAACCTAAAAAGCAAAATAATTTATAAGAGTGTGCCAAAAAACAGCTCTGGAGCATCTTTTTATGGACAGATGTACCAGAATGATGGCAAGATGTGAAGCATGGTTGAGGTACTGTTATGGCTCAGGCATGTATGACTACCATAAAACTAGTCCCTTTGTTTTTATTGATGTGACTGATGATGACAGCAGTAGGATGTATTCTGAATAGTATGTTTTCTGCGTATGTCCAGCCAAATTCTTCAGAAGTATTTAAACATCACTTAATAGGGCAGATTCTGCTAAAACCTCAACCTAATACATGCATTTGATGTAAAATGCCCTAAGAACATACAGGAACTGCAGTAAAGGCCTGGCACAGCAACATCAGGGAAAAACAACAATGGGATATGGGTGAAATACCTCCTAGGTTTGGGGGTGGGGGGTGGGGGGGGGGTCCCCTGATGACTAGCTAAGCCAGTATTGGTGGACTGCCCACTGTTCATAGTGGCACTAATGCTAGTTTCAATGCCTGTGGCATATTAGAAGGTTTGTCAGAGTGACCCCAGATACATGTACAGTTGCTAGGCTATGAAGGACCATTTAGCTACAGGCAAACAGTGGGTAAAGCAGGCTAAACAATGAGAGCATTATGTCATAATAAGTGTATTTTCAGGGACCCCCCTAGAATTTAGATTTTCAATCCCCCACCATTGAATAGCATTGAATGCCATGACATAACACCTTGAATACCACCAAATTAAAGTCAAAAGTCTTAACTGTGAGCTCATATCCATAATAAGGACTCATAATGTGAACACTGGGTGAAAAGTAATGGACAGTAAAATGTAAGAAGTGGTCGTGCTTTTTCCAAATTACATGTACTTAGTTTTTATCCACTATTGAACAAGACGGATTCAGCCACCTGTGTTAGACTCCAAGAACAAGGTTACAAAGAATGTGGGTTTTTGACTGTGGCTGGTTGAGCAGAGAAGCCACACACATGTTTCCCTATTAAAATGCACTCATCAATCACAGTAAACACTGTGTCGAGTCTTATCGAGTGATTTTCGGAGCTCGTTAAAAGTCAGGTTACGTTCCTGTGCTCTCTGCTCTGAGATGTTCCTGGAGGCAGATTTGAGGTTAATCAGTGAGGTGAAACACTCAGCTCCAAACACGACTTTTCAGAAGGTTACAAGACTGCAATTTAAGAAGCAAGAGAAATTACGCTGCCAGCTTCAGCGGAGCTTCTGTAGATGCTGTGGGTGCAATTGTACTGCAATGTTGTTTGTATAATAGCAGCATATAATTTTACGTTGAGTCTTATGTAAGTATATACCGTGCAATTACTGACCATTGATTTGCTCTTGGAAAAGCAGGGCAGCAGCTAACAACGCACTGCAATTTGAGGCGCCAATCAGAATGCAACATGTAAGCTCAGCCTGATAACAAGAAAACAGGCTACATAACTTTACACAAAGTAAGAAGGAAGGGTGGGCATTAGTGGGCATCAAATACGAGTGACCATAGATGGTCTAAAAGTAATACAATTTTCTCAAAGCTAGTAGAAGTACTGGGACAATATTGCCAAGGAATCCTTGACCCATAAGTTTTGGGGGTCGGGCGGCTGTAGTTGGCGCCTATCTTAAAAAAACACTGGATTAATAGATTTGTTAAATAGATTTTTTTGTAAAAATGCCATTTACACAAGTGCATTTGGTTACTGGTAATAATTTTTCATGCAACTTGACTTTCTTGAAACCTTCATTAAACTAAACCTAAACATAGTTACCTAATGTAAAGCATGCTGAAACACAACTGCAACAGTTGCAGCGCAACAGCCCAGCAAAACCACGATACCACATTATGTGTCCATGACAAACAATATACTTTTAAAAGCTTTTACCAATTTTTTGCCAATACCTTCCTAGCGTGGAGGAACAGGCTCCATGTTAATGGCCATGGTTTTGGAATGGAATGTCCAACAAGCTCATATAGCTGCAACAGAGAGATGTCATCATACCTTTGGCCATGTCATGTATATAGATATAGAAAAAAAGAGGCTGAATAGATGTGAATACCTGTAGGACTTCAGGATGTATCAAAAACAAGCTGGCAATTTAGGTAACTAGAGGAGTAACTGAATGTGTTGCATGCAATTGAACGAGTTGCACAGAAATGATTTTGCAACTCCTCGTGCAACTGCATGCATGCAAATTTCACTTAGATTTTAATTAGCTACTCAAGGCTCTGTGTTATAGTAAATAATATAATTCGATCTCTCACTCTTCTTCTAGACCACTTATCTTTCTGGTTCATGGGGGTTCTGGAGTCTATCCCAGTGCTTATTGGGCAGAAGGTAGGAAACTCCCTGGACAGGCCACCAGCCCATAGCAGGGTAGGGACACACCATGAGCCAATTTAGCATCACCAATTCACCACTGACTGCGTGCCTTTGGTAAGAAAACCACACAGACAACATGCAAAGACATCAACACAGAAAGGACCCTGGTCACCTGGGGGAATCGAATCCAGACCCTTCTGGCTGTGAGGCAGCACTAACTTCTGCTCCACCGTACCACCCTATAATCTGTTATTAATAATACTCTGAGAGTCACAGTTGGCTGCGGTTGATAAAAATGATTCCCTGTCTTTTTTTTTACCATTGAAGATGTGTCAGTCATTCAACCCACCATTGCCCTCAAGAGAGGCAGAAAGGTGGTCCCTGAGCCTTACAATATCGTCAAAAGCCCCACAAGAGTCAACAACAGTCCCAAACCCCACCTCAGGGGCCCTGAATCATTGTTATCCAGCTCCTTGTTACTACCCCTGACTGCTGGAATTAAACACCAGGCATAGTGTAGTGGCCCCACTGCAGATTACAAGAGGGAGCCTAAGAGGCAGGGTTCGGGACTTGGCTGCCATTCTCAAGTCACTCATGGCTGTCAACGCTCTCCCGTCCTCTCTTGTGGCTGACGTCCTTCTCCAGCTGTCAGTCTTGGCTTTCGTCTGCATGTGAGGCTCAGGCAGCGCCGTGGTTGTATGCCCATGCATGGGTCAATGCGGTCATCTACATGTTGGAGTACTGGTTCTGTTGATTTCATAACAAAACTTCATGAACCATGCTAAGCTGCAAAGCACAACAGTGTACACGCTATAAAAACTACAACCCTGAGTAAAAAGACCCTCGCTCAGTAGCTTATAAAAGCTTTTTAAGCGAAGACTGCTGTGAGCGAGTGATGCACTTTCACCCGTTTTAAAGCTTATTTAACAGGTTTAGACGTGTTCGACTGAGGACCCATTGGAAGCTGAGTGGCAGTAAAAGATGCAGCAGTTTAGCATTCATAGACGTCGTGGCCATCGCTCGCAGCATGAGCCGAGTTCCAGAGAAACGACCTCTTATAAATCTGTCCTCTTTACCATAATCCTTTTCTTTTCACTCCATCCTTCCACTCATTCTCGCCGCCTGCCCTTGCTCTCCGCCGAAGCTGTCATTAAAGGCGATGGCGGATGCTCGGAGGGTTTGAAGCTCGGATCACCCCCCGTTTCTCCCGCGCGGGGTGCCAAGCGGTAATGGCATGAAACATGTGCCTGGAATACAAGGCTGCCTTTTCGCAGGGGGGCACCAATCAATATACCTCAGTCGACCCAGACCGAGGGAAGAGATGGGAGGGAAAGGACAGAGATGGGAGGATGGATGGATGGATGAAGCTCAGAAATGGTTTTAGTTTAGGTTTTGTCTCTGGTTCCTTCCGCTTCTGCCACCGTTTTTTTGCTTTCCTGGCACCCTGTGGTCTAAACGTTTCGAGGTGGTGGGTTGGAAAGATTTCAGGAATAGAGCCACTTTTTTGGTGCCAATTTATTTGGAGGGTCCTTTCTTGGATGAAACAGATGCTCAACAGACTTTCAGTAACTCAACAACAACATATCAATGCAATGAAGCAATGAAGCACATGAGTACATTCAGATGTTCAGTATTTAAGTAAATAATAATAGTCAGGTGCAGTGTAAAAACTTAAACCTGGTGTTTATTGGCTCTCTGTGCCGACATTCTACCAAGCCGCTGCTATGTGATGCTATGGGTCCTTCTGAAATCTCAGTACTCAATACTCAGTAGGAGAGTGCAGCCAGTATGTCCGAATACTCAGTAGCAGTCGATCAGTATAGGTGAACGGTACCCGAATGACCTCCTGAATCGGGAGCCATTTTTAAGTATGCAACCACAACACGCTGTGCTATCCCATGATTCAACTGGAGCCACGGATATATTCAAAGCCATGGATATATTCAAAAACACCAGAAAGTGGTACGTCGGCTGTGTACATGTTGCAACTGTCTCTGGTTCCTTCCACTTATGCCACCGTTTTTTTGCTTTCCCGGCACCCTGTGGTCTAAACGCTTCGAGGGGGAAGGCGGGTCGGAAAGATTTCAGGAAAAGAACCACTTTTTTTGGTGCCAATTTATTTGGAGGGTCCTTTTTTGGATGAAACAGATGCTCAACAGACTTTCAGTAACTTAACAACAACATATCAATGACGGAGCAATGAAGCACATGAGTACATTCAGATATTTAATATTTAACTAAATAATAGTAGTAAACTGTAACAGTAGTAAACTAGTACCAAACAATAAGAGACGCTGGACACTTAAGCTGAATCAGGCAGAGTGTAAAAATAAACTTAAACTTAGCGTTTATTGGTCCTCCATGCCGACATTCTACCAAGCTGCTGCTATGCGATGCTATTGGTGCGTCCGAAATCTCAGTACTCAATACTCAGTAGGCAAAATCAGTAGGCGAAAGCGGCTAGTATGTCCGAATACACAGTAGCAATCGAGTAGTATAGGTGAACGGTACCCAGATGACCTCCTGAATCAGGAGCCATTTTTAAGTATGCGCCCACATAAAAACTGTGCTATTCCATGATTCAACTGGAGCCACGGATATATTCAAAGCCATGGATATATTCAAAAACACCAGAAAGTGGTACGTCGGCTGTGTACATGTTGCAACTTATGCAACTTATGCTTATACCCTGTGGTCTAAACGTTTTGAGGGGGGGGGCGAGTCGGAAAGATTTCAGGAATAGAACCACTTTTTTTGGTGCCAATTTATTTGGAGGGTCCTTTCTTGGATGAAACAGATGCTCAACAGACTTTCAGTAACTTAACAACAACATATCAATGACAGAGCAATGAAGCACATGAGTACATTCAGATATTTAGTATTTAACTAAATAATAGTAGTAAACTGTAACAGTAGTAAACTAGTACCAAACAATAAGAGACGCTGGACACTTAAGCTGAATCAGGCAGAGTGTAAAAATAAACTTAAACTTGGCGTTTATTGGTCCTCCATGCCGACATTCTACCAAGCTGCTGCTATGGGTGTGTCCGAAATCGCCTATATACCTACTACTCAGTAGGCAAAATCAGTAGGCAAGAGCAGCCAGTATGTCCGAATACTCAGTAGCAGTCGAGTAGTACAGGTGAACGGTCAGGAGCCATTTTTAAGTATGCGCCCGCATAAAAACTGTGCTATCCCATGATTCAACTGGAGCCACGGATATATTCAAAGCCATGGATATATTCAAAAACACCAGAAAGTGGTACGTCGGCTGTGTACATGTTGCAACTGTCTCTGGTTCCTTCCACTTATGCCACCGTTTTTTTGCTTTCCCGGCACCCTGTGGTCTAAACGCTTCGAGGGGGAAGGCGGGTCGGAAAGATTTCAGGAATAGAACCACTTTTTTTGGTGCCAATTTATTTGGAGGGTCCTTTTTTGGATGAAACAGATGCTCAACAGACTTTTAGTAACTCAACAACAACATATTAATGACGGAGCAATGAAGCACATGAGTACATTCAGATGTTCAGTATTTAACTAAATAATAGTAGTAAACTGTAATAGTAGTAAACTAGTACCAAACAATAAGAGACGCTTGACACTTGAACTGAATCAGGTACAGTGTAAAAATAAACTTAAACTTGGCGTTTATTGGTCCTCCATGCCGACATTCTACCAAGCTGCTGCTATGCGATGCTATGGGTGCGTCCGAAATCTCAGTACTCAATACTCAGTAGGCAAAATCAGTAGGCGAGAGCAGCCAGTATGTCCGAATACACAGTAGCAATCGAGTAGTATAGGTGAACGGTACCCAGATGACCTCCTGAATCAGGAGCCATTTTTAAGTATGCGCCCACATAAAAACCGTGCTATCCCATGATTCAACTGGAGCCACGGATATATTCAAAGCCATGGATATATTCAAAAACACCAGAAAGTGGTACGTCGGCTGTGTACATGTTGCAACTAATGCTTATACCCTGTGGTCTAAACGTTTCAAGGTGGATGGCGAGTTGGAAAGATTTCAGGAATAGAACCACTTTTTTTGGTGCCAATTTATTTGGAGGGTCCTTTCTTGGATGAAACAGATGCTCAACAGACTTTCAGTAACTTAACAACAACATATCACTGACAGAGCAATGAAGCATATGAGTACATTCAGATATTCAGTATTTAACTAAATAATAGTAATAAACTGTAATAGTAGTAAACTAGTACCAAACAATAAGAGACGCTGGACACTTAAACTGTTTTAGGTGGAGTGTAAAAACTTAAACTTGGCGTTTATTGGCTTCAAATTGGCCGACATTCTACCAAGCTGCTGCTATGTGATGCTATGGGTGTGTCCAAAATCGGCTACTTACCTACTACTCAGTAGGCGAAATCAGTAGGCGAGTGCAGCCAGTATGTCCGAATACTCTGTAGCTATTGAGTAGTACAGGTGAACGGTACCTGGATGACCTCCTGAAGTTAGAGCTACTTCTGAGGTAATGATTGGTCTTCTCTGAGCTACAGGTCAACACTGTCTGAGTACAGGTTCAAACAAAAATACAGCTCAGTGTCACAAACAGTATCTAAAATCTGTAAATGGGGCTTTCAATGAATAGCAGGACGTATACAGTGGTGGTCTGGCGTCTTGCATCACAGGAGGTTGGTAAGATGGTGGACGTAGAGCATCCGAGATTGCATGCATACTAAATACTTGCATACTGTAGCTGCCTACTAGTAGTAGAGTAGCAGTGCATACTGGCTCCAATCGAGCACCTACTGACTTAGTAGGCGATTTCCGACCCTATGTTTGACTGTCTGTAGTGGCCACAGGACTATAAAGAAAAAAACTTTATTCTTCCTCTGGGTGAATGTTTTTGGTGATCATTGAAATCTCAGATCACAAGAACAGATTAGGGAAATCTAGACTGTGACATCAAATATAACAGCAGTGTTTAAAATTGTAAAGCCACATAGTTCTATGTGGGCATAAACATTCTCTTCTTTATAGATTCCTAGTTCCAGGTTTAATGTGTTTAAAGCTGGAGCAGACGACCCACCCGCTTCGTTCAGCCATCTTTCTAAAGCCATTCCGCCAAAACACATAAATAAAGGAGCCTGAGGGTCCAAAAAAGCCTGGAAAGCGATGAGAGATGAGAGAAGTGGTGTTGTAAACACTTTCTCCAGCTCTAGTCAAGCCATGCACATGTATGTGTTTTGGGGGAGTGGCTTTAGAAGGAGGGCTGAAGGGGGTGGCATTATTATGGTCCACCAATTGACATAGGAGGAGGAGTCAAATCTGAAGTTTTCTGGTCTTAGCAGTGACAAAAAACTGACCGGGTTATCTTTTGTCACAGTTTGGGGCTGATGGGTGGTCCAGATACTACAGGTATGTGCACAAAAACTGAAATATAGTTTTGCTGGTCTACCAGGTGTTAGACCAACAAAGGAGGTGGTCGTTAGGAGTCTTGCTTGGTTGATGCTATCAATGACTCATTGCCATCCTATTGCCCAGAGGAGGTGGAAAAGAATATGAGAAGGATAAATTGACCAAGATGATGATATCCTGTTGAATCGCCCTTAAATCAAGTCCTGTATTTTGATTGGTTTGCATGTGGGAGCCTTTCCTGTCCTTGTTTCTTGCTGGGCAGAAAGGCTCCAAAATGGGGACCGTAATATGACATGACGTAGGCGGCTCCTACGGCCCACTTAAACCACTAATAGTCTCGGTTTGAGCCAGAATGAGCTCGGACCAATAATGACCCTATAGAAAGCCCCAGCATGGTCTAAGCTGTGGTGGTCAGTGGCTGTGGCTTTGGGCAATAATGTTCTTAAAAGAGTGACCACATTTCCCAGAGTTATGTTGTTCTCCAAGCTAAAAATGGGTTTGAAGGTTCAGCATGACGGCTTCACAGTAATAGGACGTCTGTAATCTCGCCCTGGCGTTGCAACAGGCGAGCAATATTTATGGCTTTGCGCTCCAGTTTATAGGAGATTCGATTTCAGTTTCTCAAAGAAAGTTCAGCATTAGCAGCTGGATGCATTTTCTGTTCTCACCATCACCAAGTACACATTCAGTGAGGTTCTGGACTCTGGGGTGGTCAGTCCATTGTTCTGAGGCCACCAGAAGCTTCTTTTCTCAGTGAGGAGCTTCTTGAACAGCTACACATCCTTTCAGACCCATAGCACTGGGGTATCTACTCACAGTGGATGGATGGACAGAAACACCTGTGGATGTTTTCAGACCTGAAGCAGGAGTGGAACATGATTTTGAGAAAGATGAAAGCTTTACCGGTCATGTTACACCCCTTTTCCATAACACAGTCTCCTGTGTTGGTTAAAGTACCTTAAGGATAAAGCAGCACAGGCCCATTCTCCTCCGTATAAACAGCCTTGTTTAGTCTTGTTCAGCCTTGTTTAGCCTTGTTTAGTTTTGTTTAGTCTTGTTCAGCCTTGTTTAGTCTTGTTTAGCCTTGTTCAGTCTTGTTTAGCCTTGTTTAACTTTGTTTAGCCTAGTTAAGCCTTGTTTAGTCTTGTTCAGCCTTGTTTAGTCTTGTTTAGTTTTGTTTAGTCTTGTTCAGCCTTGTTCAGCCTTGTTTAGTCTTGTTTAGCCTTGTTCAGTCTTGTTTAGCCTTGTTTAGCTTTGTTTAGCCTTGTTCAGCCTTGTTTAGCTTTGTTTAGCCTTGTTCAGCATTGTTTAGTAGTGTTTAGCCTTGTTCAGACTTGTTTTGCCTTGTTCAGCCTTGTTCAGTCTTGTTCAGTTCTGTTCAGCTTTGTTTAGCTTTTTTTTAGCTTTCTTTATCCTTGTTCAGCCTTGTTTAGCCTTGTTCAGTTTTGTTTAGCCTTGTTCAGCCTTGTTCAGTTTTGTTTAGCCTTGTTCAGCCTTGTTCAGTTTTGTTTAGCCTTGTTTAGCCTTGTTTATCCTTGTTTAGCCTTGTTTAGCCTTGTTTAGTTTTGTTCAGCCTTGTTTAGCCTTGTTCAGTTTTGTTTAGCCTTGTTTAGTCTTGTTTAGCCTTGTTCAGCCTTGTTCAGCCTTGTTCAGTTTTGTTTAGCCTTGTTTAGTCTTGTTTAGCCTTGTTCAGCCTTGTTCAGCCCTGTTCAGCCTTGTTCAGTTTTGTTTAGCCTTGTTTAGCCTTGTTCAGAGGCGCAGATTTGAGTGTAGGCCACAGTTAACACTGCCCCGCTCCTTTCATAGGGTGTTCTCAATTTGGAGACTCTACACCCATTCTCTCATTTTACCTCTACCTTATTCACCTGTTGATTAAGATGAGGTTCATCTTACAGACATTCAAATAACAAACATACACTGTTTAACGTTACTGTGGCCTCTGCAGACAGTAATGCCAAGACATTTTCGAAGCAATATATCTCCATTAATGGGCGACACGGTGGTGCAGTGGTGAGCACTGTCAACTTACAGCAAGACTATTCAAGTTGGATTCCCTGTCCGGGCCGTTCTGTGTGGAGTGTGTATGTTCTCCCCGTGCTTGAGTGGGTTTCCTCCGGGTACTCTGGTTTCAGTCCAAACACATGCATGTTCGGTTGATCGTCACTCTAAATTGCCCGTAAGTGTGTGCGGGAGTGTGTTTTGGCCATGCGATGGACTACCCCGCCTTCTCCTGATACCACCCCCTGACCCTAACGAGCGGGATAAAGTGGAAGATAATAGATGGATATATCTCCATTAATATATGACCTCAGCTGTTAGTGCCAATTAGTGCTAAATGGCTAAAGAAACCCACTAGACACAGGAAGGGCAGCCAAATCTGAACAACTTATTAAATCTTTGGTTTTCTGATTTTAGCAGCCACAAAACATGGACTGGGTTGCCTCATGGCACAATTTGTGGGCTGGTTGGTCCTCCAGGTACCCAAACGTATGTGCACAAGAACTGAAAGAGGTTTGGTGGCCTACCAGGTCTTGGAGGTGCTTGTTAGGAGTCAGGCTTGGCTAATGCTATCAATGACTCATATTCATCTTATTGCCAATTCCAGATTTCTGATATTATCAGCAGTGTTAGCATTCTGAGTGAGCTTCTCCTTTAAACGGGGCTTGTTTGGGTTTTCAAATGACACCACATGATTGGTCCGGTCTGGAGGACCAGCCCTGGTGCTGTTATCAGTGTCTGTGTCCTCTCACTCGTTCACACAGCCAGATTTTCCTAGCAGGAAGAGGCATGTCTTGGTGGCTCCTCTTGTTTTCCTTCAGAAATGACCTTGTTTGTATATTTTTTTCACAATATGGTTTGTAGAATTTGTTCACTACAGATGTCTAGACGATTAGTGAAGATCTGGTTGCTTTCTCTCCCTCTCATCATGTACAAGCGAATCTCTGATTGACTTCCGAGTCAGGATCCAAGTCGGTGCATGGAAATTTTATTTATTATTATAATGCTGTTATCTGATGCTGTCCAGGATATGATCAGATGCTCGGCATCTTTCATGGTTTTTATGCCATTATAAGATTTTTTTATTATGACAAGTTTTGATTTTGAACCATTCCCAGGGTTAACTGGTCCCTGGTTTTAAGGTTTGTCTCACTCCCGCCACTAGAGGGCCACGTGGGGTTATTCTCCCTAAGAGAACATAAAAGAAGAAGGAAGTTAATGGAAGTTAGAACAACAAACTCCAAAAGGTGGACGCTTGTTCTCTGTAGTACTTGTATTGGGAAAACTGAATATATTGGTAATGTGATTGATATGTGCTTATGTTGTTTTGTTTTGTCTTCATTTTTTCTTCATTTGTCTTTTATATATTCGATTGTTTAATAATAACACACTGAACTAGAGAGACACAAGCCTCAGGGCAATCCCAATAAAGAATCGTCCAACAGCAAAACAAGTTTAAACCAAAGAAGTCTACTTGGCCCAACATCACCAACAGCTTGGATACTGGTGTACTCCAGGATGAGAATTGCTTCAGTTTCCAAACTTTGGACTTTGCCTGGTGAATGCTGTCCAGCTGCATCAGTGCTATTACTTAGAGACCTTCAAACTTTTTAGAAGTTTTGTTTTGTTCATGTTTGTTTAATGGTTGTAGAAATAAACTGGTACTTTTTACTGGATGGAAATACCGTACAGAGCTAAATTGACAAGCTAAGTGTAAAACCTCAATACTTGTAACCTGATCAAATCCGATAAAGGAGTTTATTATAATTACGTGTCATTCGTTTAACATCAGCAGAATCTACCAATAGAATAGAAGCCAAAAGAAAGTCCAGTCCAGGAGCTACCAGATCCAGTTTCACTGTTTTTTAGAATACTGGTTTTGTATCCCCTGCGCAATTGCACTGTGGTTAGTGATGCTACCTACCTTTGACTGACCACTGAATTTCCTTAAATAAAGAGATGAGAAGGGTGTCATGACAGCCAATGCAGTGGGAATATGAGCAGTAGTCCGACTTCCAACTGTCGAGCCTGACAGCCTCCTTGAAGTAAAGGCCCGCGCTTTGACTGAGCACATTTCACCTCGCTTGGCTTCTTCTCCTTCAGCCCGGGCTCTCAGACAGCTGGCCAGGCCCTCCTCTCAGCGCCGAGTACATCACCATGAGGAGCTAACTACCTGACATGTGACAAGGCCAGACGCTGATGGAGCCGACTGGCTAGCGAGCTCACCCGCGGCGTAGCCGGCCACCCGCGGCACCGGTGAGTTTGGGGCCGGGCCAGACGCTCAAGCTGTGAGCAGCTTCCTGCACAGACAATATTACATTTGTTCCAGCTCCTCTTTTCCACTTGCACCACCCCCCGTCCCCCCCTACCATCTGTGTTCCTAATGGAGCTGTCCAGGACCTGTCATTCACTCATGACTAAGCATACCCTGGAGTGCACCACTCGGAGTCCAGCCGCAGGGGGGATGGTGGTGGTTCCGTAAAGTTTCGGAGAACTTCTGTCTTCATGCTTCGCGATTCCATTTCTTCCCAAATTCTTTGCAAAGACGTTTCCGCATCTGGGACTTGCGTATTTCAGGACGAAGCAGTGTAAACAGGGCTCAGTCCGCTGGGAGGGAGGGGAGTCATTTATTATGAGGGGGAAACGTGAACCTGTCAAAAACGTGCCGTGAATAATATTAACAGTGGTGGGAGTGATGACAGGCTCCACCCTCTTTATCAACACTGTGAAACTGAGCTGCGGACAGGATGGAGGAGGCTCCCAGGATGATGTCATCTACACAGTCACTGACACTTCAGGCACCGTCCGAAGCCTTGGTTCCCCAAAGACCTGTAGACTGAAGACCAGCATAATGAAGAGAGCAATGTTTAAAAAACATTTGATTCACATTTTGTACATAAAGTAGATATGTAAAAATCTGAAACTATTCAAATTTATGATAATAATGTGTGGGGCAACATTGTGAGGTAATGGATATAATGGAAATAATACAGGGCATCAAGAAATATAACTTTTTCATATTTTGTTGGTGTGCATCTTCACAGGATAGGACAAAAACACTCCTTACTTTTAATGTAATTCAAAAGATCCAGAATTTTTTAATTAAGTGTTTAAATATGGGGGCACAGTGGTGTAGTGGTTAGTATGGTGGTGTAGTGGTTAGTACGGTGGTGTAGTGGTTAGTACGGTGGTGTAGTGGTTAGTATGGTGGTGTAGTGGTTAGTACGGTGGTGTAGTGGTTAGTACGGTGGTGTAGTGGTTAGTATGGTGGTGTAGTGGTTAGTACGGTGGTGTAGTGGTTAGTATGGTGGTGTAGTGGTTAGTACGGTGGTGTAGTGGTTAGTATGGTGGTGTAGTGGTTAGTACGGTGGTGTAGTGGTTAGTATGGTGGTGTAGTGGTTAGTACGGTGGTGTAGTGGTTAGTACGGTGGTGTAGTGGTTAGTATGGTGGTGTAGTGGTTACTATGGTGGTGTAGTGGTCAGTACAGTGGTGTAGTAGTTAGTACGGTGGTGTAGTGGTTAGTATGGTGGTGTAGTGGTTAGTTCGGTGGTGTAGTGGTTAGTACGGTGGTGTAGTGGTTAGTACGGTGGTGTAGTGGTCAGTATAGTGGTGTAGTGGTTAGTATAGTGGTGTAGTGGTTAGTATGGTGGTGTAGTGGTTAGTATGGTGGTGTAGTGGTTAGTACGGTGGTGTAGTGGTCAGTATGGTGGTGTAGTGGTCAGTATGGTGGTGTAGTGGTTAGTATGGTGGTGTAGTGGAAGATAACGGATGGATAGATGGATGGATGGATTTTAAAAATAAAGTGTTTTGCTGAGCAAATAAAAGCTTCTTGCCTGAAAATAAAATCTTTTAAAATATAATAATGTCCCCAAGTGCCTAAAACGTTTGCAAGGACTGCAGTGTTCACTGTGGCTACACTTTAACCCTCATCATATTTTTCAACTGATAATTTTTTTAAATGACCAACATATGACAACGTGACCAATCAAACACTTAGTTAATATTTTATTCAAGCTCTTCCCTTCAGTTTTAGTCCTTTCATTGTTGTATTGTGTCATTGTAAAATGGGGAAAGCGGGTTTGTTGCCCTGAGGCAACAGCAAGCAATAGACTGAGGGTTAGTTCTGTTTGCTTTGAAGACTAATCAGCAAAAACTGCTCGTTTTGAGTTTGTGGTGTGTTTGCGTGCTGTCACATGCACTAATATAGCATCAAAGTTTATATAAACAGCAAGCGCCTTTCCTGTAATCACATTTGTCTGCTGGGACAACTTTAGTGCGTGTCCATATTAGCAATGAATATAATCAGTAACTCTATAATAACTTGCTTTCATTTTTAGATGGGTGTAAACGACATACTCAGCAGGACACTCCCACAGTTACATCTTTCAAGCACAGCTGGAGCCTCAGATTCAAACACAAACATCATGCCCTGAAGGCTAAAGGCTTGAGGCATTGGCAGATAGCAACGGTGGCTCTGTAGTGATTAGAGGGCTGACAAAATAAGGCAGAGCTCGAGGCAGAGCATAAATGATTTGATTGGATATAACACAATGACAGCCCTCACAAAAAAAAAACTAATCAAACTGTATTATTGGTAAAAGAACTGGCTTATTGAGTCTTTATTTGCTAGGTCTGTGATCAATGGATGTAGGCCCAGGCCCCTGCCTACGCCCCTGATGTGCCTCCATGTGAACTCCAGGAGACATCCCAGCCGTGGAAGCGTCTGTAGCTCCAAAGCCTCTGACTTCATTTTCCCCCTTTCCAAATATCCCTCTCAGTTTGCGCTCGCACCAAATGTGTATCCCCGCGTGTGACGCTCGCCCAATCAAACTCGGTACAAATCAAGTTGGCTGGCATTTCAAAGCACCCGTGTCCTCATTACCACTGGGAGAGAAAAAAAAAACAAAAAACAAACAGGCTAGCTTGGAAAAGGGTTTAGCTCTTTTCCACTGGATGGCTTTCGGAGAGTTCTGATTTAGGAGAGCTACAGCCTGCCAGCCTTGGGACCGTCGGCCTCCAGCCACGGCCGCCAAGCCTGGCTTAAACACGCACACAGTGCCACCGCATGCATTCCCCCTGAAATTCTGGCCGGTATGTAAGTTTTAGTGCTGGTGGAGCTGCTGACATGCTGCCGTTTCTGAGTCGACTTTGCCATCTCAGTAATAACGGTTAATGAGCTCATATCACTGCCATAGAGCGGAAAGCTGTATTTACACTGGCATCATGGAATAAGAACTGAACTACGGTGAACCTCAAACTCTGTTGTTCCTCCTTTTAAATACAAATCCTGTGTTCACAAACGAGAAGCGGTCAATCCTGAAATCTTAGCCTGTTACAAAGATTAACAACTTAATATTTACTTACAGCTATTACGAAGCAACAGCAATAAAAATGGTAGAGTACATCCAGAAATGCACTGTTCCAGGCCGTGAAGTTAGCCATCAATTTAATTAAAATTGTCTATTTTAAAGCAAATTAAGCAGCGTATTTCATTTTAAGTCATGTTTATATATGTTCAGTATCTGAAACAATGTGAAATCACCGGGGGTGGTGCTTAGCCTTTAAATGATACAGCTCATGAATGTGCTAGAATGCAACAGCAGCACCATTTAAGGTGGCATAGAACATGTGGTTGCTGCACAGAGAGAAACAAGTATTTTCCAAAATAGTAAGTTTGCAGGAGAGGACAGAAACTTTCTTTACATTCAATGTAAATTCATATAAAGAGGTTTAATTCTAAGTGGTTTTGGAGTATTTCTATTTGTCCACAGCTTATAAAGGGCAGCTGTCGTGCTCAAATGATGTAGAAAAAAAAATTATTTGGAAAGCACCAACATTTAAAACAAGCTCCCTCATCACATCAAGATTCCAAACAACCTTAATTTAAAATCATAAGCATATTTCACTCTGGTCAGTTTCTTAAACATCTGGATGATATCGAGCAGCTTCAGCTCAGCGTTTAACACTGAAGAGACTGAACAGACGAGCAGCTCCACCTTTATTAGCATCACAAACCCAACAGTGACCTATAAGTAGCAGCCATGCTGTGTGAGTGTATCACTGTGTGCTGGTTGAAGTAGATCATCTTAAACTGAAAGCCTTACAGTGAGAACTTTAATCTACTTTGTGTTTGATGTCCAGATGAAAGCGAGTAGCTAGTATACACTACCACTCAAACATTTAGGATCACTTTAGAATTTAATTTCATGCAATTTTCATGCAATTCACAAACAATTGAAGTGTATCAGATGATTTTTAAAGAATATAAATGTTTGTATTAAAGTCTATTTTTGTATATAGGCTTATTTTGCATGTAGTCCTATTATCAGTAATTCTCAGTCCTCTGTCTAAATCTCCTGGTACGGCCGCCAATCCAAATTAAGGATGTTATTGGACTAATTGGTTGTTAGGACACTCTTGCTCAATTGTGAAACACAGCTGAAAAACATTCTACTAATAAGTGAGTATAAAAGGGAGAACAACATTCTAGGTTAGTTTAGTATCTGAAGCATCAGCAGTTGATGGCTTGCTGACCGACTCACAATGACCAGAAAGAAACAACTTTCTTTAGAGACCCGTCAGTCCATTGTTGTGTTAAGGAAGGAAGATACTCCACTGAAAACAAGAACATTTCACTGTGAACCCAAACTTTTGAGTGTTAGTGTAGGTCATGTTAGATAGTAGCAGCTCCAAGTAACTAACACAGCTAAGTAAACAGTATGAGCGTGGCACTTATTTACAGAGGCTCATTTTAGCTTGTCTTGTTTGAGGGGTTGTTTCTGTGTGGTCATCTCTGCATCTCACTGTAAACCAGCCAATCAGAGAGGAGCTCATCAAATTATTCATGGGCTTCCCAAAATAGCAAAACAGCTCTAGGACCAAATCACAGAGTGTGCTTGTGAAACCAAACTTACATACCTTCTATGTAGAACATCAGAGAACCATTGAAAAATTTGAATAAGCATGTTTTATTGGTAAAGGACTGAGTTCTTTTATTTAAAAATATAGTGTTAGGAGAAAATTACTTCTTCAGCATTTGGTGTGTCCACTCACTGCCTATACAGCACCTTCCATTCCTCTCAGAAGACCCACTTTTTAATTTTCCACACCTTCAAAGCTCCACCGTCTTAAAAGTGGGTTTGGCGTTTTCTGCTTCTCACCATCTAAACAATCCCAAACACATTCTGTGATACTGAGCTCTGGTCTTTCCAGGGGTGGTCAGTCAGCAGCTTCTTTGTTTGATGTGTCTGCATTTCCTTTTTTCTCAGTGAGGAGCTTCTTGAACAGCTACACATCCTTTCAGACCCATAGTGCTGAGGCGTCTTCTCACATTGGAAGGATGGCCCAAAACACCTGTGGACGTTCTCCGATCTGAAGCAAAAGTGAAGCTTGAGGTTAAAGTGCTATTTATGTAATAGGGAGTGTTGGTGGGTCTACCAGGTCTTCCAGGTGGTTGTTAGGAGTCCCATTTTCTCTGTAGCTTTTAACCAGTGTTTTGTTTTGTTTTGTTTTACTGGAAACTAATTTTATACAAAATACTGTTGATGTTGATTTTAACTTAAGATTTCTAAGCAGGTTTCACAGGCAGGAGCTCTCCAAGCATTCCCAAATCCAGAGCTGTCTGAGAAAGAGCCGGAGGGAGAGGAGGGGGGGCAGAGCGGGGAGGGTGGGAGCGGGTTGGGGGTTTGGGTGAGAGAGAGCAAGAGAGAGTACAAGGGGGGAGATGAGAGAGAGAGAGAGAAAGAACAGAGAGAGAGTGAGAGAGAGTGAGAGAGATAGAGTGAGAGAGTGAGAGAGATAGAGTGAGAGTGAGAGAGACAGAGAGAGGGAGAGGAAGAGAGAGAAAAAAGTGAAAAAAAGAAAGAACAAAGAAAGACAGAGGGAGAGAGAGCGCAGAGAGAGAGGAAGAGAGAAAGAAAGAACAGAGAGAGAGTGAGAGACAGAGAGAGAGTAAAGAGAGAGAGAGAAAGAACAGAATGAGAGAGGGAGAGAAAGACAGAGGGAGAGGGAGAAAGAGAGGAGAGAGAGAAAGAGAGGAAAAGAGAGAGAGAAAGAACAGAGAGAGAGAGGGAGACAGACAGAGAGAAAAAAGTGAGAGAAAGAAAGAACAAAGAAAGACAGAGGGAGAGAGAGCGCAGAGAGAGAGGAAGAGAGAAAGAAAGAACAGAGAGAGAGTGAGAGACAGAGAGAGAGAGTAAAGAGAGAGAGAAAGAACAGAGTGAGAGAGGGAGAGAAAGACAGAGGGAGAGGGAGAAAGAGAGGAGAGAGAGAAAGAGAGGAAAAGAGAGAGAGAAAGAACAGAGAGAGAAAGAACAGAGTGAGCGAGGGAGAAAAAGACAGAGGCAGAGAGAAAGAACAGAGACAGAGAGAGAGAAAAGAGCGAAAGAAAGAACAGAGTGAGGGAGAGAAAGACAGGCAGAGAGAGAGAGAACAGAGAGAGAGAAAAGAGAGAGAGAAAGAACAGAGTGAGGGAGAGAAAGACAGAGGCGGAGAGAGAGAGAAAAGAGAGAGAGAAAGAACAGAGTGAGAGAGGGAGAGAGAAAGACAGAGGCAGAGAGAGAAAGTAGAGAGAGAACAGAGAAAGAGAAAGGAGAGAGAGAAAGAACAGACAGAGAGAAAAGAGAGAGAGAAAGAACAGAGAAAGAGAGAGGGAGAGAGAGAGAATGTGTGCTCTGGTGTTTAGAAGGATACAGTAGAGGCTGCATCAGTTCAGAGCTCCATCAGTTCAGCCTCATGTTCAGTGTTCTCACATCATCTGGGACACTTTCTCGCCAACCTCATCTGAATTCACAGCTAATCTGAAGATCACGCTCATCTCCCTCTCTCTCCCCCTCTCTCTCCTCTTTCTCTCCTCTCTCGTCTCTCTCCTCTCTCGTCTCTCTCCTCTCTCGTCTCTCTCCTCTCTCCCCCTCTCTCTCCTCTTTCTCTCCTCTCTCTCGTCTCTCGTCTCTCTCCTCTCTCTCCCTCTCTCTCCCTCTCTCCTCTCAGTTCAGTTCAGCAGGGCTTTATTGGCATGATAGTAATTAGGCACACTATTGCCAAAGCGTTTAACCATAAAAACATAAACATAAATAACAAAGTTAATATTATAGATTAAAACAATTAGAACAAGAGACATTAGGATATTTACAGGATTATTGATAATCAATATTAGAAAAAAATAAAAAAGAGAATATAAATATGTAATAATCAGTAATAGCTTGTCCCTCAGGTTGTGACAGGTTGTGTATTTTGCTGTGTGTGTGATCTGCTCGCTCTTCTCTCCTAACATGTTCTGGAGCTTCTCCTTGTTACTGCAGAGCAGCTCTGTCTCCACCACTGAGATCTCGCAGAGAGAACAGAGTCTGGCTTCTCTGGGTAACCTGTCCAGTATCGAGGTCCAGGCTGTGCTCACTGAGTCTCTACACTGGGAGTATTTTTCTCAGTGTGGTGTCTCTGATTGCACTCAGTGAGGTCGCTGTAGTGTATACTCTGGGTTTAGGGCTGAATGGTGCTGTAGTGTGGGTTGTTGTTGGGTGGGCTCAGTCCAGTAGGTGATGTAATGTTGGATGTCGGATGTTCTGAGCGAGCGTGTGAGGCTGTTTAGTGTCGGCAACATTTGGTTTAGTTTGGTTTGAGGTTGAGGACCAGCTGGCTGTGGGGACTCCTGTTCATGTTCAGCTCCAATCTGGGTGGGATTCCCGGTCTGGGGCTGTTCTGTGTGGAGTGTGTATGTTCTCCCCGTGCTTGAGTGGGTGTCCTTCAGGTACTCTGGTTTCCTCCCACAGTCCAAACACATGCATGTTAGGTTGATCGCTCACTCTAAACTGCCCGTAGGTGGAAGTGTGTGCTAAGTGTGTGTTGGCCATGTGATTGACTGGTAACCTGTCCATGGTGTACCCCAACTTCACCGATGATGCTGGGATTGGCTCCAGTGCCCCCGTGACCCTGACTAGTGGGATAGGTCGAAGATAATGGATAGATAGGTTAAATTACTGATTTGAATATTTTAAATCTAATAGCTTTCTAATGGTGAAAAGAGCTCTTCACACTTTTTCTGAGTTCCTTCTAGTGTGTTGAGTTTTGGTTAAGTATAAAAGTATGGTTGCCATGGCTTTTAGAGTGTTTTTTAGTGGTTTATTTTTTTTCAAAGCCCAGTTGTCACAGGAGTCTTCTCATGTTTATATCTTCGCTGTAGTCAATCTCTGGTGGGTGACAGCAGAAAGAGATCATCTGCAGAGAGAAGGTATTTAATTCTGGTGTCGCTCAGAGAGAGGCGGGTATTTCCTCTGACTGATCATTAATGCCAGTTCATTAATGTATATATTAAAGAGTGCGCAGCTCAGGCTGCTCGCGTCTCACTCGCCGCTGTGGATCCATTCATTTAATATTATCATACATTTCCCCCCCAACACCACTTATAATCCTCTCCCTCTCTCCCTCTTTCTCTCCCCTCTCCCTCTCTCCTCTCCATTTCCCTTCTCTCCATCTCTCTTTTATCTCTCTCTGCCTCTCTCCTCTTCCCCTCTATCCTCTCCCTCTCTCCTCTCTCTGTCTCTCTCTGTCTTCTCTCCCTCTCTCCTCTCCCTCTCTCCCTCTTTCTCTCCCCTCTCCCTCTCTCCTCTTCATCTCTCCTCTCCATCTCTCTTTTATCTCTCTCTGCCTCTCTCCTCTCCCCCCTATCTTCTCCCTCTCTTCTCTCTCTGTCTCTCTCTCTTCTCTCTCTCTCTGCCTCTCTACCTCCCCCTCCCTCTCTCCTCTCTCCCTCTCTCTCTCTGTCTCTCTCTCTCTCTTCTCTCTCTCTGCCTCTCTCCCTCCCCCTCCCTCTCTCCATCTCCCCTCTCTCCTCTCTCTGTCTCTCTCTATTTTCTCTCTCTCTCTTTCTCTCTCTCTCTCTGCCTCTCTACCTCCCGCTCCCTCTTTCCTCTCTCCCTCTCTCTCTCTGTCTCTCTCTGTCTCTTCTCTCTCTCTCTGCCCCTCTCCCTCCCCCTCCCTCTCTCCTCTCTCTATCTCTCTCTCTCTCTTTTCCCTCTTTCTCTCCCTCCTTCTCCCCTCTCTCCCTCTCTCTTCCCCCCCCTCTCTCTCTCTCTCTGTCCTTTCCTTCTCCATCCTCTTCCCCTCCCCTCCCTTTCTCTCTCCTCTCTTTTCTCTTTCCGTTCTCTCCCTCTCTTCTCTCTCTCACCTCTCTCTCTCTCTACTTTCTCTCTCTCCTCTACCTCTTTCTCCTCTCCCCCTCTTTCACTATCTTTCTCTCTATTTCTCTTTGAATTACTCTTTCCTCTTCTCTCTCTTTATCTAGCTCTTTCTTTCTCTTGCTCTCTCTTCCTTTCTATATTTCTCTATCTATTTCTTTTTCTTCTTTTTATCTGTCTCTCTTTACCACACTCATTATCATTCTTTCTTTCTTTTTTCTCTTACTTTCTCTCTCTGTCCTTCATTCTCTCTATTCTCTGTCCCTTCCACGTCTGTCTGTTTTATTTCTGTTATTGACCTCTCTCCATCCCTCAGCTCCTCCACCTTTCCTTTCCTCATTCACCCACCCATTTTATTTTTCTCTCTCTTTTCTCTTTTCTCTCCCTCATTGTTTCTCACTCTTAATCTCTTTCTTTCTCACATTCTTCCCTATCTTTTCTCTTTTATTTCCTGTCTTCCTCCTCCCTTTCCTTCTCTCTCTCTCTCTCTCTCTCTCTCTCTCTCTCTCTCTCTCTCTCTCTCTCTCTCTTTCCATTTTTTTCCCCTCCCTTTTTGCCATTTGGCTTTAGGCCCTCAGCCTGTCCCTCTGTCCTCTCCACCCATCTATCCATTCTTTCCTCTCTCACGTTTTCCTTCTCCCCCTCCACATCTCTCTCTCCCTTCCCTCCTATATATTTTTAATTTTTTTCTCCTCCCTGTTTGGGCCCTCCTCCTCAGCCTCTTTCTTTCCTCGTCCCTTCCACTCTCAAAGTCTCTCTCTCTCTCTTTCTCTCTCTCTCACTCTCTCTCACCCTCTCTCGCCCTCCATCTCTCTCTGGCTCACTCAGCATCTGGACACGGCTCAGGAGATAATGGTTGTAGATACACGGCTGGTGGATCAGGACAGATTTACCTCGTCGCTGCTGTGCACGTCCCGGGCCAAAGTCTCACCCACTAACCCCCCGCCACCATTACTCCCCCCACCCTCCGCCAGTGGGCTGCTCTCCTGCTCTCCCTAACCGGCTGATCTACAGCAGTGGCTGCTCATACATATTCCTAACCACACAGGCTGCTGGAGGAGCAGCCTAGCAAAACACCCACATATACACACACTAGTGAGCTCACACTCTAGTGGACAATGAAGCACCCACATATACACACACTTGTGAACACACACAAGGGGGCAGTGAAACATCCACATATACACACACTAGTGAGCACACATGCCAAGGAGCAGTGAAACACCCACATATACACACACTAGTGAGCACACATACTAAGAGGCAGTGAAACACCCACCTATACACACACACTAGTGAGCACACATACTTGGGGGCAGTGAAACACCCACATATACACACACACTAGTGAGCACACATACTAGGGGGGCAGTGAAACACCCACATATACACACACACTAGTGAACACACATACTAGGGGGCAATGAAACACCCAAATAAACACAATAGTGAGCACACATACTAGGGGGCAGTGAAACATACACATATACACACACACTAGTGAGCAGACATACTAGGGGGCAGTGAAACACCCACATATACACACACACTAGTGAGCAGACATACTATGGGGCAGTGAAACACCCACATATACACACACTAGTGAGCACACATACTAGGGGGCAGTAAAACAGCCACATATACACACACTATTGAGCACACACACTATGGAACAGTGGAACACCCACATATACACACACACTAGTGAACACACATACTAAGGGGCAGTGAAACACCCACATATACACACACACTAGTGAGCACACATACTAGGGGGCAGTGAAACATACACATATACACACACACTAGTGAGCAGACATACAAGGGGGCAGTGAAACAAACACACATACACACACACTAGTGAGCACACATACTAGGGGACAGTGAAACACCCACATATACACACACACTAGTGAGCACACATACTAGGGGGCAGTAAAACAAACACATGTACACACACACTAGTGAGCACACATACTAGGGGGCAGTGAAACACCCACATATACACATACTAGTGAGCACACTTACTATGGAGCAGTGAAACACCCACATATACACACACAATAGTGAGTACACATACTAGAGGGCAGTGAAACAAACACATATACACACACATTAGTGAGCACACATACTAGGGGGCAATGAAACACCCACATATAAACACACATTAGTGAGCACACATACTAGGGGGCAATGAAACACCCACATATAAACACACATTAGTGAGCACACATACTAGGGGCAGTGAAACACACAGATATGCACACATACTAGGACAGCTGCCAATTTCTATCTCCTGGATCAGAATCAGAACTGGATTTCCTGGAATCTAGCCACCCTATATATATTGGTATATAAGATCACTATGATGCTCACATGGTCTCCACCTATCTCAGAACAGAAGGCCGCACTGCATTATAACCCACTTAACATCTTTATCCCACAGGCCGAGTGTGAGCCTCCCCCCCATTACAGCTCCCTGACCTGGATCTCTTTTCAGCACTGCTCCCTCTTTCTCTCGCTCTCTCTATAGACCAGTGACGCCTCTGCTTTACACACCCAACGTTTAATAGCCCACTCATCCATTCTCATGGCCAGTCTTTCAGCTTTCGCCACTGGATCTCATTAATCAAAAGCCTCGCTTCATCCTCAAAGCCTCTGCCCTCTCCAGTCCCATCGTTAGCGCTTAAACATTCCACTCGAATCCCGGCCAGGTCAGCTGGTTTTAGCCTGGTTTGGAAAAGTGGCGGACACAGTGACATTTAGCTGCTTCTGCTGAGAACCAAGAGGGGAATCCATGATTTGATACTACAGAGTGATCCACAGTGCACAATGGCTTTTTACTACGTAAATATTCAGTCCTGGACACTCTCCCCCATCCTACTGTTCACGAACCCAGTCATAGCCACACATTGCTGTTGTATCTAAATATATGTTGATTTTTATTTTTCTGCATCGTTTAAACAGGACACCTGCCATTTACATTGTGTAAGAATTTTCATGATGAATGGACCAATAGAAATGCTTCAAAATCACTTGGGATAAATTCTGGTTCCATTGACTTGCATTATCGGTAAAGACAGTTTTTGGCCTCTCCTGTAAAGTTGCCAGGATGCTTTAGAAAATGTAAATAAGAACAACGTCTTCTGAATGTTTTGCTGGCATCAAATTCAAAAATATTTAGTCCGGACACTCTCTTCCATCCTATTCCTCACAGAGCCAGTCATAGCCACACATTGGCGTTGTATCAAAATATATGTTAATTTTTATTTTTCTGCATTATTTGAACAGGACAGATGTTGTTTATATTGTGTGAGAATTTCATGATGAATGGACCATTAGAAATGCTTCAAAATCACTTGGAAAAACCTCCGGTTCCCTTGACTTACATTAAAAGTCTAGACAGTTTTCGGGCTCTCCTGTAAAGTTGGCAGTTTGTTTTTTATTTGGAAAGCCGTGATATACAACCTGTTTCCTAATAAGTTGGAATCCTTTGCAAAATGTAAATCACAACAACCTTTTCTGAATTTTTTTCTGGCATCAAATTCAAAACCCATAAAACTCCTCAGCTTCCACAGCTTGTGAATGACTTTGTTACCACCTAAATAATCAGTCTTGGACACTCTATCATGTCCTACTCCAACTCCTAGACCCAGCCGTGGTCACACATCATCACTGTCCAGAGAAAATCTTTATTTTTGTCCAAATCTTGATGAATGGACCAATAGAAACACTTCAAAATAGCTTGGAAAAAAATCTGGTTCCATTGACTTACATTAAAAGTAAAGACAGTTTTTGACCTCTCCTGTAAAGTTGCCAGTTTGGAGGTTCTTCAGCTTCAACAGCCTGTAAATGACTTTTTACCTCCTAAACAATCAGTCTCGGACACTCTCTCCTGCCCTACTCCTCACGGACCCTGCCGCGGCCACACTCAGCGTCTGGCCAGTGGCCATTTTGTGACAGTCTCCATTCCCATCGTCACTGGGTAATAAGTCTTGCCTGTCCCCACACTGCCCCTCTGACATTCAAGCCCACACGTCCTGTTCCTTTTGTTCCTAACCTTCTGAGTGCAAGCTAGCACTAAAGCGTAGCCTAGCGCTAACGCTCCCATTCAGTTCTATGGCATCGTCTGCACTGGGAAGACACAGAGGGCTGCAGAAATATGATTTAGACCCGGGCTACGGAGGCTGGAGTCTCTCAGGACCACATGCAGAGCGGCAGGCGCTAAACTCAGAAGAGCTCGGCGAACAGGAGGCGTGCTGGAGAAATGCATGGAACTTTACTGCCCCCCAGTGGTCCTGCAGAGCTGGACACGAGGTGATATGAGGTAAGTGTCTGCTTGGGAAATGTCTTAACAATCTACTCTGATGACCTAAGCGCAGGGTGGTAAAGCGGATTGCTGTGGTTATTTGTGGAGCTCTACCACCCCCTAGTGGTCATAACCAGCATGGAAGCTTTATAGTGCAGTTTAAGACAAGACAGAAATTGAATTGGAGCTCTTGATGGTAAGAACTGACATCCTGTGGCTTGAAGAACAACAAGCTCTACATATTTATATAGATTTTGAGAGTTGATGGTTTATTTGTAGTCTAAACAGTGTTGCCTTGGTGTTAATCCATATTTGCATCTGGACAAGAAGGGTATCATCCCTGTTGTTACAAAACTTTATATCTCTGGAATGATTAGTATCGGGCACCTAAGCTTAGTTTTAAGTTTGACATTTAAATATGTTTAGAGTGTCTTTAAGAAATGAGCTCATTTGTTCTGATGCAGGTTTACAGATTTTGAACATTCTGGCCAGCAGCTTCATGAGGAGCCAAATGATCTGCTTCTCTAACAGGACTGAAGAAGATAGAGTACATGCTGAGATTCTGAAACATGGATCTTTTATAGGTCTTCTAAAAATATGTATTGTCTTTTTTATATTTAAATATGTTGGTAATATATGTTGGTTTAAGAAATACTTTTAAACATGGGCTCCAACTTCACTATTTAACCATGTCCTTCAACACATTAAGTTCAATAAGTCTTAATAATTATTATAATATATATTGCCGCTGTCCAAATAATAAAAAGAAGTATCTTCAGAATGGCAACTTTACAAGAGAGGACAAAACCTGTCTTTACTTTCAATGTAAGTCAATGGAACCAGAATTTTTTCTAAGCTATTTTCGAGCATTTCTATTGGTCCATTCATCATACATCAGTTACACAAAGTGAACAGCAGCTACCACTTTTTAAATCATGTTGGAAAATAAAAATCATGTATTTCTTTGGTCTCTCTCTCTGTCTGTCTATGTCTTTGTTTACTCTCCCCGGTCTTAGCCAAGTGCTAATGTTTTGGTTTGTTTTGTCGTGTGCTCCTCCCCATCTCCGCCCTTCTGTCACGCCCCTCACCTGCTCCTAGTCTGTGTCTTCTCCTGTTCCCAGGTGTTCTTCCTGTGTCTTTATATACCCTCTGTTTGCTCCCTGTCCTTATCTAGTATTGTTAACTTGGCCCTGAGTTGCTTGGCTTGCTGTTCTTTGTTCCTCGTGTTCGGTTTGTCTATGTTTCTTCTGTTATGTTGTTGTTTCATATTTTTGTTTCTTTGTTTGAATTAACTATGGACTTCATTAAAGATCGTTTGCGCTTGTATCCGCTAGAGATGGACGATCAGCGTTTTTGAGGCTGATTCCGATCGACGATCACATTTCAGCGCGATTGGCAGATAGCCGATACCGATTGCGGGCGGGATATATGCCACAGCAGGGCAACATGTAGTTATTTTAGCTCAAGCAAGTCATCAAACATTGTCTAAACTGGTTTATTACCATTTTTAATGAGCTCATATGAAGCAGCATAATATTTTAAACAAAATTAACAGTAAATAAACAAAGTAAATCAAACAAATATCCCCAATACTGTAATCATTACATTTGGACCCTTAATTTAAAACTAAAAAAGCTAATTAAATAAATGCAGTAAAAACTGCAGTCATAAACACAGATTATGAGTTATTTTAAACAAAAACTGCAATCATTAAATGTAGATCTTGAATTGTTGCTGCTGTTCTGTTCGTACCGGTCAGATCTGGTCTGCACGGTGTTCTGGGTTGTTTGTTTTGTGCTAACTCTGCTGTTTGCTGATACTCACTGTATTCAGCTGCGTGCAGTGCCGTGCCAGATTAGTGTGTTAAATGTCTTTGTCTAGGTTCCCCAATGAGACACACTGATTTTACACATTTTAAAATTGCCCTGGATAAGTCTGCGTCACATACGGTAAACACTGCCAGACATACGATGTGCTTTCATGGATCGCCTCTTAGGATTGGCTAAACTGGAGAAATATCGGCCGATCACGGATCACATTTTGATTAAAAATCCGTCGATATCTCGGAAACAATTAGTATTAGTATTGGGCACCTGAGCTTAGTTTTGCTAGTTAGTTTAGCTCATTTGCTCTGATGCAGGTTTACATACTTTGAACATTGAACAGGACTGAAGAAGATTTTCTTTTATAGGTCTTCTAAAATTATGTATTGTCTTTTTTATATTTAAATATGTTGGGAATACCGATCCTTGCAAAATTACGTATAATTACGTTCCTCCAATAACAACATGGTGCAACAAGGAACACGGAACAACATGTCTTCTTTTATATGTAATGTTGATGATGCTGAAATAGTGGGAGTTTTGAATAAGCATGTTACAAAAATATTAATATTAGGACCAAACCGTATCACAAAATTACAGCACTGTGCAAACGGGGACATAATTATATTAAAAACATTATTCCAGACAAAGCACTTTATTCTTGATATATTTAAACAATATTAATACAGTAAGTAATGCTTTTACATGTCAGTGTGTTTATTTAACCCTTTCCAAGCTTCTCCTTCTATAAACAACCCAGTATTATTTCAGTTCTCATCTAATACCTGCTTTGACTGTTCAGTACTTCATTAAGCTAAATCAAGATTGCTGTTGAAGGAACTGAATACAATGTCTGGGGCGTCCAGGAGAAATCTGGAACCTAACTTTCTTCTTCAAACTGGAGCTCAAGATCTGATCTACTTCTCTCACAATAAGATATTCATGTTACTTTGTATTGGATGTATGATGATTTACATCTGTTCTAATCGGATCTGATGGTGAAAATACACTTATTGTTAAAATAAAATATGAGCTTAGGTGCCTCAGACCTTTGCACAGTAGTAGTAGTGTGTAGTAGTGTCTATTAAATGAATGTCTTTAGCATCATAACCATTCATAAACGTGTTATCTAACAGCTTCATGTGAGGGACCGTTCAACACATTAGAAGTATTGAACTCCTAAAAGACTTCCTATCACTTTCTCTCAGACACATTTCACATCAAACCACACGGAATGCCTTTGTTTAAGCAGAAACTTTGAGAAAACTTTGACTTTGACTTTGAATTTGTAGTGTCTTCTGTCATTTCAATAAGAACAAGCACTCCTACACCAACACGCTCCCTCTCTACGTGGACGTTCTTCATCTGGCTGAGCATGCAGATGGAAGGTACCCCCCAAAATTCTCACAAATCATCCCCCGAAAAACTACTACTGACTTCTCTCCTTTTCAGCAGGGGGCACGGAAGACAAAACTAGCCATCATAAACTCTGAGATGAATGATCTTCCTACGTGCGAAGAGAAATGGCAGAGCGAGGGAGCGAGCAGGCGGGCGGGAGAGAAATAATGGCTGAAAAGAGTGAAGAGTGGTGGGCAGATGGGTTATAAGGTGAGAATGTGTGAAGAATGGTGTGAGCAGGGGGGCATGAGAGGCCTGCCAGACCTCCTTAATCAATCAGGCTTCCTAACAAGACAGCAGCCACGGGGAGCGTCTCGTCACGTCTGGGACAGCGGAGGGGCAAGAGGGGACGAGCTTGCCATCCTGGAGTGGAGAGTCAGACAAAGTGTGTTACAAAACTTCACAGTTCTGTTCAGATCATTCTCATCTGGTGATGCAGGTTTAGGCTGGTAGGACTCTCAACTAGGTTGAAAGATGCAACTAGGTTGAAACTGTTGCATGAAGGTGGTTCATCACTGTGTTCATATTCAGATGCCTTCACATCATGAAGTAAGAAGCAATCACGGCTATGTTTTACCAGTTACCACAGCAGTTTGTGTCAAATCATGAAACTGATTCTCTTTTACTTTGTGGCGTACCACAAGGCTCAATTCTTGGGCCCTTGATTTTCTGTGATATCTTAATGATCTGTCTCCAAATGCTTTTTGCAGATGACATAAGTGTGTTCTGTTCTCATTAAGGTGTCGAATAAAGAACATAGCAAACACACAAACTGGTGTAAGTCCAGCAAACTGTCTCCTAACATCTTCATACTTTGGTCCATATTTTAAACCAGTGATTTTTAACTCAACACCTAAAAACTAAAACTGAGAACATTCCCACAACCAGCGAGCAATCTACACAATTCATTGGCTTCTGCTTAACAAATTTCAATTATCATTCAAACCTCATATTAGAGCCGTAACCACAAAAGTAGAGAAGATCTGCCCCTTGATCAGCACTGAGGCAGCCTTTACATTATAATATTCAAGACCGTATATCAATAATTGTAACATAACTGGGACTAGTACTCATGAGACTGAACTTGAGCACATATGCCATCTTTAGAAACCAGCACTAAGAATAATACACTCTCAGCCTGTTGCTTTAGTCAGGTGTCTTCCATGTTTATCAAGTGAAACATCTCCAGACTGGTTTATTAGTTCATAGTTCACTAAAAAGAATCCCACTTTTTTCATGACATGTATGTGTTATATTATTAATTTCATACTTATTCCAGTATGTTTCCCAGATTAACCCATTTCCATACGTCCCAATCTTAGTTCTCTAAAGTCTACCGAGGCTCTTAAAATTAGCATTTCCTGCTTATACACCTCTTTGGGAAGTCTTTTTACTAATTAATATTTTCCAATTCATATCCATCCATCCATCATCTTCTGCTTTTTCCAGCTAGTCAGGGTCATGTGGGGAGCTGGAGCCAATCCCAGCATCATAGGGCAAAGACAGCGTACACCATGGACAGGTCCCCAGCCCATCACATGGCCAGCATACACTCACACCTATGATCAACCTAACTGTGGGAGGAAACCAGAGTACCCGGAGAAAACCCACTCAAGCACGGGGAGAACATACACACTCCACACAGAACAGCCCAGACCAGGAATCAAACCCAGATCATCTTACTGTGAGGCCACGATGCTGACCACTACACCACCGTACTAACCACTACACCACCGTACTAACCACTACACCACCGTAATAACCACTACACCACCGTACTAACCACTACACCACCATACTAACCACTACACCACCGTACTAACCACTACACCACCATACTAACCACTACACCACCATACTAACCACTACACCACCATAGTAACCACTACACCACCATACTAACCACTACACCACTGTACTAACCACTACACCACCATACTAACCACTACACCACCGTACTAACCACTACACCACCATACTAACCACTACACCACCGTACTAACCACTACACCACCGTACTAACCACTACACCACCATACTGACCACTACACCACCGTACTAACCACTACACCACCGTACTAACCACTACACCACCATACTAACCACTACACCACTATACTAACCACAACACCACCGTACTAACCACTACACCACCATACTAACCACTATACCACCGTACTAACCACTACACCACCGTACTAACCACTACACCACCATAGTAACCACTACACCACCGTACTAACCACTACACCACCGTACTAACCACTACACCACTGTACTAACCACTACACCACCATACTAACCACTACACCACCTTACTAACCACTACACCACCATACTAACCACTACACCACCATACTAACCATTACACCACCATACTAACCACTACACCACCATACTAACCATTACACCACCATACTAACCACTACACCACCATACTAACCACTACTCCACCATGCTGCCCTCCAATTAATATATTGTTCTCATATTGTTATTATTTTATTGTAATATATTGTTATTTTTAAAAGCTGGTACTGATAATGGAGTGTAAATGTAAGGAGTAGAAAGTACAGATAATGGAGTGTAAATGTAAGTAGTAGAAAGTACTGATAATGGAGTGTAAATGTAAGGAGTAGAAAGTACTGATAATGGAATGTAAATGTAAGGAGTAGAAAGTACTGATAATGGAGTGTAAATGTAAGGAGTAGAAAGTACTGATAATGGAGTGTAAATGTAAGGGTAGAAAGTACTGATAATGGAGTGTAAATCTAAGGAGTAGAAAGTACTGATAATGGAGTGTAAATGTAAGTAGTAGAAAGCACTGATAATGGAGTGTAAATGTAAGGAGTAGAAAGTACTGATAATGGAATGTAAATGTAAGGAGTAGAAAGTACTGATAATGGAGTGTAAATGTAAGGAGTAGAAAGTACTGATAATGGAGTGTAAATGTAAGGGTAGAAAGTACTGATAATGGAGTGTAAATGTAAGTAGTAGAAAGTACTGATAATGGAGTGTAAATGTAAGGAGTAGAAAGTACTGATAATAGAGTGTAAATCTAAGGAGTAGAAAGTACTGATAATGGAGTGTAAATGTAAGTAGTAGAAAGTACTGATAATGGAGTGTAAATGTAAGGAGTAGAAAGTACTGATAATGGAGTGTAAATGTAAGGAGTATAAAGTACTGATAAAGTAGTGTAAATGTAAGGAGTAGAAAGTACAGATAATGGAGTGTAAATGTAAGGAGTAGAAAGTATTGATAATGGAGTGTAAATCTAAGGAGTAGAAAGTACTGATAATGGAGTGTAAATGTAAGGAGTAGAAAGTACTGATAATGGAGTGTAAGGAGTAGAAAGTACTGATAAAGGAGTGTAAATGTAAAGAGTAGAAAGTACTGATAATGGAGTGTAAATGTAAGGAGTAGAAAGTACTGATAATGGAGTGTAAGTGTAAGGAGTAAAAAGTACTGATAATGGAGTGTAAATGTAAGGAGTAGAAAGTACTGATAATGGAGTGTAAGTGTAAGGAGTAGAAAGTGCTGATAATGGAGTGTAAATGTAAGGAGTAGAAAGTACTGATAATGGAGTGTAAATGTAAGGAGTAGAAAGTACTGATAATGGAGTGTAAATGTAAGGAGTAGAAGTAAAAAGCTAATAAATAATTAAAACTTAAATAATTACTCTAGTAAATTATAAATAATCAAAATTTCTTCTTAAGTAAGGTAATGAAATATTTGTACTTTGTTACTTGACACCTCTGGACATATGTTAAAGCATTGCTTACTGTATCAGTTACCCTGGCTGAATATACCAGGAGAACTGAGTTTCACTAGTAAACTTAGTTTCATGTAAGTTTCAGGCAACTACAGCTATTTATCCATGCATTTTTTAAAATGGGAATTTACTACCTGTATTGAAAATGTGCAGCCTTTCATTTATCTTAATTATAACAGCCATGAAATACTGTGGTCTTCATTCTAGCTGTGTGGTGAACTGTTTAATGATTCATAAACACATCCATAGCCAGTGTGTGGATAAGTAATAATCAATAATCCATGCAACAGTCGGCTGTAGTAGGCTTGCTAGTCTATTTATTAATTATATAAGGAACGTAATGTTGGGGCTGACATGCAAGAACAGAATGTTAAATATTAATTTGATATTGAGCTGCTTTCTTATGATTTTGCTGTCGAGCCTGGTTGTAGGCAGGGCCTTAACTGGGGTTTCTTCTGTTTTCCATATGAATGATGTCGTTTGCATGTGGTTCAGTTCAATCCTGGATATAAGTAAAAGACCTTATCTGACCCATCACATACAAAAAAAAGATGTCCTCCCATCCCTCCCACTCTCGGACACATACTTACACACGTCCTAGCCTGTCCATTCCAGAAGATTTCACACTGCTCAGTCTCCCTCGTTGCCCCCGCTTCTTGTAAAACACACACAAAACACACACAAACACGTGATCTGTTCTCTTTTGTCCAGATGACTTACTGCCCTTAATCTTCCCCTCCATTCTTTCTCCACCACACTCCCTCTCTCTTGACACCTGCAGCAGGGATCGTAGCAGTGGGTGTCTATTAAACACATTGTTAGTATTCTGTGTGTTGTCAGGGTCCACAAAGGGGCAGCAGTGCGTGAGTTTATACTGTTGCTGTGTGCGGGCTGGGAGGTGTGTGGATATGTGCTCTGTTATACTCCAGCAACTTCAGAGTGGTGGGGGGAGATTCCAAGATAAGATTAAGGTTAAAGTTTGATATGTGATATATTATTATTACATAAAGTTACTTATTTATGTATAAATCATTTGGGAGATGGTATTATTACACAGACATGCTACATTTTTTAGTGGTATTGAACAAGTAGCCTCAATGACTCTATATATATATATATATATATATATATATATATATATATATATATATATATATATATATATATATATATATATATATATATATATATATGGTCATTGAGGCTACTTGTAAGAGAGGGATTATTACAGTGTATCATACATGGTAAGAGAGGGATTATAACAGTGTTATCATACAGGGTAAGAGAGGGATTATTATAGTGTATTATACAGAGAAAGAGAGGGATTTTTGCAATGTTATCATACAGGGTAAGAGAGGGACTATTATAGTGTATCATACAGCGTAAGAGAGGGATTATTACAGTGTATCAAACAGGGTAAAAGACAGATTATTATAGTGTATCATACAGGGTAAGAGAGGGATTATTATAGCGTTATCATACAGGGTAGAAGAGGGATTATTACAGTGTATCATACAGGGTAAGAGAGGGATTATTACAGTGTTATAATACAGGGTAAGAGAGGGATTATAACAGTGTAATCATACAGGGCAGAAGAGTGAATATAACAGTGTAATCATACAGGGTAGAAGAGGGATTATTACAGTGTTATCATACAGGGTAGGAGAGGGATTGTAACAGTGTTATCATACAGGGTAAGAGAGGGATTATTATACTGTATCAAACAGGGTAAGAGGGGGATTATTATAGTGTAATCATACAGGGTGATAGAGGGATATTTATAGTGTAATCATACAGGGTGATAGAGGGATATTTATAGTGTATCATACAGGGTAAGAGAGGGATTATAACAGTGTAATTGTATAGGGTAATAGTGGGATTATTACAGTTTTATCGTACCGGGTGATGGAGGGATATTAATAGTGTGTCTTACAGGGTAAAAGAGTGATATTGAAAGTGTAATCATACAGGGTAAGAGAGGGATATTTATAGTGTATCATACAGGGTAAGAGAGTGATATTGAAGGTGTAATCATACAGTGTGATAGTGGGATATTTATAGTGTATCATACAGGGTAAGAGAGTGATATTGAAAGTGTAATCATACAGGGTAAGAGAGGGATATTTATAGTGTATCATACAGGGTAAGAGAGTGATATTGAAGATGTAATCATACAGTGTAATAGTGGGATATTTATAGTGTATCATACAGGGTAAGAGAGTGATATTGAAGATGTAATCATACAGTGTGATAGTGGGATATTTATAGTGTATCATACAGGGTAAGAGAGTGATATTGAAGATGTAATCATACAGAGTGATAGTGGGATATTTATAGTGTATCATACAGGGTAAGAGAGTGATATTGAAAGTGTAATCATACAGAGAAATAAAGAAAGAACTGTTCAGTATAAACAAACTGTTTGTTAAAGGCAGCATCTCAGGAGTGAACTGTAGCATTTTTGTGGTGAAGGAAAAATAATGTTCCAAATAATCTTCCCATCCTGGATGTGTTCAGGGTCACTGCTCTCATACTGAGTTACTGTAACAGTGGGACCTATAGAGTGAGGTGGGCAATTTTCTAGTCCCTGATCTATCTCTCTCACTCTCTCTCTCTCTCACACACACACACACACACACACAAACACACACACACACACTGAAATGCTTTATGTCTCTCCTCTGCCAGCCTCTCAGGGTGAGTGAGAAACTGTATCTGTGTCTGGGTCTGTAAGCCACACACAGCACAAAGCAATAACACATCACAAATAAAACACACACACTCACACACTCTGAGAAAAGAACATTCCAGAAAGAGTGGACAGCACAGCGGACCTCCAGAATGGCAGTAATTAGAACTGTGGAGGACAGGAACAGTGAGGTGTGGGGGCACGCGAGGTAGAAAGAGAGTAAGAGAGAGAGAGAAAAAAGGAGAGAGAGAAAGTGAATAAAGCAGAGAACTGAGAGAAGGAGAGAGAAGGAAGAAAACGAGTCATAGGATGGAAGTCAAATAAAGAAAGAAAGAATGAATGGCAAAAGAGTAAAACTAATGAGATAGAGATAGAGAAGAGAGGGAGAGAGAATGGGGAGAGATAGAGAGAGATGCAAAAGGCAAATAAAGAAGGAGGAGAGGGAGAGAAGGAAAGAAAGAAAAAGAAAGTTGGAGAGGCAGAAAGGGGTTGGGATTGAGATAGAGAAAGAGAGAGAATTGAAGATGGAATAGATGAAAAGAGAGGTAGAGAGGAGAAAAGAGAAAGGGTTAAGAAAGAAAAGAGTGACAGAGTAAGAAAGAGGAGAGAGTGATGATTGATATAGAGAGAAGAGAGTAAACGAGAGAGAGAGATAATGATAAAGATGAGAGAGAGTAAGATAGTAGAGATAGTGGGGAGCAATAGAACAGAACCGAGGGATCGAGAGAGAGAGATAATGATAAAGTTGAGAGAGAGTGAGATAGAAGAGATAATAGGGAGCAATAGGACAGAACAGAGGGAACGAGAGAGAGAGATAATGATAAAGATGAGAGAGAGTGAGATAGAAGAGATAATAGGGAGCAATAGAACAGAACAGAGGGAACGAGAGAGAGAGATAATCATGATGATGAGAGAGAAGAGAGGGATTTGGGTTGGAAGCTGTCCAACCAAAGCTCAGAGAGTGAGAGCAGCTGTAATTAGTGCTGTCAGAGAACAGCCTGCAGCCACGCAGCGCAGTGACCACGCCAAAGTCACCTACACCGACAGCGTGAACGAAGAAAGTGCAGGACGGCTGAGTCAGGAAATAACAGCCACAATACATCACCACCACGCGCACTCTCACCTACATTACCTACACTGCATGTCCAAAAGTTTGTAGGCACTTGCTCAGCCAGCGTTTCTTCTGAATTGAAGACTATTAATAGGGAGTTTGTCCTCCTTTTCAGCAGCAACACACTCTACTCTTCTGGGAAGACTCATTAGAAGTTCTAACACTGCGGTGAAAATACCGCATACAGAGCTTCGGCTTGAGAAGCCCTCCAGCCCTGGGCTGTGGAGCAGTCATGGACGCTTTGGGATGAGTGGGAGATCCAGAAATGAAAACTTTAGCAACAGTTCTGCCAGGAAGACTCTACATCATTCAGTCATTCATTACTTCTGACCACTCGCCTGCTAACACCATTTAAAAGACTTGCCTGGCCATGCTCTCCTCCTCTCCACCATTTCACCACCAGCATTCACATGTGGCGATTGTAGCACATCTCAAACTCCTGTACGAAGGTTTTTTTTGTGCTTGTGTCCTTGTCAGGAAGGTTCTTGGCACTGTTCTTTGCGTTCTTAATATGGAGAAGAACCTCTGGCATCTATTTACAGAGGAAGACCCACCAAAAAAGAGGCAATCAGCTTGCTGGTTACGCTATGCATGGAGAAGGCTCAGCGATACTGGGCTTGGAGTGGCTATCGTAGTGTAATGTAACAGGACTATGTATTATATTATATTATATTATATTATACATAGTCAGATTATTATTATAGTAGGTTGGAGCCATGCTGATTGCATTGCATCCCACAGCTGCTGGAGGGAATGTGGGGTAGTTTCCATTGAGCAAACATGACGATGCAGGTGGTCCCACAGATGCTCAGTTGGGTTCAAGTCTTTGGAATTAGGGGTCCAGGGTAATACTTGGAAGTACTTGGAAGGGTAGTACTGATGTATGGGTACATGATGAGTGGGTCCAGAGAATGTAGGAAGTGGTCATCATAATGTGACTGTATATTATATTATATTATATTATATTATATTATATTATATTATATTATATTATATTATATTAGGACACAATGAGGCACATTTATAGCCAAGATGTTAAAATTACAGCAATAAAATGTGATTTTGTTCAAACAGGATGAAACAGCTTTCTCTAGCATGTGAGTTGCTGACCTCTGCACTACGCCCACTGTGCTTCCTCAGTTTTCTCTCCAGTCGTATAGTTTGTAAGGAGTAAGGAGTTGATTAGGAGAGTTTTTTCCTCCTCTATTTCCTTCCTGAGGTTATTTATCAAACCCCCCCCCCTACTGACTCAAGGTCACTCTCTCTCACGGTATTTGGCTGCTGGCACTCAGATTCAGATCAATGTCCCAAACGATAAAACCCTCCAAACAGCACCTGCCAAAATATTTATGCTGCCTCCCGTCCCAGAGAGGGAACCACTGTTTTCAGCTCATGATTTATCCATTTAGTGGATGCTCTGGATCAAGACCCGTCTGTCTTTTTCCCATGTTTAAGAATTCAGCCGCAAGCTACAGCAGGCTGCTGAACTATGGGGTGCACGTGAAATGAGCCTGGCCGGTCCCTTCTGTATTTATCGCTGAGGCTGTTTGGCTGTTTGCAACTGCAGAAGCATGAGAAAACACATCTGGTGCTGTGGTCAACAGCAGAAGGCCATCGGTTTATGGCCGGCGTCTGTCGAAGAACGTCTCAACGTCTGTCCGGTTTTCCCGTCTCGGAATCTGCGAAGCTTTGTTTGGCCTCTATCTGCGCTGTGAATATCCATGTGTTAGACATCTGCCACGACGTCTGTCTGTCCTTTAAGCCATTTGAACGATTGACCTTTGGGTTTGTGTCAAGTCACTTTCAGACGGACGACAGAGCAGCTCATTATTACAGCCTCAGTCACACAATGGGAAGGGAGTGGCGCTAGAGCTAAAGCTAAAGCATTCAGCCCGGCATGCGCCTCATTGTGTGTCACAAAGCCAGAGTGACAGAGGGCTGGAGGCTGGATGGTTAACATGTAAATGAGTGCAGTTATGAGGCAGTAGAGGTCAGGGGGGCTGTAACTCCATGTCACATTAACCACCATTAAAGCCCTGAGGGCGTTTCTACACAATGTGTGTGTGTGTGTGTGTGTGTGTGTGTGTGTGTGTGTGTGTGTGTGTGTGCCCATATTTTGGGGCATTTTTAGTACAAAAGTGTTCTGACTTTGAAAGAAAACAGAGCTAACTTTGCAGGACACGCAAACTAAGGCCACATCCTATCATGAAATATAGGTATCGGCTTCTACTGTGTATAATATAATATATAGGCCATAAACCATATTTTCATAATTTCCATTAAAGGAGCTACTACTAATTGCTGTCTTTTCATTAGCTTAAAATGAGCCCGTCATATTAACATATCTACATAGAGGATGTTTCCCATTCCACCTTAAAAGCAACAGCAGCTCCATTTTCATACTGACATTCAGCTTCTTATTCAACAGCTTCTTGTCTGTAGTTTCCTGTTCTACCTTAAAATGTGCAGCAGTTTGATTCTTTCACTGACATTGAGCTTCTTATTCACCAGCTTCTTGATCAAATTTTCCCATTCCACCTTAAATGTGGCAGCAGTTATATTCTTTCACTGACATTCAGCTTCTTATTCACCTGCTTCTTAATCAAAATTTCTTGTTCCCCCTTAAATAGCGTAGCAGTTATTATAATGCCTTCGGCACCAGAACCAGCAAGTGAGTCACTAAGCTTAATATGAGCCTGCTAGGTGGAACCGCTCAATGGGTAGAATAAAGAGCTAGAACATTGGTTGTGGAAAACCATTCTGTATTGCTCCTGTGGAGCTACGACAGAGAGCTCATCTCTCAACACAGAGATCACGGGTTCGAATCCGGCCAGGTACATAATCTTCCGGGATAATCCCTGATTACCGCCTGAAAGGGGCAGTTGTAGCCTGAAGGATAGGGATCTGGTCTTGTGACCGGAAGGTCGCTGGTTCGATCCCCGGGATTCCCCCAGACCACGACTGAGGTGCCCTTGAGCAAGGCACCTAACCCCAACTGCTCCCCGCGCGCCGTGGATAGGGCTGCCCACTGCTCCGGGCACGTGTGCTCACTGCCCCCTAGTGTGTGTATATGTGGGTGTTTCACTGCACGGATGGGTTAAATGCGGAGGTCAAATTCCGCCGTGTGCAAAATCACATGTGGCTAATTTGTGTGTCTAAAAAAAAATTGTGAGAAGTATGAAAATGTAAATTTTAATAAATAGAGTATTGAACTCATTCAGCCCAAGAAAATTCTTGCCATCAAAAAATCAAATGAGGGACAAGCATTGACAGAAAACCTGGCAGCCATTGTAGAGAGGGGTGAGTGGGGGGATTCAGGAGTTTGCAATATGTCATGTATATCTCATGTCATATTTAAAAAAAATAAAATAATAAAAAATATTATTAAATAGCAACATTATATTGTCTATTAAAATTGTCTTTACTTTCAATATAAGTATAAGTGTGTGTATACAGAAGTTGGAACAGTGGATTTTGTCCATCTGTTGGTTTTCTGAGTGAAAACACATATAGAAATGACTAAAAATTACTAATAATTTGTTCAGTAATTGTCATATCTGTCATATGTCATGTTTTATGATGTTTTCTTTCATTCTAGTGTTATAGTCAGTAAAGTTACAGTAACTGTGGGTTAAAATGTGCAGAAGTGTGTCCTCTGTAGAAATTGTGTTTATATATTTTTACTTTGGGTGCATAAACCTCCACACACTACTGCATACAGTAATGTACCGGAGTCAAATTAGCCAAACGGGTTCAAATAATTAATGAATTAGTAATTAATAAGAGGTTATACTGCAGCTGTATTAACAACTGGGACATTTTAATACATCAAACACAAGCAAGTAGCACATTTTACACAAACCTAAAAAAACTGATTGAGCAGCACTGGGTTCTGCGTGTTCACTGTGTGGTCTCTGTCACCCTCTGGTGGACAAGAACAAGTTTAACAGTTGGGGTATGACCACACACATACAGTAGGGGTTAAGACACTCTGTAAATATAGTTGCACTTTGTATTTATGTTTGTATTTACTGCCACATGCAGCCGAAAGAAGGCTGTTAGACCTGCTGTACCGACACAGAACGGTTTACAAGTTCATCATGTGCCTTGCAACACACCCAGAAATACATCCAATTAAACATTCACTGGGTATAACAAGATAAATGACTGGAAAAAAAATCTGTAACACAATACTATGTCTATATGACACATTCAAGGAATTAAAAACATAGATCTATAGATTTATAAGAATGAAGAAATGCTGAATTACCTATAAGACAACGTTGTGTGCTGGTGCCCTCTCAGGCCTGTGGGGGCAGCATGGGTTTGGGCAGGGTGTTGGGCTGATTGAGCCACCTCTGATTGGAGACACCTGAGAGGGATTTTCTTTCCCTCTCTGTCATTGGTCCTTCTCCCTGACCTGTTTCTTTAATAAATTCTTGGTTTATTATAAGTGAGTCCAGTGTTGTATCCCATTCGTCTGTGAAAAGGAGCTGGCCGTATGTAAGCATTCCTGTCCAGCACCACCAGAGGGCTCTGTCCCTGGAATACTAAGAGCAGCCTATAACACACTACACCTGTCCCTTGTTCCCACCACCTGATCCCAATCACTGTCTGCCTTCAAATGCCCCTCTCACCCATACCTCGGTGCGTGGTATTGTTTATGCCGGAACACATGCAAAACCAAGTGTCCTCGTCTCTCTGGTTAGCTAGCACTTATCAAGCTAATACCCAGCCAAGCCAAGCCAAGTCTACACCCTGCCAAGTTTGACCAACCCGAGTTTATTCAAGCCAAGCTAACATCGTCGAAATATCCAGCCTATCTCCATGCCTCGTCAGACCCCAACCAAGACCCCCTCAGAAGCAAGCCAAGTTCAGCGGAATCAAGTTCAACCAACCATTCTTCCAAGCCATGCCTAGATCCACAGCAGCTACAGTGTGTATAACATATTAGATTGTTAGTGCCAAAGAAACTCAATTGCATTATGACTAACAAACCTTACACAAAACTTACACAAAAAAAAATATATATATATATATATATATATATATTATATATTATGCCATATAGTATTTCAATTACAATACTAATACCTAATACTAATAATACTACAACTAAATGATACTAATAATTAATAATGCACTTTCCTCATCCATCATTCACACTTTATACATTACATCACATTGGTTCCAACATCAACCACTAGAAACTTTGATTTTGTCTGTAGTCCTCATTTATTCATTATTATCACTACAGTAAAGTTGGTTTCTGCTGGCCTTCTATTGGATATTCAGTGTTAAGTTAGTACTAAGTTAAGTTAGTCTGTTTTAAAGCTATAAGGTATGATCTGAGAAAGGCTATACTAGTAACATTAGCTGAGGTAACAGATCATTAGCACTGGTCTGTTGACCTAAAACACTGGCTGCCTTTCTCTGTGTACATTTCAAGCCACATGTGATCTGTTGGTCTTGATATGGCTTTATTTCAATTGATTTTATTTTTATTTTAACATATTAATGGCAAAATATAGTGCATCGTACATTTACCTATATTTTAATGATTAGATGTTGCACAATGATTTGATGTTGTACATGTTTTACATGCTTTACTATGTTGCAGTAGATTCTTCAAGCAACTTTAACTTGATGCCTCATTATGTTGCAGGAGCCTCACTTTACTCACAGCTGACAATGTAGCTTAGAAGTTCTCATAATGGGGTTACGTCGTATGTCTGGTTCAGCAAGTTTTTTTTTTTAATTAATGTATGAATTATTAGTATGATGCATAATAATTAGAGTTAATAATGCATCATATAGCTTCCTGGTACCCCAGCGGTGAAATCACTGAAATTCTCAAATCAACTTCCAACCTGAAGCATGTAGAGACACACCAAGATTACTGGCTAGCTGACTTTAGTTGATTGGTGCTGTACAGTTTTAAAATTCAGACTTTAGAATAATGTATGTCATTATATGTCATCGCTGTCCAAAAAAAAAAGTAACTGAAAGTAATGTAAGTCAATTGGAATTAGATTTAGAGCACTTTTATAGGTCAAATCATCATAAAACATAATGCATAATTTAACATAATGTAAAGGATAAAAGTAGATTTTAAATTATGTAGAAAACAAAAAAAATCACAAAACATGACCACATGTGTTTTTCCTTGGACATTATATATAAATATATAAAAAACCACCTCCTGGTATCTACACACAATGTCCATGTTATCAGCTCCACTTACCATATAGGAGCTACACTTACAGACTGTAGTTCATCTGTTTCTCTGTATACAGTGTTTATCCCCTTTCACCCTGTTCTTTAATGGTCAGGACCCCCACAGGACCACCACAGAGCAGATAGTTTTATGGACCGCAGTGACACTGACGTGGACAGATTAAGGATAGCCCCTGGGCACCCCCTCCCCCAACCCGTGCCCCTCATGATCGAGGACCATCTAATGGTATGCCCTGCTCTTCTCTAGGGCCCCTGGTAGGGGCTCTCATAACCAGGCATCTCTAAAATTATGCCCCGCTCTTTTCTAGGACCCCTAATAGCCAGAAGTTGAAGTCAGAGCAGTGCCACAATGACTCGTCTATTTTCATAAGGGGCCCAAAAGCATCGCTAGTTCCCCCAAAAGCATGGCTAGGGCCCAAAAGCATGGCTAGGGGCCCCAAGAGGCCCAGGGGTCAAAGTCTCTAAAAGTCAGAGGATCCTTAAAATAGAGGGCCCCTTATATCATAAATGTTTATAGGCCTCTCAAAATGTTTTGGGCCAGCCCCCCCAGAAGCACTCCTGTGTCTGATCTACTCACACCAGCACAACACACACTAACACACCACCACGTCAGTGTCACTGCAGTGCTGAGAATGACCCAGAATGTCCTGTGGGGGCCCTGACCACTGACAAACAGGTGTACAGTGAATCAGAACTGTCTGTAAGTGTAGCTCTTATACGGTCAGTGGAGGTGATACAATGGAGAGAGAGAGAGAGAGAGAGGGAGAGAGAGAGAGAAGGAGAGACAGAAAGAAAGAGAAAGAGAGGAAGAGAAAAAGAGAAAGAAAGAGATAAGGAAAGAGAGAGACAGGGAGAGAGAGAAAGATAGAGAGAGAAGAGAGAGAGAGGAAGAGAGAGGAAGATAGAGAGAGAAGAAGAGAGAGAGAAGCAGAGAGAGAGAAATATATATAGAGAGAGAAGAAAAAGAAAGAGAGAGAAAAAAGAGAGAAAGAAAGAGAAAGAGAGAGAGAGAGAGAAGAAGAGAGAGAGAGAGGGAGAGAGAGAAAGATAGAGAGAGAAGAAGAGAGAGAGAGAGAGAGAGAGGAAGAGAGAGGAAGATAGAGAGAGAAGAAGAGAGAGAGAAGCAGAGAGGGAGAAATTTATATATAGAGAGAGAAGAAAAAGAAAGAGAGAGAAAAAAGAGAGAAAGAGAGAGAAAGAGAGAGAAAGAAAGAGAAAGAGAGAGAGAGAAAGAGAGAAAGAAAGAGAAAGAGAGGAAGAGAGAAAGAGAGAGAGAGAAAGAGAAAGAGAGAGAGAGAGAGAGAGCTAACATTTAAATTTAATTTAGTTAATCAGAATCCGGCTTCTTCTTACGTACTCGTGGATTTTATTACTTATATTTAATTTTATTTTGGTTTGCCTCGTCTTTACTTTTATTGTGAAATCTGTCTCGAGCCCCTCACGTGAGACCGGCGAACCGACAGCGTGTTCGGTTCTGGAGTCGATTGATAGAGTCTGCGGTTCTGGAGTTGACTACTCTCGCCTTGGTCCTGGAGAAGTTAATATAGCAGAATCTGTAGATTGTTGTAGATTTTTCTGTGTATAATCTGAAATTTATCACTTTAGCAGAGACTCCTGCTCGTGTGTGTACCTGGACTCGCCGTGTGTTGGATTTCCTCCTAAAGAATAAGTTATAAACGAGGCTGTACGCGCTCGGACTGGTTCTCTGCGCTCAGATTCGTTTTTGAAACTGTGCGGGCTTTTGGTGAAGAAACGAAACCGAAACTGGGCGGAAGGCGAAGAGCTCCGGAGCGGATCGGTCCTCAGAGGAGTTCTCCTGCTGGAGATGGAGGGGTTCAGGATTGATCTGAATGAAGAAGACAGCTCTCCTGGAGATGTGCGGTGTATTCTGTGTAATATGGCGGATGAGAATGAAACTACAGGAGCTCTGTCGTCTAAAGAAGACGTGTCGGCCCATCAGAACTGCCTGGTAAGTCCAGTCAGTCGCTGAACACCAGACAGTCAGCACTGTGCTGGCCTTGTTATGTTATTCCAGTTTGCTGTGTCTTGTTAGGCTTAGTTTCGGTCTAAATTGCAATGGCAGTCATGATTAGTCATTTGAAAATTATGATTAAGTATGGAATGTTATAGATTTCCGGTTCTGTTAACTATTAGAACTTTAGGCATTGAGCTCAAAATTTTGGGCCAGTAAATCAAATTTCCACAGTGTATATACACCGATCAGCCAAAACTTTAACACTACCTCCTTATATCTACACACATTGTCCATTTGATCAGCTCCACCTACCATATATGAGCACATTGTTCATCAATTACAAACTGCAATCCATCTGATCCCCCACAGGACCACCACAGAGCAGGTACTATTAGGGAGGTGGGTCATTTTCAGCACAGCAGTTAGTGTGTGTGGTGCTGGCATGGACTGAGAATAGCTGGCATGTCCTGTGGGCAGCATATAGCAGCAGATGAGCTACTGTCTCTGACTTTACATATACAAGGTGGACCAGCAAGTAGTAGGAGTGTCTAATAGAGTGGACATAGCGTTTAAACACTCCAGCAGCACTGCTGTGTCTGATCCACTCACACCAGCACAACACACGACCATCATGTTAGTGTCACTGTAGTGCTGAGAATGACCCATCACCTAATAGTGCTTGCACTGTAGTGGTCCTGTGGGGGTCCTGAACATTAAAGAACAGAGTAATAAAGTATACAGAGAATCAGATGAACTACAGTCTGTAAGTGTAGCTCCTATATGGTCAGTGGAGCTGATACAGTGTGTGTAGATACAAGGAGGTGTGTTAGCTGATCTACTGATAAGCTGCTAAGGTCTTTAGGTTAACTGTGCTTTTGGTTCTAGATATTGAATAATTTATAGAAGACATTGAGTCATTTATAGACTCTTTTATAGAATCTTTTATAATCTATAACTTTTACAGTGTAGAAACCCCTACACTGCTGGGTCTGTAGGTGGGCCAAGCCTCAGTTTCTTATAGTAGGTATTGACTAATCTATAGAAGATATTAAATCTTTTTAGAACTTACTAATTTAGTAGCCACTATAAAATATCTAGTAAGGTCTATACATGATCCATATTAATTAATGAGTTATTAATAGTAGTTACTGAATAATCAGCTTTACTGAATAATTTTTACAGTGTAGAAACCCCTATACTGCTGGGGTCTGTAGGTGGGCCACACTTACAACTGCAGGATTGCATTATGTAATTGGTTATATTGTCATTTATAGCCAATATATTAGTTTCATAGTGGGAGACACCACTATGGAAATTCTGGGCTGACGCCAGCGTCCAGTATTCCATCTGTACTTACCTGCTGATGCAAATAGAGAGTGATGTAACATGTTGGTGGGAGCCGCTGTAGTCACGCCCACCGAGTAGAAGAAAGAGTTACAGGGTAGCAGCTGTATTGTTCAGCATGAATGCTGCCACCTGACACCTGATAATAGAAAGAGCTGTTGCTCAACTGACTGTACAGATAGATTCAGATTCATAGCGATCCCTTATACAGGCTGACGAAAGATGAAGAAAAGAAGCTGAAGGACTCACAGTAGGCTGAATTATGTTTGCCAGCTTCTTGTTTGAATTTTCCCATTCCACCTTAAATAGGGCAGCAGTTCATATGAATTTATTTATAACATTTATTTTTTTCTTTTTAAGCACCACAAAGCAAATTTAGAAAGTTATCTGAAGCGGCATTAAATATCATGATAACCACAAGAATTAATATTTTACTACTGAATCTCTACTGTAAACATTTAATCGTTTGTGTAATTCCCTATTTTGTTGTTTTGCCTAATAAAGCGCTGCCTTGTTGTAGAGTGTTTAGAGTGTTATTTCAACTAGTATTCTTTTCTTTCCTTCTTTCTAACGCCACCAAAACTAAACTGCAGCATCAATGTAAAAATGTGATATGCACTGTGATATGTGTTTTAATCTGCTAATATCAGTGTGTATACATTTCTCTGATCATTTTAAACAAAACGCTTTTACTTAATGAGTGCTGTGGATTTTTACTTAGTCTCAAATTATAGAAAATTCTGCCATAGAGCACCAAAATGTTCAGCACTGTCTGTGATTTATCCCTTTGATCACTGTGTAAGGTCACGGAATAATCATATTACACTGAATCATTTATAGAAGAAGTTGAATCATTTATAGAAGAAATTAAATAATTTATAGAAGACATTGAATCATTTATAGAAGACATTGAATCATTTATATTAGAAATTGAATAATTTATAGAAGATATTAAATCATTTATATTAGAAATTGAATCATTTATAGAAGAAATTGAATAATTTATAGAAGGTAATGGCTTTTTAAAAAAGATCTTCACTTATTTATAGTAAATAATAAATAATTCTTAGTAATTACTGAATAATTCATAGTAATTACTGAATAATTCAGGGTAGTTAGTAAACAATAGTAGATATTGATTGGTAGTTGTTGAATAATGTATTAAACACATTGAATAATTCACTTACTCAGTCTTTTATAGTAGTTACTAAATATTTCATAATAGATACAGAATAAGTAGTTACTGAATATTTATTAGTAGATATTGAATATTTAGTAGTAGATACTGAATAATTCATAATATTTATAAAGTAATGCATAGTAGATATTTACTGAATACTTTCTAGTAGTTACTGAATATTTTATTAAAGACATTGACAAATGCATAATCCATAGTAGATACAGAATTATTCAACATTACTTAATTAATTGTGGATACTAAATAAGTAATAGTAAATACTAAATAATTCAAAGTAGTTACTGAATAATTTAAAGTAGTTCTTGAGTAACTCTTACTCATTGTAACTCTTACTTTATAATCCATAGTGTATACTAAAGAAGTTATGGTAGTTACTAAATAATTAATAACAGTTTGTCATCAGTAGTACATATTAATTGATGACTAATTGAAGATTGAATGATTTATTGTATGTACTAAATCTTTCATAGTGATTACTAAATAATCCATACATTTAACAGAATAATACACTACATTTCATAATAGAGTCTGATTTTTTATAGAAGATTCTGAATAAAAAATACTGAATAATTCATAGAATGTTTTTTATAGTATGTAATGCTTTATAGTAATTACTGTATAATCCTAGTAGTTGTTGAAGCATTCATAGAAGTTATTTTGTAGTTCATAATACTTGCCAATTAATAGCAGTTACTGAATAATTATACTTTGTAATGCTCACAGAATGGGTCCAAGTTATTTACTCCTTATGCTTTTTCACAGTTGATTTTGCTGACTCAGTGTTTACAGAGTATCAATAGTATAAAATAAACCATTTGAATTGAAGCTAACTGGCCTGATTCTCTTTCAGATATTTTCTTCTGGAATTTTCTGTAGGAGCTCTCCGAGCTTTGATGACTTGTTTGGATTTGATGTGGATGATGTGAAAAAGGAATACCACAGAGGAAGAAAGCTAGTACGTTGGTCCTGCACACGCCCGTCTGCAGATACAGTTGAATTGATTACCGGTTACAGATTATCCATTTCAGACTCTTTGTTTCAAGTTGATAAGTTAGTTATGCTGTAATTATAATGATAAAACCTGTTATTACCGTGTAATTAACAGAGATGCCACCGCTGTGGGAAAAGAGGAGCTACGGCAGGGTGCGAGATGCGCCGATGTCAGCGCTCCTACCATTACCCATGTGCCATAGAGGACAAGGCAAGACCTGTGGAGAAAACGAAAGAAGGCTACTTCACGTAGGAAACCTCTCTTATATACAGAACTGTGGAATAAAAGAGCCCCTCTTATTCCTTTCAGTTTCAGTTTAAGTGCCTATTAAGTGCAAGTCAGTCTTTTTTCAGGGCCAAAGTTCAGTCTTAGAAGTTGGTCGAACAAATACAGTGATGTTGAGAGCACAAGCAGTGAGGAGCTTCTTGACAATCACACATACTTTAAGGTCCATGACGTTGAGGTGTCTTCTCTCAGTAGAATAGTAAAATGAAATGCTGTTTTTTTTTGTGATCAATTATTTATTTATTTGAATTTTTATCCACATTATAAGCAATAATGTACATTGCAATATAGAAAAACAAAAAAGATTGGGGTTATTGTGTATACCACCCACAAACTCCCACCCCCCTCCCCGAGGCACCCCTCCCTAATGGCCAGTTCATCAAAAACAATGTAATATTAAAAACAGTGTTCAGAAATAAACATCTCAGCAGCATTCTCCCAAGCCATTAATGTCTTTCCCTTAGCTCCATGGATGCGGGCAGTTGAAAGTTCCAGATTGATAACGTCAATAAAGAAAAGAATCCATTGTCTCCAGCTCAAGTGCTGTTTATTTGATTATGATAGTCTTGTTAGGAGTCCCATTTTCTGTGTAGCTCCTAAAGCTGCCACACAATTCATTTATTCAGCAATTTAAGTTGTTCTCTGATGTTCTACATAGAATGTATGTGACTTTGGTTGGGGCACTTGGTTTGGTTGGTTTGGTCCAAGAAGCAAACACTAACCCACTTACTCTTTTTGGGTTTATTCATAAATAATTTGATGAGCTCTGCTCTGATTGGCTGCTACACAGAAGCAACATGTCAAAATAAACCGACAGGAAAATAAAATGAACCTCTGTGTAAATAAGCTCCAGCGTCATACTATTTAGTAAGCTATGCTAGTAACTTGGAGCTGCTGGTATCTAATGTTACTTATATCAGCTACTCACTTTCATCTGGACGTCAAACACAAAGTAGATTAAAGTTCTCACTGTGAGACTTTCAGTTTACGATGATCTGCTTCAACCAGCACACAGTGATACACTCACACAGCATGGCTGCTACTTACAGGTCACTGTTGGGATTGTGATGTCTTTTCAGTGTCAAACGCTGAGCTGAAGCTGCTCGATGTCAGAAAAACAAACTGAAAATAAACAAACCAGAAACGGGGAGGAAGCCAGGGAATAACACAACACTGGAATAACACAACACTGGAATAACACAACACTGGAATAACACAACACGGGAATAACACAACACTGGAATAACACAACACGGGAATAACACAACACTGGAATAACACAACACGGGAATAACACAACACGAACCACAAGGGAGGGAGTAAAACAGAGGCAATATACACACACAGGACAACAAGAGGGAACAGGAGACAGCTGGTAACAATGGGAGGAGACACAGATGGAGATATGGATCACATGACAAAACATAAGCACATGACTGGGAATGTAAACAAACGCACATGGGAGGGACAAGGGAACAAAAACATAACATAGACAGACCAGACCAGACAGGGAGAACAGGCATGGCATGACAGAGCACAGCAAATGACTGTGAATTTAAGTAGTTCAGCACCTTGTTGGAGAAGCTGGTAAGTATGAAGCCTCATTTAAAGATGAAAACTAACAGTGTATCATTGTTGTTGTGGATGTATGTAAATATTGGGGGTGTAAATATTAATAAGTCTGTTGTGTAACAGTTTAGGATTTTGGAATCTGCTTGTTTTACTGTGGCTCTTATATATATATATATATATATATATATATATATATATATATATATATATATATATATATATATATATTAGAGATGGACTGCTCAGCGTTTTTGAGGCCAATAGCCGATACCGATCAAGGACGGGGCTATTAGACACTGCAGGGCTACATATTATTAGCACAAGCAAGTCATGAAACATGGTCTAAACTGGTTTATTATCATTTTTAACGAGCTCATATGAAACAGTATAATATTTGTAACTAAATTAGAAGTTGGTCTATGTGGGAGTAAACCGCTTGATACAGCTCCGGAAGAGCAACATCTGAAAAGTATCTCTACTAGGAACAGCAGAGCGTGGATCCAGGTGGAATATTAAGCAGCAGAATGAACGTCTTTTACAGCCGAGAAGAGCTGCTTATCTAGAACTATAAACTCAATCACTCTGGCTGTGGTTCTTTAGCTCTCTGGCTGTTACTGCTGCTGTACTGTTTGTACCAGTCAGATCTGGTCTGTATGGTGTTCTGGGTTATCTGTTTTGTGTTAGCTGCGTGTGCTAGCTCTGCTGTTTGCTGATACTCACTGTATTCAGCTGTGTGGTGTCTCTGAAGTGCTGTATCAGATTACTGTGTTAAATGTCTTTGTTTTGGTTCCTCTGCGAGAGACGCTAATTTTACTAATTTTACAGATGTTATAAACTGTCCTGGATGAGTTTGAGTCACATACGGTAACAAACTGCCAGACTTCTTTCCGCACATGCAGTGAACGCTTAAACTGTTCTCGCGAGGCCGCTGCTTTAGTCAGTCTGACTAAAATGAAACGGTATGTATTTCCACCTAGTGGTTCAGATAGGAATTGCAAGGAGCTGACCGGACCGGGTTCTCCTCTTCCTGGATGAAGCGCTAGCTGGAAATGCAGAAATTAGGCTCATTTGTTTAACGCCATCGATCCCTTCTCGAGATCGGTCGATCGCTGATCACATATTTTGATTAAAAATCGAATATATATGTGTGTGTGTTTTTGAAGCAGGGCCAACAGTGTTTGAGGTATGCTAGCTCTATGTACTGAACTCCCCTTATTCAACTATAACAATATAGATATCGTTTTATATTCTATGAGACATTTATTGATTTATTTTAATTTTTATTTTGACTTCTAATTTTGAAAACAAAACTAGAACAACTGGCCATTTTTACAGGATATGAAATAAATGAAGGATACGCAGTACCAAACGTACCACGTCTGCTGCCGTACTAAATCAGTGTATGGTATACTATTAGTAGTCATGTATTTAAAATATCTCTACCTCTTTCAGTCTGTACTGTGAAAAGCACGACCCGAAGCGCCCCAAAAACCCTGGTAAGTGTTTAACTGTGTTAAACTTTGTCACCAAATGAAGTGAACTCATATAACATATTTTTTATATGTATTATTTTGTTTCTGTGTTTATTCCAGAGAAGCTGCAAGTTTCCGCAAATGAATCACTTTGTTCAGTTTCTACCTCCAATGGGACAAAGAGACCAAGACTAGATGACAGTCATGCAGGAACATCATCTGGGGTCAGTACACAGTTAACACTCTGTGAAAAAAAGTTAGTGTCTGCGCCACCTTAAAATTTTGAGTTAATTGAATTTTAAATATCAAGTTAACATAAAAAGAATTTGGGTTTTATGGCCAGAGATTCAAAAATTTAAGGCAGCACAGACACTAACTTTGTTCTTTTCATTTCCTTTACAGTACAGACACATTGGTCTCTCCTGTAAAGTTGCAATTTTGGAGATACTTGCTTTTCATTGGACAGCGACGATATCCCCATGCTTACTTGTAGTTACCTTGAAAATCAAATAATTACTTTTCACAACCTCCTGAATTTGAACTGGGCCTAAAAATTCTGACCAACATCAATTTACATTTATATGAAATATTTGTTTTATTTTAGACTCTAATATTTGCAGTTAAATAGTGGTTTGATTAATATGTTTGTTTAGTAATAGTAAGTTTTTAGAACAGTACAATGAATAATAAGTTACCCCGGCTTCTGTTTATCACCTTCAGTTTTTCTTTAGTTCTTTTAGTTTAATTTTTGTTATTCATGCTAAACGTATTCATGCTTTAGATTTAACTTTAGATTTAAATACATTTACTTTTCACAGATGCAGTTCATATCACATTAACACTGCGTCTATAATAGGTGCTAAACAGTGGTTGATAGTTTCAGTCAAATAATATATATCCATCAGGTCCGGATTTAACCCCTTAATATAGCAGTCTTATAATATGCTAAGACTTATTACCTGTAACTACATGGTCTGTAATGCAAACTGCATTTATTCACTATTTCTTATGGTATAGAAGTGTGTAGTTAATCTTGGCCATGGTTCTGGACATTTAGGGGTTAAACATGTTAAAGCTCAGAGGCACACCTATTTTCCCTCATCATCTGGAGATCCTGAGTTCAAATCTCACCTGTCCTGCACCCAAAGGTGCTGCTTATCTACAGTATTATTGGTAATTCAGATGTCCTGTAGTCGGTACTTAAGTATTTGTGCTGTGGTAAGATTAAAAAGTTATATAATTTTGCCTGATTTTTTTATTTGCCGTTGTCATGCCTCCCGATGTCACCCAAGATCCAGTGGACGATAAGGACTCCCAGAAGTCTCTGTCCAGTCACACGACTCCCAACCAGAGTCATGTGACGTACCACTGATCCTGGTCACCAGAGAACTGATTACCATCACCTGTTCCATGTGTACTAAAGTTCTGTTTGGTTGTTTACTGGTTGCCAAGTTTTGTCTCTTAGAGCATCACTCAGCATTACCTTACTTTGTCGGTTGTCTGTCTGTGTATTACCTTGTTTACATTTTTCCTGACTACGTCTGTGGTCTAGCCCTGTTTACCGTCTTGCCTGTTATGACCTTCGTCTGTATTGTCGTCTCTGCTATCGGTACGTCCTCTGGTATTGTTTTTGTCTCGCTGGTTTTGATCTGGACTGTATTCGACTATGCCTTTAATTTTTCCCTCTTTAATAAAGCCTGTCCATTTGAATCTCTGCACGTGTCTCTACCCTGTCGTGTCCTGAGAGAAAACTTGGCCCCGTAGTGATGGGTTCATACTACAACACCAATAAGATCATGCAACAGGAGCCTAGTTTACACCTCCCACCAGTTACAGAAAGACAAAACCTGGCAACCAGTGAACCACCAAACAGGTGGTGATAATCAGTACTCCGGTGACCCAGATTGGTGGTACATCACATAACTCCGGGAGTTAGAGTCCTCATTGTCCACTGGATCAATGGGAGGCATGACAGTCGTTGTCATTTTTTTAAGTTCTGGTGAGCAATTGTTGGTCGGTGCTGTTTGAACACACTATCATGACTAACTTAAATTGTTTGTTTAAAAAATAAAGATAAAAAGTCAATTTCTGGCAACTTAATAGCTTAATTTAATATTTTTGAGGACGTAGCTTGTTAAAATTAGTTAAAATTTCCCTGCACACCTGTAGCAACAAATCTTATTGTGAATCTTCGTGAATCTTCTAGGTTTTTATGTTTGTGTGTTAGTAGCTTAGTTAAATTGTGTTGGTCTATAATTGTGACTTAAACAACAGTCAGATTTTGTTATAAATCAGTGCATAAATCGTGGTAATTTCAGAGTTTACTTGTAACTGTTATGCACAGGTACCAGCACCATTTAAGGTGGAATGGAAATTTTCAATAAGAAATCAATTTCAGCATCATTCTTCTGAAGCTAGAAATGGTGTTTGTTTTTGGTTTTCTTTTTTATTCCTTGTACTTTTTCTCATCATGGAGAATCAGCCTTTAGCGAGGCGGGGCATCTAAACAATTTTGCAACCAGAGTTTGTGCTTACAGTGGTTGGTGAGCAGTGTCAGTGTTGTTTCTCTGTACTGATATTGACTCTGCATTGAACTGTATATGCTCATAATAAAGTTGGAGAGTTTTGGCTTTACAGCAGAAGTTCAGGGGTTGTGGTCAGAGAGGAGTGAGGAGAGGCAGGCCAGTAAGACAGAGCTGTATAGCAGGGTTGAACAGAGCAGACAGCAAACCATATGTCAGGTCACATCAGCAGTCTGAAATTAGAATCTTAGCACGTAGAACTACGTTTATTAACGTAGATGCAGTGGGACGCGGTGTAAAATGTTAATAAATGTATTAAAACAAAATGCAATGATTTGAAAATCTTATAGACTCAAATTTTATTCACAATAGATCAGAGAACGCATATCTCAGATGTTGAGAGTGAGACATTTTGAGCTCATTTACTACTTGTTGGCAGAAACGCTTCTCAAAAATGTTAGGACAAGGACAACAAAAGCTTAGAAAAGTAAGTAGTTCTAATAAAAATCAACTGGAGAAGCAATTACAAAAAGACTATTCTGGAAAAAAACTGTCTAAAAATTGTGGAAAAAATTCAGAAAAATGTTCTTCAATGTAAAATTGCACAGACTTTGGATATTCCACCATCTACAGTACATAATATCATCAAAAGATTCAGAGAATCTGAAGCACTAGGAGCAAGGCCAATTACAGCAATGGATGCTCGTGATCTTCAGACCCTCAGGTGGCTGAAAATCAATCCATGGGTCTGTAAACACAGTTCACTGCGAAATCCACAAATGCAAAGAAGAAACCATGGTCCAGAAGCACCAGTATCTTCTCTGGGCCAAAGCTCATTTAAAATGGACTGAGGCAGAATGGAAAACTATTCTGTGGTCAGATGAATTCAAATTTCAAATTCTCTTAGGAAAACTTCTTTGCGGACTGAAAAGGAGACAGAGACATCATCTAGCTTGTTATCAGTGCCCAGTTCAAAAGCCTTCATCTCTGATGGTCTGGGGTTGCATTAGTATCTATGGCATGGGCAGCTTATACATCTGGAAAGACTCTATCAAGGCTGAACACTATATAGAGGTTTTAGAACCACATATGCTCTAATCCATCCAGACAGCGTCTCCTTTAGGAAAGGCCTTGCATATTTCAGCAACACAGTGTTAAGCCACATACTGCATCCATCACAACAGCATGGCTAGTCTGAATGCTGAACTGACCAGCCTGAAGTTCAGACCTTTCACCAATAGAAACATTTGGCACATCATGGTTATATTGTGAATACAGTATGGGTCTATGAGATTTGTAAATCATTGCATTCTATTTGAAATTGGTCTATGTAGCTAACATACATAGTCGAGTCACATTATAATGACCACTTCTTGCTTTCGACGGCAGTGTAGGTGGCAGCATTATGGTCTGGGGATTGTTTTTCTGGCATTCTCTGGGCCCTCTCATATGATTTGGGTCCGAATCCATCCTTGCAGATCACGTACACCATGCAGGCTCATTGTCCTCCCTGGGGTGGAGGGGATCTTCCAGAAAGACCATGCAACACGTCACACAACTAGAAATGTCCCACATTGGTTGGAAGAGCTGACCAAGACTTCCAAGTACTACATGGACCCCTAATTCCTCGAACTTGAACCCAATTGAGCATCATGATGACTTGTGTCATCTTGTTTCTTGGTCTATGGATCCTCCTCCATGCTCCCTCCACTAGCTGTGGGATGCACCAGATACCTGTGACAACCTACCAGGACCTAGCTGCTGTCTGTGCAGCACACAGTGGTTACCCTGGATATTAGCTGGTGGTCGTAATAATGTGATTTGACTGTGTATTTAAAAAAGAATTGGGACACTTGAACTGTCTGTATTTTTCAGCCCCCAGACCACCAGTAATTTGAGTTTGAGACCCATGGCTTCTGTAGTGGCAGAGTTTTGGCTTTGCAGCAGGTGGTTAGCTGCAAAGGTCAGAGAGGAACGAGGAGAGGCAGAGTAGTAAGGCAGGCTTGAGCAGAGCAGACAGCAGGCTGGTCTTGTCTCAGGTAAGCCAGTTACATCAGCAGTCTAGTCCAGTCTAGAATTTGAATCTTAGCCCCTAGAACAGGAGTCTCAAACAGGGTCTGCCCTATATCCAAATTTAACCCTGAATGGCTAAATATTTACGTTTGACAGATTAGATTCCCACCTTAAATTACATTACCAGTTCTGGAAATGTTGAGATATTTTTTTGAGAATGACTTTCGTTGATTATGTTACAGGCATCAATTTCAAAATGTGTTTATGTTTACAAAATACAAAAAATAAGTTCAGCTAGAACATTAAAAGTGAAGTAAAGGTTTGACAGAATTAACAAATCATCAGTGTGACTGTAATGTATCCACAGCTAACAACTAAAGCTATTATTCAAATCTGCATTTGTAGATTCAGTTATCATGCAGTGGTAGATACAGCATGTCAGAATTAAGAAATAATTGGAATTATGCAAACAAATTCACTGAGAATGCAGGTTTAACTGCTTGTTTTTCAACATATTGCTCACAAATACGACAATGAGAGACCAGGAACACAGCGCTGTCCCATACAATACAATTTAATTAATCACTAAAACATTTTTTAAACACTACCAGAAATAATATTAATAATAAATCTTAATAGTAGTGGTAGTAGTAGTGGTGGTGGTAGTAGCAATGGTAGTAGTGGTAGTGGTGGTAGTAGTAGTGGTAATGGTGGTAGTAGTAGTGGTAATGGTGGTAGTAGCAATGGTAGTAGTGGTAGTGGTGGTAGTAGTAGTGGTCGTGGTGGTAGTAGTGGTGGTAGTTGTAGTGGTAGTGGTGGTAGTAGTGGTAGTGGTGGTAGTAGTGGTGGTAATGGTGGTAGTAGTAATGGTCGTGGTGGTAGTAGTGGTGGTAATGGTGGTAGTAGTAATGGTCGTGGTGGTAGTAGTGGTAGTGATGGTAGTAGTGGTGGTAATGGTGGTAGTAGTAGTGGTCGTGGTGGTAGTTGTAGTAGTGGTGGTAGTTGTGGTAGTAGTGGTGGTAATGGTGGTAGTAGCAATGGTAGTAGTGGTAGTGGTGGTAGTAGTAGTGGTCGTGATGGTAGTAGTGGTGGTAGTTGTAGTGGTAATGGTGGTAGTAGTAATGGTCGTGGTCGTAGTAGTGGTAGTGGTGGTAGTAGTGGTGGTAATGGTGGTAGTAGTAGTGGTCGTGGTGGTAGTGGTGGTAGTAGTGGTGGTAATGGTGGTAGTAGTAGTGGTCGTGGTGGTAGTAGTAGTAGTGGTGGTAATTGTAGTGGTAATGGTGGTAGTAGTGGTAGTGGTGGTAGTAGTGGTGGTAATGGTGGTAGTGGTGGTAGTAGTGGTGATTTGTAGTGACAGAAAAAAATGCTAATAAGCATGCAGTACTATGCAAGTTGTAGATACTGACCAAGATGCACATCCCTCTGCCACACACTAAAAATTTAAAAAGTTAGTGAATAAATGAATAAATCAGTCAATAAATCAATCAATCAATTTTCTCCCTGCACTTGGGTCCACCCTCTTACCGGAACCGTGACAAACACTTTACTTTTAAATTATTCAAAAAGTATTAATACAGTAAGTAGCGGCTTTATGTACGTCAGTGTAACACTAAAGCAGTGGAGAGGTGGATACATAAACAGAGTATCTTTAATGGAGTTCATGGTGATAAGACATGAATCCAAAATAACAAAACATACATACAGATCCAGACAGGGAGCAAACAAGGAGTCTAAGTAGCAGAAGGAAAATAGGAACACCTGAGACGGGGAGGAGACACAAACAAGGAGCGGGTGATGGCTGTGAGAAGAAGGCGGAGACAAGGAGGAGCAAACAATCAAAACAAACATAAGCATATGGTACAAAGACACAAGAGTAAACAAAGACGGGCAGGCATAAAGAGAAACAGGACAAGGTGTGACCGTCAGTGTGTTTATTCAAGCCTTTCCAAGCTTCTCCTTCTATAAACAACCCAGTATTATTAACAGTTCTCATCTAATACCTGCTTTGACTGCTCAGTACTTCATTAAGCTAAATCAAGATTGCTGCTGAAGGAACTGAATACATTCATACAATGTCTGGGTGGAGAAATCTGGAAATACACTTTGTTCTTCAAACTGGAGCTCAACATATGATCTACTTCTCTCAGAATTAGATATTCATGTTACTTTGTATTGTATTAAGGCTTATTTTACATGTATTGCTATCTGAGGCTCTTACTGGTGAAAATACACTTATAGATAAAAGCTTTATACAATGAGCTTAGGGGTCTAAGACTTTTGCACAAGTTTGAGACCTCTGACTTTGTACTTTTGACCCTCTGTATTTGCCCCATCTTTGCCTTCATGCCCTTAACAAATGAGTGGAGAAGTTTTGGCTTTGCAACAGGTGGTCAGCTGTGAAGGTCAGAGAGCAGTGAGGAGAGGCATAGCAGTAAGACAGAGCAGTAATGCATGGTTGAACAGAGCAGCCAGCAGGCAGGTCTTGTCTCAGGTAAGCAAGTCATTGTCAGAGTAAACATGACATCACGGTGCTGATAACAAAGAAAGATAGCAGCTTAGCACAGAACTAGTTTGATTCTGGCTACTAAAACACTAACATAAGTTTAGATGATAATGATTGGAGCTCTGCTGGAACACGTAAGGATGATAGAAAGTAATATCTGAGAGGGCAAAAGTCAAGTGACTGGCGTTGGTGTGTCAGAAATCTAAAACCATAGCTATATTTTTAATTTGCTGGAAAACAGCACAAAACATGGCAAGCATCTCCAGAGCTAGGAGAAAACCCACCACTCCACCCGTAACCTTATAATTAAAACTTGAAATATTCAATTAATAAACCTAAAACAGCACAACATTTCTTCTTAAAAACTAAACTACTTACAATGTGATGATATAGCATGTATTTCCAGCATGGCTACAGGACCCTTACTAGGGCGGCGTATGCCCTGCGTACATCATTTTAGTCCTGTACTTAAATTATCTAACCGGGTGCAGCCCCTTCAACGGAATCAACATAATTAAAAGAGGTTAGAATACGCCGTCAGGGTTTTCACTTCTTAATCCTCTCATGTTGGGCTGATTCAACTACATGGTATGATGACTCAACTCTTCATTTACATAGTGGTATTAAGAGACAGGTTGGGCCGAGGCGATACAACACGATACATAGACATGTTCGAGACTGTTATTTTTCACATTCTGTTTAGGGGTGTAAGAAAATATCGATATATCGAATATCAGGATATTATGTTTGGTGATACTGTATCGATTCTCAAAACACAGTGTTGATACACAGATTCCTGGCAGACAGTGAATCATTGTGTGTTGTGTTTAAACCTCTGACCACCAGATGGCAGTGTTGTAATCCATTTTCAGCTCCACTCCAACATTAACAAGCAGCACAAGGGCGCAATGCTATTGTAAGCACTGACTAACCTGTTCATATAGTGGAGTGTTTTAATAATAGAATTATAGAATAGAATAGAAAAATAGAAAAAATTACAGTATATCACTTTGCTTGCAGTATCGTAGTATATCGTGATTTATTGAATCGTGACCTCTGTATCACGATTTGTATTGAAATGTATTTGTATTTGAAATGTTTTAAGCTAAATATCTTATAAATTGCCACTTTACAGCCAAAATTAAACCTGTTCTGTAGTGTGTGTAGTACTTAGTGTCCATCGATGAGTCTGAGTGAGTACTGAGTGAGAGCCTCTGAAATATAAATGGGTGGAACGTGTTTATTTGGTTCAGACATGGAATAGAAACCTGGTGTTGTTTTTAAGTATCATGGTTACTTTATTACCAGTATACTGCCCAATCCTGGACAGGCTCAGTAGTGGTTCCTCTCCTGAAAAGCAGAACACTTGCTTCAACACAGTTTCACTGCATACAGTTGTGATTGGAGGTTTACAGACAGTCTTAATGGATATAAATGTATTGGGCTTTGGGAGCTGAAGTTGGTGTACAGGTTTTGACATAGTCAGGCACAGCCCAAAGATCCAGCAGGGCACAGGCCTGACGTGAACTCGAAGCTGCTGTAACATCGTTGTAACTGTCTACAGTACAGTCAAGCATTTTACATCACCTTAGACTAAGCAGCTGCCTCTGCTATTAAAGATATGTCACAGCTTTAAACTCAGCTAAGGTTTGCAGTTGACCACATGGACTAAGTTTAATGGTCAGATAAAACGAAGATTGGGTTGTTTGGCCACAGTGGCCAGAGGTATGTTTGGAGGAGTAAAGGTGAGGCATTTAACCCCCAAAAACATTCAACCCCCCCAAAACACCAGCATTGAAATAGGATGGGACTGTTTCAGCTCACGCCCACTTTACATAAAGACTCAGTCAGAGACTGCCTCAGTCCGAGACTGCCTCTACCTGTGCAGTTTCTAAAGCTTTGCTATCCAGATTTCAAACAGAGACTCTTCTTTGGTGTTTAGTTTATTAAACTGTAAATACTGTTTGATTAGAGGAGGATAGGTCTCCCCTTGTGAGTCTTGGTTCCTCCCAAGGTTTCTTCCTCCAGTCTGAGGGAGGTGTTCTTGCCACTGTTATCTCTGACTCGCTCACTGGGGGATGTATGTTGTAACTGTCTGTCTTCAAAACTTCTGTGAAGCTGCTTTGTGATAACACCGTTGTAAAAAGCGCTACACAAATAAACTGAACTAAATTGAATTATACCAGCTGTGAAACATGGTGGTGGTAGCATTGTGCTTTGGTGCTGTTGTGCTGCCAGTGGTACTGATAAATTGTAAAAAAAAATAAAAGCTTAGAATAATGAAGAAGGACGACTACTTTTTCTGCATGACCTCCAACCATCTGTTAAAAAGTTGAAACTGGGACACAATCGTGATGCTCCAGAAGGACAATGACCCCAAACACACATTAAAGCTAGTTTTGTAAAGGACAAATGCAGGCTAACAATAAGCTTTTGGAATGGCGTTCTTGACTGCAACAGTATTAAAAACTATTTTAAAAAAAAGCTTAAAAATGAGGTTCTTGTTTAGAAACTGGTGAAACAGAAGTGGTCACATTGCTATGGCACGTTTAACCAAATATTAAGTAAGCTATATAAATATTTGTAACCTGTATGTATATTTTTGACCCTGTTGATTATAGAACACCAAAAAAACGATGTAGTGTTACATATTTGTTCTGCCTCAAAATAAGAAGAGTTCAAAGAAATTATTGCAAAGCAAATATTGCCATGACATTCAGGTTTATGATGATTGTATGTAAAACTTCAGACCACGGCTGCATATAGAAGAAAGTTTCCTTTTCATTAACCAAATGAAATGACTCGACTCTTCTCTTACTATTTTTTTTTCCTGTGTTTTCTCAACAGAGTGATTCCGGTACATCTATAAGGTATGTGTAGGTGAATGTAATTGTTTATGTGTACGTGTTTGCTCATTGGCTAACATCACAAGTTCAAATGCTCTACTTTGTGTCTTTAAGGATGATGGGCAGGAAGAGGAAGTTTGAACCGATACTCATTGACTCTGGTAAGTTGTTTTTCAGCGAGGGGGATCCCCTTTAAAAGAGTAAGATGTTAGATTCATGTACACACTGCGCTGTGCTTTGTAGGTTTACGCTGTCTGTAACCACTCAGTTGCTGCACAGTTTATAAAGCCAGCTTTACCTCATTCATCAATCTAAAGGGTTACCTGTAGGGCCATCACAGTTATTACACAATCACCTAATCGCAATTACTTGGGATGAGCGCAAATTTTTAATTAAATAATAACTTTTCAGATTTGTTAGATTTGTGCAACAAGCAGAATTAAAATTTTTGAATTTAATATTTGGAATTTCAAATTTTGGGTGGGTGTGCAGAGCATATAAACTGAAAAAAAAGAAAGCAGTATGTATCATTGAGACATAAAACTTGAGTTTCACATCACACCACTCTATTTAATTATGCATAACAATAAAAAAATCTATGTAATTTATTTTTAATTCTTTCTCTAGGTCTAAATTTTGTTGTAGACCAAATAAAAAAGCTCATAAAATGAGAACATCCCCTGCAACCCAGAACCCACATTTACAGTACAGGAGCCTGCGAAGTGTACCTCTATGGATAGCATCCTTTATTTGACTTGACACTTTAAGCAGCACATTAAAAGAAATCAATATTTAAAGACGTCTGAATAAAGCGTCTTGTTCTTTGTGCTTCAGGAGAATCTGACCCTGAATTAACGTGTGCGCCAATAGAAATAGATCAGGAAGAAATCACACCACCGAAACAACATCAGGTGAGTCTCAGCACACACAGCTCGTTTGATTTGTCACTAATTTTAGATTTTTTTTTTTTACTTGTGTTGTAATGAAACAGGCTTTGTAACCCAACCACTACTGTACCTGTTAAAATCTGAATATAAAAAAAACTGTTCATTTACCAACAAAACCTTGATTTACTAAAAAGTCCAACAGTCAGTGTTTACAGGTAAATGTGTGAAGTTTAAAGTCACATGCAACAGTATTTACACCCCAGTAGAACACAGTAGTTTCTTATTTTTTTTAAGTTAAACTTCATTTCTAAAGTTAACATATACACTTTTTCTGGTAATTGTAGTGCACAGTATCTAAAACAATTATATATAAAATGTGCCATAATTTTGTGCCAAAAAACAAACAATTTTACAGCAAATGATAACTTTAATTTAACCTTTTCTTTAATTTTATTTTTGAGTAAAACTTATTCGTAGTTTTTATACAGTACACATTTTATGTTTTATTTTTATCTCCAGTATGTGAAATTCAGCAGATGTGTGTTGTTCTGTAGAGAAAACTTATTTTTACTTCAAATCAACAGAACATGTCGTTCAGTCTGGGGTACCCATACAGTGTAACACATACATGTATATATATGTTTAGATATATGTTACATTGTTTGGGTGCCTCCCACACACACACACAATATAAATTACACATCACTAGCTTTAGAACACTACCAGCAATTGATTGTGTGGACTAGGGGTGTTTAAAAAATAGATTTTTCTATTCAAATCGATCTTCATTTGGATAATCTGATAACGATTTGTATAAACCTGAGATCGACCTTTAAAATTTGCATTCCAGTAGCCACCTGCACCCCCAACTCCCCCCCACCCCACCCCAGTTTCGCGTGAACAGCCATTGTTTTTCGTGCAACGAGATCTGTCTGGGAGCGCACATCAGTTAAGCATGGCTGGAGCACAAGTGAAGGCGCCCCAGAACTTGAAAGCAGATGTCTGGCTACATTTGGATTCAGAAACCAGGACGGTATATAAACATATAAACACTAATGTTTTTTGTAATGATAGGTTGAGTGTTCCTTGTACGTTTACCACATTAGTTCTCTGAAAATCTCTTTTCATATTCAAACAAAACATATTACTATAACTGAAATATCTCGAAATGAATCGATATTGAATTGAATCGAATCAGAAATCAAATTGAATTGGGACCTTGTGAATCGGGATCAAATACCCAGCCCTAGTGTGTGTGTGTGTGTATATATATATATATATATATATATACATATATATATATATATATATATATATATATATATACGGTTCGGGTCCAGACCCAGACGTTGTCCAATGCGGACTCAAAGCGATAAACTATAGAGAAGAATTTAATTTCGATGTTGTTTATTTTGAGTGGCGGATCTTTTCTAGTCTTTACAGTAGATGGGTTTTGCGTGTGATGTAAGATCAGCACTCCTGGCGCTCCTGAGCCAATCAGATCTGTGCATATTCGTGAGTGCAGTGAGCACACAGGCAAGATACGAAGCAAGAAACAGCAGTCTTAGAAGAAAGCGAGTCAGAAAGAATAACGTGTTTCAAAAAACAAAAGTCAACAGTGAAAACTGACTGTTTAACCAGGAATGGACCGAAACTTGCTCTCTAAGTTTTGGAGAATACCGCTCTGTTAAACCAACATGTCAATCTGTGAAGCTGAGTTAACAAGAAGATGCACGTTTTATTTACTTTCTCTATGAATAAACACTTTAAGACGCTTTTTTTTTCAAAAGCAAAGTTGTTAATGGTATAAAATGCTGATACTCACTAGGCTACGTCAGTATACATGATATGGCACTGAATCATAACACAAGTTAGAACTGACGATGGTCCGGACCTTGGCCTGAGGAACTCTCCTCTAACCGGACCTTAATGACTCTAATTAAATAACCCTGCTTTAAAGCATTACGGGATGCTTTATTATGGTGGTCCAGGAATAATTCCACAAGTGTTATATAGTTTTGATGTCTTTGATTGTCTTCCTGCTTGCTGTCTACTTCAGGTCTATCCCTGGCAGTAGTATTTGTTTTATTGCTCTGGACTTTACTCTGACTTTACTCTTATCTTCTGTTCTCAGCAGTCGACTCCTGTCCCGGAAGATAAGAGGTAGGGACGTCTCAATATATACAACCACTCCAACTGTACTTTGTATGTTAGCTACTCAGACACTTCTTTTGAGGAACTCATCATGACTTCTTATCTCACATGACAGGAACAATGAGGAACCCAGAGCAGATACCACAGGTAACCACAGCATGTCTGTATCACAAAAAGCATGGCTGCATAATCTCAGTAATTCATTAGCTTATCAATAAAACTCTTCTTCTTTTGACCAGGAGTTGATTGTCCTAGTGAAGATGGGGATGAAACAGATCTGGAGGCGGTAAGTACCTGTGGAGATCCACCACATTATCAAATGTTCCGACACACATACCTTGGTTTTTCTTATTTTTACTAATTTAGTAAAAAAAAACAACTATAAAATAACCAGAATAAAACATCTGGTTGTGTTTAAAGAATGTTTAGAGTGTCTTTTAGAAATGAGCTCATTTGCTCTGATGCAGGTTTACATACTTTGAACATTCTAACCAGCAGCTTCATGATGAGTCACATGAGCTGCTGCTCTAACAGGACTGAAGAAGATAGTGTACATGCTGAGATATTTGTTACTGCCATTGTTTATTTAAATACAGTAAAATGTTGTTTTTAGATATTTTTTTGTATGTGGGCACCAACTTCACTATTAAACTTGTGTTTTAACCCATTCAGATCAAAACTTCTTTATAATTACAAACATACATATTCAGTTAGGTGCATCCAAACTTTGAATTGTTGTGTATGTTTATTGCGGCTACATTCTACGGCTAGGAACACATCGTTCCATCGTTTATACATGATAGACTGGAGTCGATTGGCTGTGGTTTCAGCAATTGGCCACAGACTGAAACCCATGTCACACCATACTTAACTGGTTATTTGCAAAGTTCTGTGATTCTGTAGACTGATTAATAATAGTTGTTTATGGTTTTGTATAGCCCCTATAAAGGTTGGTTTTAGGTCCAGGTCATCTCTGGCCACAAGAGGGTGGTGCTCTACAAATTAGTGCTAAGACAAATAAGCTCAACTTCCAAGACCTTGAGTCCTCTTCATTTACGCTGCCCCCTTGAAGGCTTTTTACTAAATTCTGCCACAGAACTTAGATCTTTCTGCTCTGCTTCTGAGACCAAACACCATTATTTGTGGTGGCTGAACTAGTTGGGTTCCTGAGTTCAACCACACAACTCTGGGTGAAATGTTACAGCACCAGATTGTTACTATGTCAAGCTAAAGCCTTTTACACCAGCCATGTTTGGCTGGGTCTATTCTTGATGTGTGCAATGCACAGCATTTTCTAAGCACAACCAATAAAGAAAGCACTGATATGCTGTAAGAGTATACAGTCTAAGCTAATAAACAAATCAGCACATAGATGAGGTGATAGATATTCCTAGAGTAGGTTAACCCACATGTATCTTGGTATATTGTTAGTGTTATATAATAACCACCCCGCCCGGACAGCAGCTAGATGGACTGGGAGACACATTGAGGTCCTGGTAGGTTGTCACTGTTGAGAGTGTTTTCCACGTGGATGAGTGGTCCCAGAGGATGCCATAAAAACATTCCCCAGACCGGAACACTGTCAGTGATTAACCAAGTGCATCTAATGTACCTTACTATAAAACGACTGTCACAAAGCTTCATCTGTTTATTAATTAGATTCAATTTACATCAGTGAATTTGAGCCCATTTAGTAAAAGGAGTCAGTGAAAGGAGAATCGTCAGGCACTGACGAGAAGGTCTGCCTTAGTTCATTCCAATCCCTGAAAAACAGCCCCAGACCATTATTCCCCCTCCACCAAACTTTGCATTTCTGTACTGTTCACCTGGGATCTGGAAAGCCCAGATTCATCCTGTGCTGGTGTTGCTTTCAGTTTCTAACAGTGAAATATTGTTCCTGAGAATCTGCTTTGAATTTGAAGCTCCTGATATTCAAAAGATTCAAAACACCCCAGGGGCTGATATCTTGATAATCTCTGTCTGCATGTAGTTCCTACAACTCGAACGGCAGACAAGCCAGTAAGAAATAAAAAAAAAAAAATAGATAAATAGTATTTCTGAACATTAAAAAATACTTACGTGTGTCATTTGGTGCGCTTTGACTGCTGTAGCGTGAAACCAACCAAACCAGATGAAAAAGATACAACAATCCAACTTAAGTAAACATACTAGATGTTAAAACTGTCTTAGTGCTTAGTAGTAATGTGTATGACTAAACTAACCAAACTAGCCATTTCTGTTGTCTGTACAGCTTGCACTGGGTATGAAAAGGCTGTATGGCTTTGTCGCCCCCTCTGGTGAAATCAGAAACTGTCTTAGACAAACACAATATGTGACTGCAATAAACTTTGGTTTTACATAATGACATTGTTGAATTTTTTTTTTTTACTTTTTTTGCTGCTTTGGTGTTCCAGATGGGTGTATACAAGTGATCCCTACCTCTCTTCACTGTGAACATACTTCCTTGTAAGTAAGTTATCTGTCTCTGATTGCTTCTCAGGATGCCGAGTCCCCGAGTTTGTTACGTTCGGAGTACCTGCAGGAGAACGTCCCATTCAATGTTATTATAGACTCGGGACCTTCTGTAGAGTCAGGTACGTCACCTTCTCATACAAACACTTTCACGTATTAATGCAACTAGCGTTGAGCTCGGTTAAAGATGATCGATTCCAGTTCTGATTCAGATTCTGCTTATTGATTAGGTTAGTATGGATTCCAACATAAAGAAAGAATATCTTTATGTTTTAATTATGGTTGCGCTTTGCAAAACTATGTTATTATTCATTCGTTGCTTTCTGCCAGATCCTTGCCGTGTCCGGTATGATTGTGTGATTTAGGCTTGTGTACTGCTTTTTGATAGAGAATGAATAGGATGGAAAAGTGCACGCCAATCTACTGAACTTCTACTCGACTGAAAGACACAGTTTCGCATACACTGAGTCAGGGCTGACCCCCCACCATGAATTCATTATTGGTTTGACCCACACTCGTTTGTTTGTTTGTTTTTCCCCCATTCCTCTTTTTTCCCCATAGAGTCCTATTCATTTTCAGTCCCTCCCAGAAAATCATGGTTTCATTTAACCTATAGCCTCCAAACTGCATGTACTCAATCAGGGCAGATCCTCAAACACTAATCTAATTTTTCGTTTATTCATCCCTCGTTCCTCCCATAGGTTCCCATTCAGTTTCGGCTGAACTCAAACATCATGGTTTCATTAAAACTACAGCCACCAAACGGCCTATACTCACTCGGAGCAGATCTCCAACCTCTAATCCATAGACATACCTAACAGTAGAGATTTTTTCTTTGGCTTTCCTATTTAATTAATGGTGTCTCAGCCACTCCGAAAGGATGTAGCTCTTGTACTACCAGTACTGTCACTGCTCTGTGCTACTCCTTGGATTTTTCCCAGTAAAGTCACATCCCTGGCTGTACTCGAGGTGTTAGTAAGGTGCTAGTGCTGTCAGTTGAGCTCGCTAATATAGGACTCAGGCTTTACAGCCGTATTCAGAGGTGCAGCTTCCTTTACAACAGATCAGCCTTCCACATATATTACACTCTTTTCACAAAGTGGAGCCAAACCTTTTGAGTACATCTTATTGTTGGAGCCTATAAGAGAAAAATAACACAACATACACAGGTCCTGGCATCGTGGTTGTGTATTTGAAGCATGTATTAATTAAAATTTAGTAATTTCTAGGAATCAATAAGCAGAATAAAGCATTTTTTATAATCTGCATTACTGGAATTTAGAACCAGAACTGTTTTAATACCAACTCTAGTCACAACATTGCTTTTGTATGTGCTTGTTATTACACCCTTGAACAATTAACTTATTATTTAGCTATTAGTCTTATTATTCAGTAGCTACTATGTATTTCCCCTAATATATATATATATATATATATATATATATATATATATATATATTATTTTATATATATATATATATATATATATATATATATATATATATATATATATATATATAATTTTTTTTTTTTTTTTTTTATTATTATTTTTTGACAAATGTCATGCATGAGGTACTTACATTATATTGGAGGTTAATAACTATTTTTTTTTTTTTTTGAGAAAGGACCATCCATTAACATGTAGTAGTATATATATATATATATATATATATATCACTGTTGCCTCACAGCAAGACAATCGGGGTCGGATTCCTGGGTTGGATTATATATAAATACATATAATCCAGTATATACACACACTGACTGGCCACTTAAGTTCACCTCTTTGTTAGTACTTACCATATAGGAGTACTTTGTAGTTCTACAATTACAATTACAGGCTAAACTATACTCTCTTAACTTGTTCTTCAATGATTAGAACCCCTACAGGACCACCACAGAGCAGGTACATTAGGGAGGTGGATTATTCTCAGCACTGCAGTGACACTGGCGTGGTGGTAGACTGTCAGGGTGTGTTATATCACAGTTATATCACCAGTTAAATCTCACTGCTTTTTATTCTCTGCTCTAGAAATCAGCTTTGGCCCCTGTTCCCCCTCTCCTGGGCCTGCTCCTGCTGCTCCTGCTGCTGCTGCTCCTGCTGCTCTTGCTGCTCCTGCTGCTGCTGCTGATGCTGATGCTGTATGTAACACCGACGGATCTCTCTCATCCCCTGAGGATGCAGCTCCTCCTCACATCTTCACCACCACGGCAATAATACACCCGCCTGTGCCTAGCTGCCCCCCTCTCGACTCCCCTCCGCTGGGTGTCGTCGCTGCTGCTGAGTCTGCAGGGTCGCCCGACCGCTCCAATCCCAAAGCCCCCTCATGTGCAGAACCAGAGGAGGAAATTGCTCGTCCTGCGTCTCGGAACACAGCCACGCCGGATATGTCACATGGTCCACCAGGGGGGCCGTGCACACCTAATCAACCCGAGTGCCCCTTAGATCTCACTTCACCAACAAGGGAGCCCACTGCGTCCCCTCAGCCCCATGAATGCAGGGAGGAAGGAAGCGTGTCAGAAACTAGCGCTGCCCTTTTCTGGAGGAGGTGTAACGAGGTGGGCTGCACGGAGGCCATATTCGCAGATCTCACCCGTCAGATCAGCAGCTTGGCGGAGAAGGTGCAGGCCCAGCACGCCACACAGCAAGGTGAGTGCACATTATCAGTACTTTCTACTCCTTACATTTACACTCCATTATCAGTACTTTCCACTCCTTACATTTACACTCCATTATCTGTACTTTCTACTACTTACATTTATACTCCATTATCAGTACTTTCTACTCCTTACATTTACACTCCATTATCTGTACTTTCTACTCCTTACATTTACACTCCATTATCTGTACTTTCTACTACTTACATTTACACTCCATTATCAGTACTTTCTACTCCTTACATTTACACTCCATTATCAGTACTTTCTACTCCATACATTTACACTCTATTAGCAGTACTTTCTACTCCTTACATTTACACTCCATTATCTGTACTTCTACTACTTACATTTACACTTATTATCTGTACTTTCTACTCCTTACATTTACACTCCATTATCAGTACTTTCTACTCCTTACATTTACAACTCCATTATCAGTACTTTCTACTCCTTACATTCTACACTATATTAGCAGTACTTTCTACTCCTTACCATTTACACTCCATTATCTGTACTTTCTACTACTTACATTTACACTCTATTATCTGTATTTTCTACTCCTTACATTACACTCCATTATCAGTACTTTCTACTCTTACATTTACACTCATTATCAGTACTTTCTACTCCTTACATTACACTCCATTATCAGTACTTTCAACTCCTTACATTTACACTCTAATTAGCAGTACTTTCTACTCCTTACATTTACACTCCATTATCTGTACTTTCTACTTACCTTACATTTACACTCCATTATCAGTACTTTCTACTCCTTACATTTACACTCTATTATCTGTACTTTCTACTCCTTACATTTACACTCTATTATCTGTACTTTCTACTCCTTACATTTACACTCCATTATCAGTACTTTCTACTACTTACATTTAGACTCCCATTATCAGTACTTTCCACTCCTTACATTTACACTCCATTATCAGTACTTTCCACTCCTTACATTTACACTCCATTATCAGTACTTTCTACTCCTTACATTTACACTCCATTATCACTACTTTCCACTCCTTACATTTACACTCCATTATCAGTACTTTCTACTCCTTACATTTACATCCATTATCTGTACTTTCTACTCCTTACATTTACACTCCATTATCAGTACTTTCTACTCCTTACATTTTACACTCCATTATCAGTACTTTCTACTCCTTACATTTACACTCCATTATCAGTACTTTCTACTCCTTACATTTACACTCCATTATCTGTACTTTCTACTCCTTACATTTACACTCCATTATCAGTACTTTCTACTCCTTACATTTACACTCCATTATCAGTACTTTCTACTCCTTACATTTACACTCCATTATCAGTACTTTCTACTCCTTACATTTACACTCTATTATATGTACTTTCTACTTCTTACATTTACACTCCATTATCTGTACTTTCTACTACTTACATTTACACTCCATTATCTGTACTTTCTACTACTTACATTTACACTCCATTATCTGTACTTTCTACTACTTACATTTACACTCCATTATCAGTACTTTCTACTCCTTACATTTACACTCTATTATCAGTACTTTCTACTACTTACATTTACACTCCATTATCAGTACTTTCTACTCCTTACATTTACACTCCATTATCAGTACTTTCTACTCCTTACATTTACACTCCATGATCAGTACTTTCTACTCCTTACATTTACACTCCATTATCTGTACTTTCTACTCCTTACATTTACACTCCATTATCTGTACTTTCTACTCCTTACATTTCACTCCATTATCTGTACTTTCTACTCCTTACATTTACACTCTATTATCTGTACTTTCTACTCCTTACATTTACACTCCATTATCAGTACTTTCTACTCCTTACATTTACACTCCATTATCAGTACTTTCTACTCCTTACATTTACACTCCATTATCAGTACTTTCTACTCCTTACATTAACACTCCATTATCAGTACTTTCTACTCCTTACATTTTAAACATAGTCTCATTACTCCTATTTCATTTTCAGCTTGTTTTCATTCATGTACATTTATATTCCAGTAAAGATTATTGATAACATGCCTTTGAAGTTTGACTTTTGACCATTACAATACTTATAGAGAACTGGTCATCATATCTTCTGCTCCATGAAACACATGTTAATGTTCAGTAGTACACAGATATGCTTCTTTAATATATTTACATTGTACTAAAATACATTCATGTTCAATGGGCGTATATGCGGCTGAAACAGGAAGCCTAGCTCATCCCAAATTTATCAACAATAACATTTTAATATAACATTGTAGTCATTATGGCTTTTAGAAGAATGGGGATTTAGGGAGGTGGGCTTGTGCACTATAGACCCCTGTGGTGCGGCATAAGCTTTTGTCCTTAATGGCATTTTTATTTTCCTTACATTACTTTTACTTTTATACTTTAAGTAGGTTTTTTAGTACTTTTACACTTTTACTGGAGTAAAAAGCTTGAGTTAATATGTCAACCTCTACAGAAGTGTTTTTAAACCCTAGCATCTATGCTTCTACCTGAGTAAGGAATGTGAATACTTTTGACACTTTCATTAAAAGAAGGTTTCTTTCTCTTCTGAAAGGGTGCCGGAAATGATCGTACACTATCAGTCAAATGTTTGGACACACCTACACAAGTTTCTTGTTTTTACTATTTTAATATTGATGGTATTAGTTAATAATTGTGGAGACATCATATAAACCAAATACTATAAAATAACATTGTGGAACTAGAAAAGTGCATTTCCTGCATGGTACGGGGGATGAATAGACAGCAAGTAGACGAGTGCGGGTCAGTGTGTTTGGGGACCTGCCCTGAGTCAGTATATGCAGTTTGGTTGTTTGGGTGAACTCAAAAATGAATGGGATTCTATGGGGGGGGAAAGAGTAATGGAAAACATGACAAACAGACGAGTGCAGGTCAAACCAACAATGCAGTCATGGTATCACTGAGTCAGTGTATGCGAAAAGCAGAAGGACCTTAAAGGGAACTCCAGCTGGTAACACTTGTAAGCCTTAATATGGTGTAAAGACACCAAATTGTTAAGACAGGTTGTAAAAAATCACAAAAGTATCAGATTTATTTATAAATTTACACTTTTATTCTAAATATTTAACATTTGGACGCAGCCATTATCTCTGACGCGCAATGCCTGCTGGGTAGATGACGTCAAATGGTTGCAGTGCTAAACTTGACTGCGGTTGGAAGGAGTGAATGTTAGTTACTAACCTAGCTTAAAGAAAACCATGTGTTGTACATTGTGTTGTTGATGTTGTTTCAGTGAAAGGCAGTGGGAAGACTGCTATTAGTCTAAACAGCTTTCACAAACATAAACAAGGAGAATAGTTAGTAAAGCAGCGTGTGGACCAACACAGCTACCCAAAGACCCCCGCTCTGCTCTCCTCACTTCAGTCTGGATGAGTTTAAGTGGTTCAGTAGACCACCACTGGTGAGAGACTTGATGGAGGCTGTTGGTTTTAAGCGTAGACTAAAACACAATGCAGTGCCACAGTTTCCCCACACAGGAAGTCCAGAACTTGAATGTGAACATGAACATGCGCTGGATTATCTTCTGGCGTCCCGCCAACATTGTTTAGCGTTAGCGTCAGCTGCTTCTCCTCGTTTGTGGATCCTGAAGGTGAAAGTACAGTCTTAGTAGTGAACATACTACTTCACTAATAAAGGACTTTACTGAGCGTGAATGTTTCCTGCTAGAAAGCGGAGCTCCTTTAACAGACACTCTCCTTCTCCGTCAACACCAACACACAGTTTCACAACAACTCCAGCACTGTGTCACTCTCTCCTCCACGCCTCTCTGTTCATCATTTACACTAATGTGGTTTGTGATGTCGCCGCTGATGTCAGAAATGTTGTGTTCTGGCTCAAACTGTAAAGACTGAACAGTAACGTTCAGCTAGCTAGCTGTGCTCAAGCGCGACGGCACAACCTACGTGCAGCGAGATTTTACAAAAAATCTAATAAATCTTCTACTTTTAGTGATTTTTTTACACGGTATCTTTATAATTTTGAGTCATTACACCACATTAAGGCTTACAAGTGTTACCAGCCGGGGTTCCCTTTAAACCAGTGTGTAAATTTCCATCCCATTCATGCTCTATGGGGAATACTGTTGTTATCCGGAATCCGTGCATCCCATCAAAGAGCTGTATTCAAGCCTGAAACACACAATCAGGCGGCACAATCTGGAGTTGAAGTTGGAACTGTGTTGAGATCTGTTAGAAAACTAAAAACGAATAACAATATAGTTGCATGTTGTTTTGCTGAATAAAACATCTAGTTGTGTTTAAAGAATGTTTATAGTGTTATAGTTAGAAAGTAGCTCATTTGCCCTGATGCAGGTTTACATTCATGAGGAGCCACATCAGGTTTGGGGGTTTATAGGTCTTGTTAAAAATATACATAGATATATTATTATATATGAGCACCAACTTCTCTGTTTAAACGTATTCAACACATTAACATCAAAATGTCTTTATAATTATAAATATGTATATGTATTTAATTAGGTGTGTCCAAACTGTATATATTTACTGTATATACAGGCTGTCATGCAGTGATTAGTTGACGGTTTGCTAATAATAAGGTATATTAACTTGTACTCTCTTTTGAGCTACAGTCTCACAGCAGGTGAACTTAAATATAAACTCTATTTATCATTAGTCTGAACAGATCAAACTCTTAGACTGAGTTGTATGCTCAAAAGAACAGCGCTTCATGTAATACACTCATCCAATAGGTAAACAATCATCCACATCTAGAGGTTTCCTGATGGTTCCGAGGGCTGACAGCTGAGCTTGTCAACCAAGTTTAGGGTAAAAATTGTTGTGGTATGTTGTTCAGCAACAGTTACTTCTAGGGGTGTGTTTAAAAAATAGATTTTTAGATTCAAATCGATCTTCATTTGAATAATCCGATATCGATTCCCCGCCAGTCTCGCGTGATCAGCTATTGTTTTTCACGCAACAAGATCTGGCTGGGGGCGCACATCAGTTACGCATGGCTGGAGCACAAGTGAAGGCACCCCAGAACTTGAAAGCAGATGTCTGGCTACATTTTGGATTCAGAAGCCAGGACGATATATAAACATATAAACACTAATGTTTTTAGTAATGATAGGTTGAGTGTTCCTTCTCTTTTCATATACAAACAAAACATATTATTGTTACTGAAATATCCCTAAATGAATCAATATTGAATTGAATTGAATCAAATCGGAAATCTAATTGAATTGGGACCCTGTGAATCGGGATCGAAACGATCCGGGAAATCAGTGGCGATACCCAGCTCTAGTTACTTCTTTGGTTTGCGTGCTTGTTTTTTTTAAACATTGCTTTTAGTCTGAACGTCACTCTGAACGTTGGAAGTCTTGGCAGTGTTGCGTTGCAGATTAAAGTCAAGTGTTAACTTTGCTGTGTACAATTCATCAATGAACCATTGTTATTGTACCATCACAGCACTTCATGTATAGATGATAGTGCGAACTTGCTTTAACATGCAAAGAAAGGAAATATGGTTATTTCGTGTTTATAAATTGTGTAATAACAGTTAATGTGCCTGGTATTTGTGTGTATTACTACCATTATTACTACTATTATTATTATTATTACTAACTCCACAGATTACACCGTCTCTTTGAGGATACTGGAAGCGTCGGGGAAGCTACCTGCAATATTCAGACAACTGGAACAAGGTTCACCATCACACCATCATACACCTTCATACAGTACATCATTTCAGGGTAATGATTATTTTCTCCTTTGTGTTTGCAGAGTTTGAGGAAAGAGAGAAAGAGCTGCAGAGGAAAAAAGAGGCACTGAGGGACGCCCGGGCCGTGCTAAGTCATCTCAGCTGATGTCCTGAACTGAAGTCTGAAGTCATTTTAAAAGTATACAATATTCAGTACATAACAAAGATTTCCTCAAATCTTGTGATCTTGTGATCTTCTCATCTCACTCCTTAAGGAGATCTTTCCCATCTCAGTCTAATTGAATCTGTTATAATTTTAATATTCAGTGTGATCTAAAGATTAGGATGAAATGCATATTTGAAGCTTGTATCACACTCACATCTGTTTCACACACATTATGTAGTGGGACGCACCCATCGTGGTGGGCTGCTTCTTTTCTGTGCCTTTACTTAGGTTTCATCATTTAAATACTTTTTATTTTTAATAAAAGAATCCAAACAAATGCAATTGTTCATTCTTTTAGGTCTCTAACCTATAGGTGCTGCAGTCCCTCTGTTTCTCTGCATAATAATTTAAATTTATAATGCACCTTTCTCAAACCCAAAGCGCTAAACCATATAAGCCCCTTTTTACTTCGTTCTTCCATGGCCAGTGTCCCCACAGGACCACCACAGGGCAGGTATTAATTAGACAGTGCACAGTTCTCAGCACTGACATGATAGGGTGCGTTGTGTTGGTAAGGGTAGATCAGACACAGCAGTGCTGCTGGCGAATGTCTACAGTGTCCACTCACTTGTAGCTGTAGACCACCCCAGAATCCAGAACCTCAACATCACTGAAGATATTTGGGTTCATTAAGAAGGTCAGGAGGAGAAAATGCTGAACCAACTATTAAGACTGAACTTTAGAGGTGTGGCTTATTGAGAAAGAATGTAAGGTATAATAAAGGTGTAGTGAGCATGTGGTGGTGGTGTAGTGGTTAGTATGGTGGTGTAGTGGTTAGTACGGTGGTGTAGTGGTTAGTATGGTGGTGTAGTGAGCATGTGGTGGTGGTGTAGTGGTTAGTATGGTGGTGTAGTGGTTAGTATGGTGGTGTAGTGGTTAGTAAGGTGGTGTAGTGGTTAGTATGGTGGTGTAGTTGTTAGTATTGTGGTGTAGTGGTTAGTATGGTGGTGTAGTGGTTAGTACGGTGGTGTAGTGGTTAGTATGGTGGTGTAGTTGTTAGTATTGTGGTGTAGTGGTTAGTATGGTGGTGTAGTGGTCAGTACTGTTGCCTCACAGCAGGATGATCCGGGTTGGATTCCCGGTCCGGGCTTTTCTGTGTGGAGTTTGCATGTCCCCCCGTGCTTGAGTGGGTTTCCTCCTGGTACTCCGGATTCCTTCCACAGTCCAAACACATGCATGTTAGGTTGATCACTCACTCTAAGCTGCCCGTAGGTGTGAGTGTATATTGACTAGGGGGTGTACGAAAATATCGAAAATATCGAATATCAGGATATTATGTTTGGTGATACTGTATCGATTCTCAAAGACACAGTATCGATACACAGATTCCTGGCAGTGAAACATTGTGTGTTGTGTTTACACCTCTGACCACTAGATGGCAGTGTTGTAATTCATTTTCAGCTCCACTCCAACATTAACAAGCGGCACAAGGGTGCAATACTATTGTAAGCATTGGCAAAACTGTTCATATAGTGGTGTGTTAGATTTGAGATAGTAAGATTTGAAATATATCACTTTGTTTGCAGTATCGCAATACATCGCCATATATTGAATCGTGACCGCTGTATAACGATACATATTGTACCGCCAGGCTCTTGCCAATACACAGCCCTAATATTGACTATGCAATAAACTGACGTTCTGTCCATGACCCCGACTAGCAGGATTAAGCAGCAGATAATGGATGGATGGATATATATATATATATCCCGGTCCGGGTCGCCCTCCTTAGATAATTGGAACAATTGTTTTCTAAAAAGCTTGGGAGAACCATTTTCTTATATGTTGTTTCATCTTGTTTTATCTGATTAGAAAAAAACTGTTTAGTTCTTGTCTTATTCATTTAAGTTAACGTCACTGTCCATTGTTAGAGTGGATTTTTAAAAAAGAGGCCTTTAGAAAGAACCCTGCCCGACAGAAAGTTACCCAATTTCAAAAAGTAAGAAATGATAAAGGACTAATTCAGCTTTACTGTATACTTTAATTACACATATGAACAGGATACGACTGCTGTAGACAACATCAGACTTTACACACAGTGAACCAGTGCAGTCACAGCCATTACAATAACGTCTGCATATATGATATGCTAATTTCCCACAGAGGTTAAGACTGTACTCATGCAAACGGAACAGTGACACTCGTTCACTATGAAGAGCTTTAGACTTAACCACCATAACAGTTACACACCGGTTAAAGGGAACCTTGTAACACAGGAACGTGTGTACAAGTTTTGGCTCAGGCTGCTTTTATGAAATGGGTCACGTTTAGTGCTGTTTGACGACTGACGGAGAAAAAAAACGTGATAAACGACAGGTGCTTGTCCAAGACTAGTGCTGTTCCTTTGTGTTCCCGATAGAGGCTCCTATGATCTGTAGGATCTCTGTATGATCTGTAAGATAAAACATAAAGGTCATGAATGTGCACAACAGTGTTATACCTACGTCAGTGTAAGTACTGGGTTATAATGCATCACAAATACACAAGTTAGTATCATACATATCATACAAACGTATCTTTAAACTGGGAATTTTACAGGAGAGGACAAAAACCTTCTTTATTTTCAATGTAAGTCAATGGAACCAGATTTTTTTGCAGGCTATTTTGGAGCATTTCTATTGGTCCGTTCATCATGAAATGTATAAAATGTGTAAACAGCAGTTGTCGTGGTTAAATGGTGTAGAAAAATAAAAATTGACAAAAATTTATTAGTTTTTATTCAGACAGATGACATATAGATTGGACAATGGGTGTGCCGAGGGGGCTGAAGAACCTTTAGATTCCAGCAATGCAATTGCTTAAAATTATTTACGAACTCCAGTCCATAAAAGTTGAGACTGTTAATGCAAATAAAAACAGATATACAAATATATTGTGTCCTGTAGTCAAAAGAAAGCAGTACATTTTAAGGTTTAATCTCGTCAACATCATCGTTTTTATTAAATATATAATATAAATTATAATATATGCACAATCCAAAACCGGTTCCTGCCATACATTCCGAAAAAAGTTGGGACAGCATCGATTTAAGACTAGTCCTTGACGAGCAAGGATGATACCAAGCCAACTGTTTGAGAAACAAAGCTCCTCAACTAGCACTTGCAAGGACTTTAAGCATCACCTGCAGATTCAGGGAATCCAGAAAAATCTCTGTGCTTAAAGGAAAAGGGCAAAAAGCTCATCCCTCAGATGGCACTGCATTAAAACAGAGGTGCAATGAGTAATCAGTGTAGTCAAATTACACAGTCGAGTCACATTATTATGACCAGTTCCTACTTTTGATGGTCTGGGGAAGGTTAATCTGGCATTCTCTAGACCCACTGATCCATGTGGAAGACTGATTTGGGTCTGAATCTGAATAGACCATACACACATGGGATCTTCCAGCAAGACAATGCAACATGTCACGCGGCTAGAAATGTCCCACAATGGTTGGAAGAGCTGTCCAAGACTTACAAGTACTACCCTTGTGAACGTTAACTAACTTGTGGGTCTGAAACCCAATGGAAACCCAATAGCGCAATGGAAATTGGGGCTTCAAGTTGTGATCTGCAATATTTAGCCATGCTGGCCTGGCCTTCTATGGGAGCCCATCAATTATTCTGGAAGCACGTTGTTAGGATGATGAAGACTTATCTCGGTAAGTTAGCTAATGTTACATTTCATGGTTAATGGACCAAAAGAAATGCTCCAAAATAACTTATACAGGGGTTGGCGATATGGTAATAATATAATATTGCGATATCTGAAGACATCTACGTGGTGTATGTAATTAACAATAGATGCTCACGAAAGGGTATTGGGCTGTTATTCATTGCAATAACGATACCATATCATCCCATCGCCCACCCCAACTGCACTGAGCATTGAAGCTAATTCAGCAGCACGTCTTACCTAGTTCAGCTCAAATATGTCCGTCTTCTGAATCTGCAGGCTGTTTGGGCTCTTCGTCGGTCCTCACCAGCTCAGCTCCTTCTGCAGCCTGAGAGAGGAAAGAGTTTCAGTAGATTATCCCTGTAGAAAAGCTTGATCCACTGTATTTCCCTCCAGCAAACAGGAACACAGGCTTTACCTGCATTACAATCAGTGCAATACAAACAAGCTTTGAGCGCTCTGCACTGTATTTATACAACCAACTTATATAACCAATCAGGTTGCAGTGCAGGGTCTACAAACAGTCTGGGGGATACGTGTGCATGTCCATTTGAATATATCAAATATTATATAATATTATGAATATATAAATATTAATATTAGTGTGGTTAACTGGGTCTCTTGACCACTGAGGCCTCTTTCTGGCTCTGTTGTCATTAATGCCTTAGACACTGGACTCCAACTACCAGAATCCTATGGGTGGTCACATGACTCCCACTCCTGCTGAATCCACCAATCAATCAGCGATCTCCTGGCCGGTCACCAGAGTACTAACAGTTTTCACTCTGCTATGACTAAATCGCACAGACAAGAATAGATTCCACTGTCCATGTTCAAACACACACAAGCAAAAACAGATGCACACTCACCGGTTTCTTTTCTTGCTCTTCTTCAGGGTCAGAAGTCACATGATCCTCAGCACTGAAATAGCCATCTTGCTCCACAGAGGCGTCCAATGAGAGAGAGCCTTTAGTCCATCCTGGAGGGGATGGGGGGAAGAAAGTAAGAGTATAATTAGAGAACTTGATGGTCTAGTGTGGGAGAAGAGACGAAAGCGAGATGGTAAAGTCAACAGGTCGAGAAAACGTTTGCTATCAGGGGTTAAACTGGGCCACTTTAGTGACAAAAGACTATACAGCTACACATGATAGCATAGATGCTAGTTCAAGTGCTCTTAGTTCTATTTTGAGTCATGAGTTCCATTTAGAACCCCTGGATAGATTTTAAAGATCTTGCTTCCATATAGCACTAAAAAGTGTTCTTCTGTAGTTTCTCTATTTAAAAGCTTGGCATCGTAACAGTCAGCAATCATGCGTTTCATTCTTCTAGAGTTGTAACCTCTGTTGTTTGTTGGTCTCACCCCCACACATCTGTCGAGTCACAATGATTGGGATGAACTTCCATTGTAAGGGTGAAGTGTTGATTCCACCATCTAGCAGGATGACCACTAAGGCTGGAGAAGATGATTCCGTAGAGGGAGATCCTCACATTGGAGAGATTTTCAATAGCTTAGCTCCCTTGAAAGAGACTTGAGATCCCTTAAATACTCAAAAGACCGTTTGTGAGGTCAGGCACTGATGTTGGATGAGAAGGCCTGGCTCATCACATATCAAATGTGTTGAGTGAGGTTGAAGTCAGGGATCTGTGCAGACCGTTGGAGTTCCTACACACTGAATTTATCAAGTCTTGTCTTTATGGAGCTGGCTTTGTGCTGGAACTTTCACAAAATGCTGCCACAAAGTTGGAGGCATGTATGGTAGGCCCAAACCCTGAAAAACATCACCAGACCATTATCCCTCCGCCACCAAACTTTACTATTGGCAATATGCATTCTGGTAGGAATGGCTTTCCTGGCATCCTCCAAACCCAGATTCATCAATCAGACTGTTAGGTAGTAGAGCTTGATTAATCACTCCAGAAAACACATTCCCACTGGTCCACTGAGTCCAGGAATGGTACTTTACACCACCCCAGCCGACATTTGGCATTGCACATAGTGATCTCGGGCTTGTGTGCAGCTGCGTCGCCATTGGAACCCATTTCATGCAGCTCCTGATGCATCTTGTGCTGAAGTTGCTTCCAGAGGCAGTTTGGAATTGTTCCTCAGCACAGGCCACCACTTCTCTGTAGTAAAGATGGCATCCTATGTGCTATGTTTAAAGATCTTGAGCTCTTCAACTGCTGCTTGTCTATGGAGATTGAATGGTTATGAGCTTGATTTTATACACCTGTAGCAGTGCGTAGGGCTGAACCCCTTAAAGGTATTGGGAGGGGTGTCCACATACTTTTGGTCACAAGCTTAGATGTTGGCCCCTATGAAAGCAGCGAAGCTCCCTCACCAACTAATTCCCAATTTAACCCCTGCTTACCACCAAACCCCTCACTGTTACAGTCAGCGACAGGACACGTGACAGTGACCAGTGTAATAGACAAAGCATGCTAACAGTGGTAGCGTCGTGCTAATCCAGTGAGGACCCCAGAGTGTTGAAAAGAAATCACACACTACATACAGACCTACAAGCACATGCTACCCCAACACCATCAGAAAGGAACGAGCGTGCATGCGCGTGAGAGCCTTGTCGTCGATCGTTCGAGTACCTCTCCTACGATTCTGAAACAGGCTGGATGTACTTAACCACTTGACTCCGCCCAAATGGGGGTGTGTCCCTGTTTCTGAGAGGAGAACCACCAATCAGGGGGCCGTCACGACTTATCATAGCACACAAGCTGTTAACACAATGTCTGCATTACACTTCAACACGTTCACCTGATGTCATTACTTACCGAACTCAGACAAGACATAAGCAAGAAACCACATCAGTTCTTCTGTGGCATCTGCTACTGCATAAGATACTGTTTTCTATCAAATCTGACAACAAATGTGGAGCTTTAACTCATTTGGGGCCTCCTTTTTATACATACAGGTATATAATACAGGTATAGGCAAGATGACTACGGGTGGAAACATCAATTTTAGTTTGGTCCATAATTTTTTTGTCTTTTCTAAACGGCAAAGCTCAAAATATCTGTTTATTTTATTGTTTTGTTACTTTCCATCCATTTGTGTCTAGCATATTTAAAAAATCCTTAGCTCCGCCCACACCTGGCACCTGGCCATGTCATGAATCAATGAAAAGCTAATTAACTGCAGAGTCTATGCAAATTGCATATCTATGCATACCATTGACAACATTTACACAACTGCTGCTTGTTTCCCGAGGCAGCGCTGGGTAAAGCAGTTTAACTCAAATTCAACTTTTATTTATATTCAGAATCAAGAATCCCAATTTCTAGAATATTCGCAATTATGAATTTTGGCATATTCATGAATAATTGTGTTCTATTGGATATTAATAAAGGAGTTCTTAATATTTAGTTAATATCTGGATTTATGCTTAATCAGAATGACCTGAAACTCATTATATGTAATAATAGTTTATATTGTTTTCTGTACACAGGTAGGTGAAGGTAGTGTTACAGTTTATCTGTACACAGGTAGGTGAAGCTGGTGTTACAGTTTATCTGTACACAGGTAGGTGAAGCTGGTGTTACAGTTTATCTGTACACAGGTAGGTGAAGGTGGTGTTACAGTTTATCTGTACACAGGTAGGTGAAGGTAGTGTTACAGTTTACATGTACACAGGTAGGTGAAGGTAGTGTTACAGTTTATCTGTACACAGGTAGGTGAAGGTAGTGTTACAGTTTATCTGTACACAGGTAGGTGAAGGTAGTGTTACAGTTTACATGTACACAGGTAGGTGAAGGTAGTGTTACAGTTTATCTGTACACAGGTAGGTGAAGCTGGTGTTACAGTATATCTGTACACAGGTAGGTGAAGGTAGTGTTACAGTTTACATGTACACAGGTAGGTGAAGGTAGTGTTACAGTTTATCTGTACACAGGTAGGTGAAGCTGGTGTTACAGTATATCTGTACACAGGTAGGTGAAGGTAGTGTTACAGTTTACATGTACACAGGTAGGTGAAGGTAGTGTTACAGTTTATCTGTACACAGGTAGGTGAAGGTAGTGTTACAGTTTATCTGTACACAGGTAGGTGAAGGTAGTGTTACAGTTTATCTGTACACAGGTAGGTGAAGGTAGTGTTACAGTTTACCTGTACACAGGTAGGTGAAGGTAGTGTTACAGTTTACCTGTACACAGGTAGGTGAAGGTAGTGTTACAGTTTACCTGTACACAGGTAGTTGAAGGTGGTGTTACAGTTTATCTGTACACAGGTAGGTGAAGGTAGTGTTACAATTTACCTGTACACAGGTAGGTGAAGGTAGTGTTCACAGTATTAAGGGGAGCAGTGTAACCCACTACTCTACACCAAATTAAATTTAAACAATCAGTTCTGTAAAATCCTTTCTCTGAAGTATGTCATTACAATAGATATTTAATTAGATAATGTCCAATTTGCATATCATAATATAAAATCAATAAATAATCGAATTCAAATGATCAGTAAATAATTGTCAAAAATTAACTGTGCTATTGTTGTAGAAAGTGACTCTACACAATGATTTACGATTAATGATTAATAATTAATGGATAATTATAGCTTAATTTCTTAGCTACAATAGGCTCCAGTGCAAACCTTCACTCATTTGGGCTGAGGAAATTAGATTGGATTAAATTGGATCACCTTAATATAGTCTGATGAAAAATAAATAAATAAATAAATAATATGATTAGGTTTGATGGGGACCATTTGGGCAGGAACACCAGTGACCTTCTCCTTCACCTTCTCGAGCCCTGACGGCAAACCTTACAGCAACCTACATCAGACCACACATTGTAAATAAGAGAAGTCTGTGTGTGCAGGTTTGGAGGTGGTACCTAATGGAGTTGGGTCACTTTTGATCTCCTGCCGCTTGGCTTTGTTATCGCTGCTGATAGAACCTGTAGTGCCAAAAACAAGCAGATAAATTAGTAACTGAAGGAATGAAGGAAGGAGGTTAAACACTGGCTTGTTGATCTTTGTACCTACCCATTGTTTTCTTGCCCTCTGGGCTGCCTGGTTCATTGCCACTTTCTTCTTCCTTCTTCTCCATCTCTGCGTTCCTCATACTGCTCTGTCCATCCCTCAGTAGTCTGTGGATATTCAGTAAAGGAATTAGTTAGATCTGAAATATTGCTGGTGTGTTTAAATATGCCTGTGCTTGTTTTTGTGTGTTTTTAGGACAAGAATGTTCCTGACTTTGTAGGAGCATTATTCTAATTCTCTCTAATTCTTTCTTACTGTGGTCTTCAGTGGTCAGGACCTCCACAGGACCGCAACAGAGCAGATATTATTTGGATGGTGTGTCATTCTCAGAACTACAGTGACACTGACGTATTGGTGGTGTGTTAGTATGTGCTGTGCTGGTACGAGTGGATCGGACACAGTAGACAGCGCTGCTGGAGTGTTTAAACACTGTGTCCACTCACTGTCCACTCTATTAGAGACCCCTACCTCGTGGGTCCACCTTGTAGATGTAAAGTCAGAGACAGTAGCACATCCTCTAGTCCTTCATCAGTGGACACAGGACGCCGCCCACAGGACACTGCTGTCTGGATAGTTTTGGTAGGTGGACTGTTCTTGGTCCAGCAGTGACACTGAGATGATTTATAACTCTGATCCACTCACACTAGCACAACAAACACTAACATACCACCACCACATCAGTGCCACTGCAGTGCTGAGAATGAACCACGATCCAAATAATACCTGCTCTATGGTGGTCCTGTGGGGGTCCTTACCATTAAACAGGGTAACAATGTATACAGAGAAACAGGTGGACTACAGTCTTTAAGTGTAGAGCTACAAAGTGCTCCTCTATGGTCAGTCTATGGTCAGTAGAGCTGATAAAACTCAATTCAACTGGACAATGAATGAACTTTAATGTTGTTCATGAAAGTATAAACAGTATAAATGAAACCTCAGAATAAAAAAATACAATTATTACAAATAAATACTTACATATCGTCGCTGTCCAATGAAAAACCTATATCTCCATTTTTGTCCATTTCTACATCATTTAAACTCAACATGATGAATGGACCAATAGAAATTCTCCAAATAGTTTGGAAAGAATTCTGGTTCCATTGACTTACATTGAAAGTAAAGACAGATTTTGGCCTCTCCAGTAAAGTTGCTGTTTCACTAGTTTTTCATTGGACAGCGATGATATAAATATGAGACATAAGTCTATATGTGTGCGAGGTTGTGTGTGCAACTTCACCTGTCAAGTGAATTGTTCTCTGAGGTTAACTGATCAGTCGCCCTCTGCTGGCTGGCTTCTGTAAAACCAATGAATGATTTTAGTGTATATCACATACTGGTGCCGTACATGGATACCTTACCTACTGTTTGCTTTCAAAACAGCAAGAGTGTTACTAATAAGCTCTCCCCATATAAACAGCTCATATAGTCTCTCGCCTCATACCTCTGCAGGCCTCCAGCTGTCCTGTCAGAAGTTTCCGGATTTCTCTCACCCAGATGGTCTTAATCTCCTCAGATGCTGCCTGTGCAGTATAAATACCAAGAGTAACTGAATTTAAAGGTTTAGCCAAAATTCCAACTGCCTACCCACAGGCTAGCACAGAAATCTTCAAATTATAAAATAAAAAAAATAAATTATTAAATAAGTTAATTAAATAAGGAAAATAAGAAACTTAGGTCACTCCAAATCCAACCCCACATTAAAAAGAATTCTTCCGCACATGTTATTATTAGTTTCCACCAGACATTACCAAATATGGTGCATATTTAACTAAAGCTACATGAGTATAAAGCTATTATATTGGAGTATAAATTTAAAATGATATCAGTTATCAGAATTCTTAGCCCTGGTTGTATTTAGTATTTAATACAGTCACATGCAGCAAGAGAAATATATGCACACATATACTCCACCTGCACTGTGTACACCTCGTCCCTGGAGCTGGACCAGATTTCAAACTTCTTATTGTCTCCTTTGGCATGTTCAGTGATTCCGATAGCACTCATCTAATAGAGGAAAACAAAACAAAGTACAGTCCTTTACACTCTGGGCTATTTACCTTGTTGGTGGGCTTAGAGGTGATCCACTCACAGGTATTAACAAGCACATGTTGCTGAAAGGACAGTTTACTTGAAGGGTAAATCAAGCACTGCAGCTAAAGAAATATGTAGTTATATACTAACAATGCATGCAATAACTAAGTAACTACTGGTGGTGTATTTACTATCACACATGAATTACAGCAATGATGTTAACTTCAGTTTGTAAAAGGGATTACACAAGCATATCATATAGACACGTGTAATAGGGTAAAATGCTGTTTTTCACAAGCTCGCTACTGCACTTACCTAATTACATGAGTAAAGACTGAAGTTAGTACACATGTAATACATCTGTAGTGGTTAATACCTCGCCAGTAGTTACTCTGTCATTGCATGTTTTGTTCACGTGTAACTACAGTGTTATTAGAGACCATATACAGTAGGAATTCATTTTTACAACCAAACACTAAACAGCATTTGTCGTTCTTTGTTACCACAACACAAGAGAAGTATCTTAGCTATAATATAGTCTAGTAAATCTACTATTGAAGTTAAAGTATTAACCTAAACAGTGACAAAATTGTAAAAACTTGTTTTGTGCACTGACTGCAGCCTGAGCTTTTTACTCTTTATTAATATTTTATTATTATTTATTAATTCAATTCAATTTAAGTTTATTTGTTTGGTGCTTTTTACTACACACTTTTTACTTGTTGTCACAAAGCAGTTTTACAGAAGTTTGAAAACAGACAGTTACAACATATATATCCCCCAGTGAGCGAGCCAGAGGCAACAGTGGCAAGAAAACCTCCCTCAGACTGGAGGAAGAAACCTCGGGAGGAACCAAGACTCACAAGGGGAGACCCGTCCTCCTCTGGTCAAACAGTATTTACAGTTTAATAAACTAAATATCAAAGAAAAGCTGAGAGAATATCAGTTTGAAGACTTGAGGGTAAAAGCTTTAGAAGCTGCACAGGTAGAGGCAGTCTCTAAGTAAGTCTTTATGTAAAGTGGGCGTGAGCTAAACAGTCCCATCCTATCACAATGCTGGTACATATGTATGGCACAGTGATGTAATTGAGGGTGCTGCAGTTCAGGCACAAATGAACAGGAGAGTTGGCTGGTGATCGGTTGATAAATTGATGTTGATGATGATGATTATTAATATTATTATCCAAAACTTAAAGGTAGCAACACGCTTAACCTTTCTATTATGACGAAAGAAATTACATTCATAATGTTATTGACCCTCACAGTATAAATACTGGGGTAAAGTTAAAACAGTAAACCTCTTTATTATAAATTCCCAGGAGGTTCATATATATGAGGATATATGGTATATATACCATTTTAATAACTATTTAATATTTAGTATTTCAGATGTCTCAAAGTGAACATAATAGGAGAGTTAAGAAGAGACATTTGAAAATTAGGGACTGAATAGACAAAACTGATGATTCGAGATTTCGGAAGGGTACTGAACACCAACGCTGGTGCTCACTCACGCTCAGCTCCTGTTTGAAGCTGTAGGACGGTGCTTTCTCGTAGCCCTCGCCGTTCTCCTCGCGCCGCTTGCAGAAGAGCAGAGCTTTCTCGTGCAGGAACAGGTGCCTCTGCATGGGCTTAAAGCGCGCCAGCTCCATCATCTTCACATGACCACGTTTATGCTCCGCCCACACGCTGAACGAGCCCTGCATCAGCAGCCGGCCCAGGTCACCCAGGTTACCCTGTCAGGTGTTAACATCAAAACGAGATTTTACATCAAAAACCATTCCAGGCTGAATTATTAGTAGTACTTTTTTAAAGTGTTATCATATCGTGCCAATATTATTATAAAATTCAAACTATATATGAAGAGTGTCTCATTTCAAAATACTGAACAGCCAAACTTTTTTGTTTAAAGTTGGTTTTAACCAAATATAAAGCACAGATTATATTTGAAAGGCCACTGCTGTTACAGTGTGGTGTGGGTGGTGGATCCAAGTGTAGAATTTTTATTTTTTTTTAATTGTTCTTCATTCTCTAGTCATCATTTATGTGTTTAACTGCTATCTTTACTAAAGAATCCTTCTGTTTTAAGAACATACTGTAAATTTACAGTATTTTTCTTTTAGAAGTCTATAGACTTAAGACTCCTCCTGACTTTAATCCTGACTCCGTCTCTGCCTCCTACACTTGTTGCACTTTATGTAAAAAATTACTGTATCTTGCACTTAGATGCTTCATATGATATATGGTGTGTGTCTATCTCACTTCATATCCTGTGATAGCGATGAGGTGCATCGAGTCGTTTACGGCCTTCAGAATTCCCAGCAAGGAGGACAGAGCTGCCTGCAGCTCCACTGAACCTTCACGGCCTTTACTGTATTTAATCAGCTCCTAGAACATGAAAACACATACAGCTATAAAGCAATAAAGTAAAAAACGTATATCTGTGTAGCTCCTTCTATATTTCTCACCAGAAATATTATTTATATTGTAATATTTTGTTACAATATATATCATCACTGTTCAATGAAATCTTGTGTGAAAATTTCAAGATGAATGGACCAATAGAAATGCTCAAAAATAGCTTGGAAAACATTCTGGTTCCATTGACTTTCATTGAAAGTAAAGATTGGTTTTGTCCTCTACTGTAAAGTTACTATTTTGGTGATACTTGTTTTTCTTTGGACAGCGAGGATATGTATGTATATGTGTTCCACATTGTCTCCAATTTAAAAAAATATGTAACTTTACAGGAAAAGGTGAACATGTATTTTACTTTTAATGTTAATTTAAGTTAATGTAAAGATGTTACAGGCAATTTTGAAGAGTTACTATTGGTCCACTTATCAGTACATTTGCATGAAATATAAAGGACAACTGCAGATCTTAAATAATGTGGAAAAGTACATTTTCACCACAGTTTCAGTCCCATTCTCTGGGTCACTGGTTATCTAGGGAGATTAAGTTGTCTGTTCACTACTGAATAACTGAACTCACTAATTAGAAGGGGTGCCTGGATACATTGGAAATGCAGTATGACTGTATGTCAGAAGATTTTTCCTGACTCTGAGCCTTACTCAGCAGCCCTGTTAGCTTTTCTATGGAAGTCTTACAAAGACTAAGCCTATTTGTCCTGAAATTATATGAACACAAACACATATTGGAGTACCTTCAGTAGGAGCTGGTATTTAGTAATCCTCTGAACAGGCTTCAGCAGGTAAGAGTCCAACCCCAGCTTGTGCTCCAGTTTCTTCTGGCATTCCTGTTAGTAAATACACACCACATTCATAGTGTAGACATTTGTATGTATGTTAGGAGAGGACAAAATAATCAGATGTTATAGTAATAAACAATTATTCTGCACTTTTCTGAAATAATAAAGGATCTGGTTAGCAATTCCATCAACACTGAACAACTAACTAACTGATTGTTATACAATAACACTACTATTATAAAAGGTTTATTAGTAGTTTAAAACTAGTTTATTACTGTTCATTAAGGAAATTATATGTATAAATAATGTATAAATACACTAATACATAGACAATTGAGAGTCACAGTGAAGCTTAAGCTATGGTATTACAAATTGTTGCTTGGCAGTTGCTCTGGCATTCCACGCTATGATATTTCCCAGCTGGAGTGTTACTGAATGCTATCATAGTAATATAATACTATTAGCCTCCCTTTAGCCTCCCATTCAAAATGTATATCAGATCCAAAAAGTTAATAATAATAATAATAATAATAAGAAGAAGAAGAAGAAGAAGAAAAGGAAAAAGAAGGAGACAAATATACTATTGGACAACAATAGAGATATTCATATTTGACCAGATATACCTGCTAAATATGAATATCTAACATGTTTAATACTGACTGATGGTAAAGTAACTTAAAGTAATATAAAGGTGAGCAGTGTAGATTAATTTGGGCTCACTATTAAGTAAGCAACAGGTTAGTTTTGTGTTTTTTTACTACTTATTAATGATTTTTAAGGTGTTTATGATCCCAATAACAACAGTTCATATAGGTTTTATTGCGGGAAAACCTTTATAACGACAGATTTAGACCACAGATTTAATGTCAGCCTAATTTGCTATTATAATATATTTTAATAACCTTGTGTTGGTTTTGTTGGTGCACTTTATTGCTTCTAGTGAAATACTATGATATGTGCAAATTGAAATCTATTTAATTTGTGATGTCATAGTTTTGTCATATTTGCCTGTGCACTACCTGGAAGAAAGCGCAGTCTGAGCACTGCCTCCACAGACTCTCAGATCGGGGTTTATTATGGCAGTATTTTTCATATATCTGCAGGTCTCCCATCTACAAATAAAGAAAATAACAGTTACTGAACTGCCAAACAACCGACCAGCCCACTTCTTCGGCTGTTCCATCTGTACTTTTCACTCATGATAACTCACCCTCTCCAGAAAACAGCGACCCACAAGCTCGGGGCAGTCTGTGTACGTCTCCAACTCTCTAAGAAACGTCCTAGAAGTGAAAAAGAGAGAGAGAGATGGATGTATCGGTGGTAGTATGTATTTAAATTAGTGGGGGGCATGTACTAGTTTATTAATGAATCCACTAGTGGGTGCTGTGGTCAGCACTCATCTAGTACAGGCCAGAGCCTAATAGAAAATAACCAGTTAAACCAGTTCCATTGCAAGCTGGAGTAAGCCTGGCTCGTAATCCAGACCAGGAGGACACAGAGAACAAGAAGAACCATTTAAATGATATGTAAAACATCGAATCCCAGATTCGTTCAGTGTAATGAAAACAAACATGGACTACCAAACAGCAAACACACAAGGATATGTGGTTTACTTGCTACCTAGGATTTCAAACCCAATTCAGGAATAACTCTAAAACTGTACATCATGGATGTTTCCTGGCTCAGAGACTAGGCCTCACAGTGAAAGCTGCAGAGAAATGAAAATAATGAACACTGTCCAAAGAAAAACATGTAATTTTTATTTTCCTACATCGTTTAAACACGAGAGTTGTTGGTTACAGTGTGTGGAACTTCCAAGATGAATGGACCAATAGAAATGCTCCAAAATTACTTAGAAAAAAATCTGGTTCCATTGACTTACATTTAAAAAATGTAAAGACAGTTTTTGGTCTCTCTTGTAAAGTTACGATTTTAGAGGTACTTGGTTTTTCATTGGAAAGCAACGATATAAAAAAAAATTAAGCTCGTCTACTATTGCCACTGTTACAACCTCCGGAGAAGCCAGTCTATTATTATATTTCATTTATATACAAGCAGAAGATGTGTATACAGTTATTTTACAGTAAAAGTCATTTTTTACAGTAAGAAGCTGTGAAAATGATAATAAAATGAGTTGTATTTGATTTCAGGACAATTGAGAAATGTGTACAGCATTAAGAACTGACATAGAAAGAAACTTGCACCCAAAACATCTCATAAGAGATAATCTATAACCAAATCCCACTATCAATAACAGTATTTTTGTAGAGAGTATTATGTCTGGCCTTTACTCACTACACAGGAAGAAGTCTAGCCATTCACTCACGATACATTGTCAAACAGTGTTACTATAGCTTCTGAACCCCCAGCATAAAAATGAACCTCAACACCAGCAGATGGCGCTCACGTTTTGTGGAAGTGGTAGATCTCCTGCATGTTGCCAAACAGCACGTCCTTCTTGTTTTGCAGGACGGTAGGGATGAGAGGAGCCATGGCAGGGTTTTCCATTTCAGCAGCATAGCCCTGCACAACATCAACACATACATATTGGTCCATTTTCCTTATAACTTGAAGTAGGACAGAGTGAGAGCTACACAGTGTGAGCTACATAAGACGTGAGGGGGTTTGTACCTGTAAAACACACAGGAGTTCTTCCACATACGCTCTTTCTGTTTCCAGCAGCTCATTCATTACGTGCCTGCAATCACACAAATCTCAGTAAACAGGGGTGAACAGAAGTAGCTATCAGCTGCATCCATTAGAACAGATTTAGAAAAGATTTAAATCTTTTTTTTATCATCTTGAGTAGTTTATGCTCTCATTCAAATTATGACTTATTATCTTAAAATAAGTACAAATGTATCACATATAGGGCTGGGCAATATGGGAAAAAATCTTATCACGATATTTTTTTTCACATCAGTCGATATCAATATACATCACAATATAAATCAAATCACTATTGAATTTTTACTTTAAGGGAGAAGTGAAGATATCAAAATTAAAATTTTGTTAAATTGTTTTTTATCCTCTGATTTATTTTTAGCAGAAGATGTATTATAAATGTATTATAAAACATTACACAACTGCATTTCAAATAAATTAAACACGCACACACACACACACATATATATATATATATATATATATACACATTTATGGATGGGGCAGTATTAGTATGAACAGTATTCACTATTCACACAGACACTGTGTTAAGCAGGCTGTTGCTGGCTCTTTAAGTTCAGGCTGAGGAAAGGACTCATAGCGGTGAGTCGACTCTCTGTCTGCTCTAATGGGGAGTTGTTGGTTTAGTGATTCTGTTTTCGGTAGAAAATAAAGTTTCCCTCTTCGGGATTTTTGGTTATTAAGTACCTTTGCCTCAGCGTTCTCACTCGAACTCCTACAACATACATAATTATCTTTATCAACTACGAAATTACGTCGATTAGCATAAAATGCGTCGATATGCCACTAAGGTGGTCACGCCTACTGAAAGCATGGATTTATCCGGAGCGCGAGCTGCAGCTACAAACAATCACTCACGTCCATCTAAAGTTGTGGGAGTGTTTCACACAGAAACACAACAGTGTGGTGCTCTGTCAGCTCTGCACAGTGGAGATGATCACAACAGTACATCTGCTATACACGAGCACTTGAAGCTCAAACATCCCGTAGAGCTTCATCAACACAGCAGCAGGACAGCACCTGTTTACCTGTTTATCTTATCTTAGCAGATTATTTTAAGATTAACACGTGTAGCATGTGTCTTTCAGTAGTAGATTAACGTTTTCTGTTATTTTCTCTTATTTTATTCTCTCTGCTCGACTGTGATGCCTGCAGTAACCAGATTACTAGCACGTGGGTTAAGCTGCCGCTACGTCTACACTCTGTGCTGTGTGCTTCAACCAAACATGAATTGGCTGGAACTGTAGTTCAGCCACCTGATTGGTTTGGAGCAGCGCTATCCGCATTCTCATTGGCTGTTCGTGTTGTCTCTCAAAACATGGACGGAACATAATTCTATCGACTTACTATCGACAACGTCTTATAGTTCTATCAAGGAAACGTTATTTCGCAATAATTATCGTTAGCGTTTTATCGCCCAGCCCTAATCACATATTATCCTTACATAATTGCCTTAATGGCTTTTTAATCATTATTTCATTATTATTTCAAAATCTAGAGATCAAAATCTAGAGATATATCTAGAGTAATTATTTTAAGATAGAAAGTCAAACTTTTGAGGAAATAAAGTCAAATTTGGGTGAAACACTGTAAAAAATACAACTTTAACTTTAAAAAGTTAGTGTCCTTGTATCCTTCAAATTTTGAGCCCAATCAATTTTAAATAGTAATAGAATAATAATTTGTGTTTTATACCCAGAAAAGTATTATATCAAGTTGAAATAACTCCAAATGTTAAGTTGGCCTGATCAGTAGCTTTGTAAGACAAGACCCCACCTTTATTACAGGACAGAGAAGAAAACCTAGCCTATTATAAAAGGCCACTCCATAATAAATCCAAAAGAAAGCTTGGTGTATTATTTGCTCTGTGTTCGATTACTAGTTCCTCGAGTTGCTTTCTCACTCACCTGCGAAGGACGGCCAGGTTTTCCTCCTCGTCAGAAACAGAGGCAGTACGGCTGCTCCCGCCGTTCTGCTCAGAGCACACCTGCACACAGAGGATGGAGTCTGTGATCACAAGCGAACTCTGTGATGCTCATGGGGCAGCTGGAGTGGACAGCTGGTACAGACAGTTGAGAAGAATGTCTTGTCTACCAATCTACAGCCCGCAGGCAAAAAAGATGGTCTGAACTAAAATACAGCAGTTCTTACTGTTAGAGTTCAGATATATATATATTGTATTTATATATTGTATATATTTATGTAGATCAGTGGCTCTGAATCTATAATCTAACCCTAGATCCCATCAACAGGGACTGTTGGTTGGTTGTATGGTATACAACTGTATATTATTGTTATTGTAACAAAAACAATAACTTTACAGGACAACAAAAGTTTAGTTAAAGTGAATTGAATCATTTCTGATGGAGGAATTAAATCGAACTGAATAAAACCTGGCAGTTACAAACGATATAAAGAAAATGAACAAAAGATTTTAAAAAGTCTTACTTCATTGTTGTTGTTGCTGCTTCTCTCTGAGTCTTTAGTAGTACAGTTATTTTCACGATTCCTTAGAGCTGAAAGAGTGAGTGAGAGAGAGTGAGAGAGAGAGAGATGCTTTCATGAAACTGATGCCGCTATTACTTTAACTGAATTCATTCAACACATCCAGGGTTGCCAGATTATCCAGATTTACTCCATTTATTATTATTATTATTGTTGAAATGTGAAGCATAAAAATGTTCTTTGGTTAAGATTTGGGCATGTTTGTTGATTTTGGCAGGTTATATATATAGAACAAAACCTTTCATCTATTTTTTTTTCTCTTTTTTTACCTAATTTGAAAATGCAAGCTACTATAAAAATGTTACAATAAACACAAATACTTTATTCCTTTATTGTGATGCTTTATTTTGCTTGTTCTGCCATTTAGTGCAGAAATATGACTCAGTGTTTTATTAACCCTTTGATGCACAAGCTAAGCAAAGCCCTTCTAATGCACAGCATGGTTCAAACCTGACCCGCATTCATTCATTTCCTATGTTATTGTATCTACTGCTGAGTATCTCTTTGGTAAACCTGTTGAAATCAGTTTATTTTATTATTTAATGTTACAAGAGTTCATTAACAATCTTGTTTTTTAATCTTAAATCTTTATTTTAATTCTTATTTATTTACTTCATGAACAAAAACAGTGTTTGTAAATATGTTCCCGACTGCAAATGCTTACAAACGTCAACAGTTCCTATCAAATTCCACAGGGAACACATAAGGGTTAATTCTGACCCTGCTGTGTGTTAGAAGGCAGTAATACAAACATTATTTTTATTAAATAAATAAAATAATAACACTGCTATCAGGATTTGTATGATCAGGAACATGTAAGTTGAGGAGTTCATGGAAGCTTGAAAGATTAAATTAATTTATTGCAAAGAAATAGAAAATAAAATCTCAGTCAGGTCACAAATTGGCCCAGTGTAAGAACTACTGCTCTACGCACTAGTGACGAGCTAACACCACTCAGCTTCTACCAGAGGTTTGTCCAGACAAAAGACTCTTTCTGTACTACTCGCTGGGCCACAGCGAGCCTGGCCGGCTGCTTTTATTTTGACATTGAACTGCTCATTAACGCTACCCCTTGAGAAAGGGATTCTGGGTCTGCTCAGATAGGATCTTTGTCCTAGAGAAAACGTTACAGCTAAGGGGGTCTGTTCTGCGAACGGCTCTTACAGGACCACGCTTCTGGTAAACACTGCAACAGAGGGGGCTGCTCTGTTTACTGCTCAGACGGGAAAACTAATCCTGGAATAGCCATCACTTGTCTTCATCTACGGCTGCCTTCCATCTATTCCACATGACCTGGTCCTACAGCTGGCCCGCTAGCAACCCTGGTCTTCGGGTTACCTGGTTTGCCCAGTTCTACGTTATCTCTGCGTTCTTTCATTATTATTCAATAAACAAACCTGCTCATGGATCTCATATCTCATATCTCATATATCTCAGACAAGAGAATAATAAACAGAGGATGTTCTCTTGAAGAATTGAGGAGATCCTCCAGATCGACTATGAAGCTGTTGAGGAAGTGTTTTGCTTTATTCACTCACCAAAGCCACAAACCAGTGTGAACTAATTTGACACTAATTATTCATTGTATGAATGGCTTGTGCTCTGTTCACCCGGACACTGACCTGGAGAGGAGGGAGGTGATTTGATAGCTTCAGGCGTTGGGGCTACTGGCTGAACTGGACGAGTCTGTTTGGCTGCCAGCTTCTTCAGACTGACTCTCCTTTTCTCAAACATCTCCTGAAGCAACGTCCTCTTCTCAAACACTCGCTGTACCTGTTCCTGTAACACATGTTCCAGAAGACACATTTTCAGAAGACACAGTAATCATGTATTAACTGAGACTCAGTCTAATTGAGATGGTCTGGAGAAGCTGACAGTTTAGTCGTCACATATCATCGCGGTCCATTGTTGATTTTTCTATGTCATTTATATTTCTACTGCCGTTTACATTGTGTGAAATGTTCATAATGATTGGACCAATGAAAATGCTCAAAGATATCATCTATGGACTATTTCATTACTAATGACTTTTGACTTAGTTAGTCGGAACAATGGCCGAGTAATGATTTATAATCTCAAAATATCACATATTTATCATATATTTTCTTAGGATTCTGCATTAGTTACTCATTTTCTGAAAATACTAACTTGCAATCATTTAGAATAATTCTTTATTTTCTTGAAATTATGACTCACTATGTGAAATAATGAATAATAATTTAAATTAAATAATTATCAGCAAGTAGTTACCTAAAATTCAAAAAACTAAAAGTCATTATTTCTACTTAGTTTGTCAAAATTTAGAGATATTAGTCATTACTTTGAGACAGAAAGTCAAAACTTTAAAAAAATAAAAACAGGCCATTCTGTAAAAACCTCAAAAGAGAGCTTGGTGTATTATTTCGTTAATGCTCTGTGTTTCATTACTAGTTCCTTGAGTCACTTGTAAACAAATTTTCTAACTGTCAGGACACAATGAAAAAATTCTGGTTCCATTGACCTACATTGAAAGTAAAGACTGATTGTGTCCTCTACTGTAATGTTGTCATTTTATAGATACTTGTTATTCTTTGGACAGCGACGACATGCTAATAGAAAAGGAATGACCAATCATTCACTATCAGGGCTTTACTAACTTAATGGGCTGTAGGCACTGCAGACCTGGCACCCAACCACCAGGAGGCCCCATGAGAATGAATGTAAATGGAATTACTAAATGTTGTTGTGTAAATCTTATGGAAATCAATGTTTTTCTTTCGTGAGAAATGTGATGGGATGTGGTGGGGGCCCGAAAATATGGTAATGCTGGGGTTCTGTACTATACATGTCATCGCTGTCAGAACAAATCAATGAATATAAGTTAATTTAAGAAGACTTTAGGTGCATCTGGACGATAACTAGGGCTGCGATACTACAGGTTTTTGCTTAACAGAGTGAGAAATCAACGTATCCCCTCAGTTTCAAGATTTGCCACTGATCCCCACCTCCTCCCCGTTCCAACCACCACCCCCAAGTTAGCTTACCTCATCACCAATTTGGTGTACGCATTAGCTATCTGCATGCCTGACATGAAAACAGCTCGGATCACAGTTCTGCTGACACAGGAACAGCAGACTGGGTGACAGAGAGACAAAGTCGAGCCTATTCAATGCTGTTTGGAACTGTAGGGTTTTAGTTAGCAGACCAGACATGCCCCGACTTTGTTCCAGCTAACTGATTCTAAAATAGCTTCTGTTCAAAGCATCTTAAGTGCCTATAGTCATGGACTCTCCTGAGTACTGTTCAATTTCTCAGAGCATCTCAGCACTCAGTATATTGTCATTACAAGGTCACACGAGTAAGGTAGCCAGTCTTTTAGAGAAACAGAGCTCAGCTAATGATAGAGCCTAGTCTTCTTCAGCTCCCTTTCAGAGAGTAGTCAGTAAAGTGGTAAACTGATGCCCAACATGACTGTGAATCAACTTTTACCAGCAAAACTAACAAAAATGATGGTGGTGATGATGGTAATGAGCTCAATCCTGCCTTAAGCATCACATGACCGTGGCCCTATGTTTGTTCCACATCTAAGTAATCTAAAGAGCTGACATTCTTTGGGCTAAATGTGGCCTGCAGTGCATCGCTGCTCATCAAGGTCCTTCACCTTCAGCTCTTTATTCAGCACACTCTCATACTCCCTCCAGGCCGCATCCACATCCCACTCCAGCCTCTCGTCTTCTGTCTCCAGGTAACCCTCCAGCTCCTGCAGTGCAGACTCCGCCCCCTCCTGTGACTGACACCTGTCAAGCGGCTGAGAGGCCAGCATGTAAATGCCATCGTCACACCATTTACACACCTAAGAGAACGAGAGAGACAGAAAACACATACTGGAGGTGAAGGATTAGTATGAGTATATTTACATCCAAGTCTGCTGAGTGGACCCCTTTAAATGGACTGAACGGAGCTTTAAAAGTGGACGTTAATGGTGTTTCTCGACCTGGAGAACTCTCTGGATCATGGCTGAAAGTGGATGAAGTGTGATGTGTGAATTGTGTTGCAGCTTCAATCCTTTTGTTGCTACATGAAAGGCTAGGCAGAGAGGTCTCGGCTGGTTTAGGGGCTGAATTACTGGCTAAAAAGTGGTCAGAAGTGGGAATAATCACTCTGGCTAGTGAGAGGAGGGTCTGATGAGTGTTCTGTTGTGTGAATCATATTGCTAATATAATAGTAGTGGTTGATTTTGGGTTGTATTTGGAGCACCTTGGTCAGTAAGAGAAGGGTCAGCTGAGTGTTCAGGGCCTCCTCACCCCCTGGCACCAACCAGCTCTCCTCTTTCTGCTACACCTCGACTGCATTACTGTTTCCTCCAGATGTCGCAGCTGTGCAGCTTCCCTCCTTTTAGTTCATTCTGTTTATAATCAGATCTGCCAGAGTCACCAGCTACACTCTAAACACTCCTCATCCTCTGTACTAACCCAAACCAGAACTAACTCTGTCTCTGTACTAACCCAAACCAGAACTAACTCTATCTCTGTACTAACCCAAACCAGAACTAACTCTATCTCTGTACTAACCCAAACCAGAACTAACTCTGTCTCTGTACTAACCCAAACCAGAACTAACTCTATCTCTGTACTAACCCAAACCAGAACTAACTCTGTCTCTGTACTAACCCAAACCAGAATTAACTCTGTCTCTGTACTAACCCAAACCAGAATTAACTCTATCTCTGTACTAACCCAAACCAGAACTAACTCTGTCTCTGTACTAACCCAAACCAGAATTAACTCTGTCTCTGTATTAACCCAAACCAGAATTAACTCTGTCTCTGTACTAACCTAAACCAGAACTAACTCAGTCTCTGTACTAACCCAAACCAGAATTAACTCTGTCTCTGTACTAACCCAAACCAGAACTAACTCTGTCTCTGTACTAACCCAAACCAGAACTAACTCTGTCTCTGTACTAACATAAACCAGAACTAACTCTGTCTCTGTACTAACCCAAACCAGAACTAACTCTGTCTCTGTACTAACATAAACCAGAACTAACTCTGTCTCTGTACTAACCTAAACCAGAACTAACTCTATCTCTGTACTAACCCAAACCAGAACTAACTCTGTCTCTGTAATAACCCAAACCAGAACTAACTCTGTCTCTGTACTAACCCAAACCAGAATTAACTCTGTCTCTTTTCTCTTACTGAGGTAATAACTGCCCACCTGTCCCGCCTAATACTGTTACTGACCACCAGGGCCCCCCTGTCACCTGGCACCACCAACCAGTTCTCCTCTCTATTCGTACTATCTGCTCCATCCTTGACTGCATCGCTGTATTATCCTGTTGTAGCACCTGTGTAGCTTCTGAAGCTTTTACCTTCAGACTCAGTTTTAGTTAATAAACTGTAAATACTGTTCCACCAGAGGAAGATGGGTTCTCCCAAGGTTTCTTTCTTAAGTTCTGAGGGAGTTGTTCTTGCCACTGTCGCCTCTGGCTTGCTCACATTGGTGTTGTGACTTCATGTTTTCGTGATTACAAACTTCAGTAAAGCTGCTTTGTGGCAAAAGCGTTGTAAAAAGTGCTATACAAATAAATTTGACTTGACTTGTTCTGATTTGTAAATCATGTGAATGTTTTTAACAGTTTGTTATAAAATGTAGGCTAAAAGCAGAGCGTTAATTGCAGGATTTTGGGTGTTTTTACGAACTGGATTTGTCACGGATGCTGACATCACAGCTGACTAGATGATGCCTAGTCAGTGACGGATCCGCTGAATGTTCTGATATGTAGATCATCTCTGTAGCTGAAACTTCTCTAAAGTTATGAAGGCAAGAATACAACGATGCAATCTTCAGGTTCATTTTTAGAGGTTCAGGAGTAATTGGACAACTTGATGATTGGTTGATCTGTTCCATGGCCACGTCTGTTTTATTCCCACCTCAGTTCATGTACCCTTTCACAACAGTTGGCCAGATCAAGAACAATGCGGAGGGTACAACTTGAGATGTAAACCATCGGCAAGCCTCAAAAACCACAACCAGATTAGAGCTTGCCAACAAAAGCCTGTCCCAACATCTTATGAACAGAAGAGACCAAGATCAACATGTACCACAAAGAGAAGGGCTTGTAGAATTGAAGAAACTGGCATGACATGACCAAGGAAGCAGGATGAACCCTGAAGTATACAGAGCTATATTATATCTGAAGGCTTCAATACTCAGCATCTACATATATATATATATATATATATATAGATAGTATATATAAATACATATATATATATAATATATATATATATATATATATATATATATATATATTACTTGTGTGGTAATTTGTATGTATGGTGTGGCCTCTTACACTCTGCAGTCTCTGGTGGAGCTCCATGGCCTGCAGTAGTAGAGTTTTCTTGGTTTGGAGCTGCTGTGGAAGTTTTTCTCTGGCTTTCTGCAGCTCGCCACACTTCATCTTTACACTGTCGTCAGCAAATTCACAGCTGTGAATCAGGCCCTCACCCTCAACAACCAGGGCCCTTGACTTGTCCAGCAGCTCCTATGGGGAAGAAAGAAAGAAGGAGGGAAACTGAGAACTATTAGGTTCAGACTGTCATATATATATATATTGCACATATTAGCTCTGGACAGCAAAAAACCATATGAAGTCAGATTTTTTTATTTGAAATGTGATTCAATTCAAAGTGTTTTTGCATCACTTGCAAGGCAACAAACAATGACAATGTCTAATCCAGAGTGAAGGAAGTGCTGGGATTCAAGAGGAGCACCAAAGAGTTGTGAACAGTGACTTGACAGAGCCTTTATTTAGAGGACGGGATGATGCACCTCCGAATATGAAAGCTGCATCACTAGCAAAACCAGCATGGCTACATATTCACTCATGCCTACATTTTTACTACAGGAACTAATGCAGGAAGGTTGGTGATCTCTGGACACATAAATCCAAGCTGATTGCTTACAAATTACAGAGCGAACAGTCGTCTTTAAAGATCTGATTTGGAAACGAATCCGATTTGCTTGCAGTCTTGTTAACCAGTTGGATATATGGATTAGTACTTGTCTTATAAGAAGTTTCCATTATACATTATAAATTAAACATCAGCGTTTACCTGTGCATGTTCCAGAGTGTAACTGCAGCACTACTTAAGGTGGAACTGAAACTTTGCATTGGTGTGTCATAAAGCCTGGTTATTAAATAAGCTTGCACTACTTTAATTCTTTTCCTCTTCCATGCTTCCATCAATATGCCCCACAAGTCACTTTGAGTAAAGTAGCATGGAGTCAACTCTAGACAGAGTCACTGGCCAAAAGTCAACCTCGACTCTAAGACGCGTTGAAGAACTTCCCCTCTCTGCTATTAAGTAGGTCAAACATTTACTGAACATCCCTCAAATACTAATCTTGTGTCTATTACACAGTTGAGTCACATCATTATGACCACCAGAGTAACAGCAGCTAGGTGGACTGGAAGACTCAATAAGATCCTGGTAGGTTGTCAGGAGGACACATGGAGGATCCATAGACACCATGATTTAAGTGTGGGATCAATTGGGTTCTGGTCTGGGGAATTAGGAGTCCAGGGTAGTACTTGGAGGTCTTGGTCAGCTCTTCCAACCAATGTCTGACATGTTTTATTGTCTTGCTGGAAGATCCCATCCACCCCAGAGAAGACAATCAGCATGTATGGGTGTACACGAATGGATTTATACCCACATGGATAAGTGGTCCCAGAGAAAGTCACGAAAAACATTCCCCAGACCAGAAAACTGCCACCACCAGCTTGTGTTCTTCCAGCAGTGATAATAATGTGACTCGGCCGAGTATGAACCCGTGTCCACAGAAAAAAGATACTTACACATGCTTTCTCCTCCTGGCTGGTCAGCTCTCTGAGGAGATGTTCTGTGTGGGTGGGGCTCATTCCTATGTGCGAGAAAGCCGTCACTCTGGTGGTTGCTTGCTCAAGCTCCTCCCACAACTGCAAAGAAGACGGTAAAAGCATTGACCGGCCAAATCAGTTCAGATGTTGTGAAATGATGTTATAATGTGTTAGCAGTAAATGGTTGAGCTGTGTTATTTGAGACCTGCTGGAAGTTGTGCTCGAACTGGCGCAGTTTCAGACACAGCTCCAGCTTGTTGTGATGTTGAACCCAGAAGTCATCAAACGCTGTTGAGCTCTCGTTTAACTGAGACAACAACCTGCGAAAACACGGTGAAGAGAATTGTCAATTGTCCAATTATTGTCAAAAACTGACCCTCTGAAGTCAAATGTGGTCTGTTCTAAGGCTCCACACACTGGCCAGATTATCAGAAACCCTACCCTTGTAACCTCACATGGATGCATCAGAGAAGAGAACCAAAGAGGAGCCTGGTATCACCAGACTCCTGAAGGATTCATTGGAAGGGGCATGTCACGCTGTACTGATGTGGAGTTTGGCTTTGTTGTAACATTGCTTTATCTACTTTACATCAGATCAGATACTGAATCTCTGGTTTCCTGAAGGCTACCATACAAAGTCATGTATAGTTGGCAGGGGACGATGCAGAGTTATGGCACTCTCTCAGATCAGAATCAGAATCGGAGATTATTGGCCAAGTATGCTCACACATACAAGGAATTTGTGTTTGGTTACAGTAGCTCACAGTGCACGATAACTGACATTACAGAATTAACAAACACACCTAACCTAGCCATCCTCCTACACACACACACTCACACAATGTTATACACACACAGACACACCTGTAAACTTAAACTGTGAATCTTTGGATGGCCACCGCAGGCGAGTGCCTGAGTTGCACCTTAGTCAGATGCAAATGTGCAAGATTACGGGGTTCACCATCTCTGGTGTCCTGAAGGCTAGCAGTGTGATTGTTGGAAAGGGCTCTTCACGCTCAACTGTTGAGTTGGGGTTCCTCATAGATTTTAAAGTCACATGTTTTCTATTTCTGAGGTTATTAGCAATTAGACACAACTCAATGTCCATCAAATAACTATCAAGTATAAAAAATGAAGTTATCAAATAACTTAAGTTTGGGAGAAGGACCACGCCCAAACCCCTCCTTTCCGTCACCCCACCACCTCCCCAGTTCCTCCATCTGTTCCAAATTGTACTCACTCTTCGCTTGGCAAAAAAGGGGGGTTTCAAAACCTAGGAGCAGAAGCTACCCAGAACACCAGCCACAAGTTTCTCAAAGTTCTCTCTCCTTGCCCTGCCTTAGTGGTCCGCTTCGCAAATTCTATTCTAAAGTTTGAAACCAACGATCACATGTCATCGCTGTCCAAAGAAAAACAGATCTTTTATCAATTCTCATTTTTCAACACGACAGCTTCTCTTTACAGCCTCATTCATGATGTTTCATGATGAATGGACCAATAGAAATTCTCCAGAATCACCTCTTTTCATTAAGGTTGAAAGTTGAGAACATTTTCATTCTCTCCTGTGATGTTATTATATATTGGAGACGCTTGTTAATCTTTGGATAGCAAATTAATATTCAATATTCTAGATGTTTATTTTCCTCCACGGTGCTACTGTCAGGTTAGAAGTCTGAGAATCATCTACAGCTCTGGCTAAATTTGTGACCATGTTCAGCAGATTATTTGGGTTAGTCGCAACATTTTGTATATTTACCTGCAATTACATTTCTTTCACTATGATTCAAAACCTATAAGCTAGGTGGACCCTATAATGTGACCTGGGTGCAAGTTTCTAATAAAGTGTACACTAGTTGTGTGTGTTCTACTAAATAATGTAAATAAGTAAGGTTAGACTGACCTGTGGACAGTGGCCAGATTCTCCAGCTGGTCTGGGTTCAGGCTGCTGTCTGGGTCCCTGCGTACCGGCTCTCGAATGTCCTCCAAGATCTTACGCCCCTGTCCTAGAGCTCCTGCCATCTCCTCCTGTGCCGATTAGAGACAAATGGAAGTATAAATATTTAGACTACAATACACAAAGTCTCTGTAGGAGATGATTCAATTGATGTGAATGCTTACTACTTTACACCATATCACACCATCTATCAAAACAACACAGTCTTACTAAACAATTATCATTTCCATATAATTTATATATTCATAAATACATACACTACTGTGCAAAAGTCTGAGGCCCCTAAGCTGATTGTTTAAAACCCTTTATTTTATCAATAAGTGTATTTTCACCAGTAAGAACAGCAGATCTGATTAGAACAGATGTAAATAATCATACATAAAATACAAAGTAACATGAATATCTTATTGTGAGAGAAGTAGATCAGATCTTGAGCTCCAGTTTGAAGAACAAAGTGTAGTTCCAGATTTCTCCTGGACGCCCCAGACATTGTATGAATGTATTCAGTTCCTTTAGCAGCAATCTTGATTTAGCTTAATGAAGAACTGAGCAGTCAAAGCAGGTATTAGATGAGAACTGTAAATAATATAACACTACTGTATATAAAAACTAAATCATGCACATATATTATATAGCAGGACTGACATATGGGCTACTGGCCAACACTGTTATAAAGCATCATTCCCAAGTAATAAATGAAGGAATGAATGAATGAATGAATGAATAAATGAATGGGATTCAGTGGGTTTTTTCTGCAAAGCTTGTTCAACTTCGCAATCTGGGCTACTAAAGCATGCTTTGAGGGACATGGACAAGTCAGTTACAACATGAGAGTAAATGGTCATCTCAGCTGAACGTTTGAGCTCACCTTCATGCTCTCTCTCTTGGTGCAGTGTGTGTTGAGCAGATTGCTGGTTGCTAGCGGGGAGTTCGGCAGATCTGTCTCCGCCAGCTCTCTGCCAAAAGCCTGCAGTCTCTGTGCCATCCTCTTCACCAAGACAGCAAAGCCCTCTATGTCCTATGTAAATACAAAGACACATACATAACATTGCACAATATATATATATATATATATATATATATATATATATATATATATATATATATATATATTTTTTTTTTTTTTTTTTTTTTTTTATTGCATTGTGTTGTGTTATGGCTATGTTGTGTTACTTTTCTGTATTATTGCTGTGTTCTGTCACTATGTTTTTGTGGTGTGGTGTACAGTAGTGTTACTGTGCTGTGGTAGTGGCGTGCCACTGGGTTATGGTTGTGCTGTGTTGTTTTACTGTGTTATGGCTGTGTTGAGTTTGTGTTGTGTGGGTTGCCATGCCTGTCTTGAATGTGGGTTGTGCTGTCTGTGTTGGATGCATGTTATGCTAGCATGTGTTGGGTGTATGTTGCGCTGCCTGTGTTGGATGTATGTTGTGTTGTCTGTGTTGGATGTATGTTGTGCTGTGTGTTTTGGATGTATGTTGTGTTGTCTGTGTTGGATGTATGTTGTGCTGTGTGTGTTGGATGTATGTTGCTCTGCCTGTGTTGGATGTATGTTGCTCTGCCTGTGTTGGCTTTATGTTGCGCTACCTGTGTTGGGTGTATGTTGCGCTGCCTGTGTTGGATGTATGTTGTGCTGTGTGTGTTGGATGTATGTTGTGTTGTCTGTGTTGGATGTATGTTGTGCTGTGTGTGTTGGATGTATGTTGCTCTGCCTGTGTTGGATGTATGTTGCTCTGCCTGTGTTGGCTTTATGTTGCTCTGCCTGTGTTGGGTGTATGTTGCGCTGCCTGTGTTGGATTTATGTTGTGCTGTGTGTGTTGGATGTATGTTGTTATGTCTGTGTTGGATGTATGTTGTGCTGTCTGTGTTGGGTGTAGTTTCTCACTGTGCGGTGGGAGATCCAGGTTTTATGGCAGTATTGCTGAATGCCGCCCAGTTCCTGAGTCAGCTGACTCTTCTCTATATAAGTATGTAGCTCAGCCACTGAGCTCAGCATGATCACCTACAACACATGTACACACTTGGCTTAATAGCAACAATACATAACAGAAGCCATGTTTCTGACTACTATATGCTTCACTTTTCACTTTTCACTTCTGATTTTTCCATATCCATTTTTTGATAGTTTAGATAACAAAATCAAAACACCTGCAATCCATTTTTTGCTCATTGGATCCAAACCACAATTGAAGGAGGTTTGAAATGTGATTCTAAACAGATTTCTACTAATATATCTCAGTCTTGGAGTACTTGTAGATTTGCCTGCAACCTGAGGATAGGCTTTGTCATGCCCCTCACATGTGTCTTGTCTGTAACTCTGCCCTGTAATTGTTCTCAGAGGTTTCAGGGTTATATTTCCTAGCATATACACCTTTTGTCTTTGTCTTGCTCTGCATTGTTTTTCAGTTGTAGCCCTGGGGGGGTGTAGTTCACAAAGCAGGTCATCTCAATAAGCTTGATGACAAGTTGAGGATTGTCCACTGAGAATGTTTTTTTGTTCTTTGCTTATTGGACAGATTTGTTGTTACCAAGAGATTTTCCTTCATGAAATATACAATATATAATTGCCATATAATAATGAAAAAAAATAAATAAATAATAATAATAATAATAATAAAAAAAAAAAAAAAAAAAAAAAAAAATATATATATATATATATATATATATATATATATATATATATATATATATATATATATATATATATATATTTATTTATTTATTTTTTCCCATATATTATATGGAAATATTTTAATATTTTAATTAATATTTCAATCTTTCTGTAATAATTATTTTTAACCTTAACCTCAGTTACCAAAAAGAAATGCTTTTACAGTTTTAGTTATAAAATGAAATGTAGGATGTACAGAAGATGTACTGGACCACACTTACCGGCACCTTCATCTTGAAGTCATCTCTGTGGAGTTTGAAGAGAACGTCAGAGAGTGTGCGCTGAAGGAGAGTGCTGGGACGCAACACTAGAACCAGCCGCAGGTTCCCTGGGAAGTGACCCTATATATACATACACATATATTGACAATACTATTATGTGATTAGACACTTCAGCAGAGTCTACGGAGACACTCTGCTCACATTCACAATCAAAGATATGCCATCACCTGTTGCGAGGGACACAGTAGCAGCACAGATTACACACAAAAACAGGCTTGGAGAATCTATATAGAGAAAACATAATGCAGTGTATATTCAGGCTATACAGCATAATGGTCCTCCTTTATTTCCCAGTGCAGTGCTAGTCATTATATGTGGTACTTCTTTGTGACTGATTATGAGTGGTGGTGAATAAATCATTCAAATATCAAGAGCATAGGTTTGCATATGGACTGTAGGGGCATGTCCCTATCAACATTAGGTTTAAAGAATTGTCCCTACTGAAATTGGAGCAAACTCATTCGCATTACATTTGGAGTAAATAGTTATGATTGTGCCTTCTAGACATTGTTTAATTATGCTCGCATCTGATTAGCTAAAAGGGAGATTGCTCTCTGAAGACCATCACAATATGCATATTTTTTAACTGCCAGACTCAGAGACGCGAAAGCTGATCAGTGTGCTAGAGGTAAGTTATCAGGGTTCTCAGTTCACAGCTCAAAACACTGAACTAACCATCCAGTAGACACCGGTTCTTTTTTTCTTATAACCCATATTTAACTATTATTTTGAGAATCATCATTTGCTGTGATGGGTGGTTGTCCAGATCCAGCCAACATGCTCAACATGCCATCACTCTCATTATTGTACCTCTTGATTTTAATGATATTGCCATCTACAGGCGAAATGTTTCTATTGCAACATTGTAAGGTATCCATCCGTTATCTTTCGCTGGGGTCACGGTGGGGCTGGAGCCAATCCCAGCATCATCAGGAAAAGGCGGAGTACACCATGGACAGGCTGCCAGTCCATCGCATGGCCAAAACACACTCACACTCCCACCTACGGGCAGTTTAGAGTGAGCGATCAACCTAACATGCATGTGTTTAGACTGTGGGAGGAAACCGGAGTACCCGGAGGAAACCCACTCAAGCACGGGGAGAACATACACACTCCACACAGAACAATCTGGACCAGGAATCGAATCTGGAAATTGTAAGGTATAACGAAAAATTTGAATGAGAAGTCTTGTCCAGTAGCCAGTGAATGAAAACCTGCTACCGAACGTCTTTCCACTGTGAAATATAGGGTCAACTTCTGATCCTACCTTCTCTCATATATAGGCTAGTAGTCAGACTTCTAGCAGAAGACCAAATCTACACCAATGGTAAACATGCATGACCACTCACCGAGATACGGAGTAACGTCCCCTTCATGCATGCCCACCGGTCCTGCCGCCTGTCAATCACTAGGATAAAGCCCACCCCTGCAGCACTCAGACTGGAGGAAGCATAACAAACAAAAAACACACATATATTATTTAGATTTAATACATTATTTACACACACAGGGACTTGCTGTGTTCAACAAAGGGTAGTGTAGGTGCAGTACATGAGCAGAAGACTCTGAGAGAATGACTAACAGTATAAGATTAAAGTTACATTTAGGAATCCCAGAGGAATGAAACCTGGACTATTGACATTAAAGAGCCTATATCATGTAACACTGAAGTGTGCTTTCTTTTCTGAAATAAAAGCATTGCAAGTGTTCCAGTGTTCCAGTTTAAAAGGTCCATATATGAAAACTAAGCCTTTCGATTATTTGGTTTTGGTGATGTCACAGAAATCAACAAATTTAAATATAACTGTGTTGAGTTATGGCTCTTCAGCTGACAGCAATTTAGCCCCACCTGTCCAGGCTGGAGTTACAAGGAGTGTTTCCGCCTGGAAGGCTTTCTTTACTAAGGCACAATGCAGGGCAGCCATTTCGAACAGAGCTAATTTACATATAATAGCCTTAAAGGCACAGTAACTGAAAAGATCTGATTGGAGGGAGGTGTGATATTGTAGGTTTACAGTGTTCACAGTGTTCACAGTGTTAAGTGGTTGCTGTAAGTTTCCATTATTTGTGTGGTTACCTGGGAACACTCGTCAGGTAGGTGAGAACGTTGTGGAACTCTTGCTCGCCAAGCTCACCAAACGAAGGGAACTCTGGGAAGATGATGATTGGACTGCCGTCCTGCCCTCTGCCCCCTGGAGGGACCCAGAAAGAGATAATAACAAAAACAACAGATGAGCCCCTCTGATGAAAACACACGTAAGCAAAGGGATTATCAGGTATTTTATTTTCTATAAATATTTCTTTAATATTTTATTTAAATTTATTAAAAAAACATTTTACCTTAAAAAGTTTGCTTTATTTACATTTTAGTGACTCATTTATTGTAAATACAGTGAATTAATCAAATCATCATGCTTGTAAGATTTATACAAAACTCAACAAGTTCTCAATGATCAAACAGCAGGGGGCGATATACACTCAAGAAACACTGCTGCTTTATAATGATGAGAGAGAGAGAGAGAGAGAGAAAGAGAGAGAGAAAGAGAGGAGTAAAAGATGGGCAGAGAGAAATATAAAGGGAAAAGAGAGAGCGGCAGAGGTGTGAGAGAAATATGGGAGAGATACAGAGAGATACATAGAGAGTGAGAAAAAAACAAGAATTATAGAAAGAAAAAGAGTTAGGGAGACAGAAAAGAGGAGAGGAGAGATAGAGGGGGTAAGAGATAACCATGGAGAGTAGAAGAAAGAAAGACAAAGAAAAAGATGGGTACTAGGAAAAGGAGAGAGAGAAAGAATTATGGAGGAAGAGAGAGAGAAAAAACGAGAGTTAGAGAGGGAGAGAGAGAGAAAGAAGAAAATAAGAGAGAGAGAGCAGCTGGGTTATCCACGTGATCAAAATATAAATCTGGCTACTCATGTCTGTTCTCCATGTCTCCATGACAACAGGGCAGAGACTGTGCAGTCATCGTTTAGTTTGGTCTGCTCTGTGTTGGGAGAATAAACCTGTAAGCAGCCATTCTGTCAATCTCTCTCTCTCTCTCTCTCTCTATATATATATATATATATATATATATATATATATATATATATATATATATATATATATATATATATATATATATATATATATATTGAACAGTAAAGGGTGGAGAGGCTACACACTGGGAAAAAAAAGTATTTCATATATTTATGTTGCGGCTTCTGTGTAATATTGTGTGAAATGTTTTCGGACACTGAACAAACGCAGCACCTGTAATATGAGTTCTAAGTACTGGACTGAACCAGGTGAAGTTTACCTGACAGGTAGGCAAACTTCTTCTTCAGCTCACTGATGATGTCAGCAGCGCAGAGAGGACTCGTCTCCTGCTGCATAATCTCATCTGCACACAAACATAGACACATCAACATAAAAGAACAGACGAAGGCTCAAACCAGGATACAGCCTGTGGCAGGTCAGATAACTGACCAGCATGATTTCCATATAAACAGTTAATGATAAACAGTTAACACCTTAGTTATCCAATTTAGATTCTTTTGATTATTGTTCTGACAGGTCGTTTCTAGTGCATTCCATAGCACTTGGGATATAAACTCCACCATTCCAACTTCGGAACTCCAGTCTGATCAGAAATGTTGTGCTAGAAGTCCTTTAGTAACTCCCTCTTGACCATGTGGGAAAAGACAGCAGTCAGCAGCAACTGCCTAGCAACCACCTGGGATGCTATAGCAACCACCTCGCAACCACATAGTGCACCCCTGGCATTAGCCAAGCAATACCCTAGCAACCACCTGGGATTTCAAAGCAACTGTCCTGCAACACCTTGGCAACCATCAGGAATATCATACCGGCTGCCTAACAACAACCAGTTGCATTACTTTAGCAATCACATAGCAACACCGTACCAACCACCTGGGATACAATAGCAACCACCCAGCAGCCACAATACCTTAGCAATCACCTAGCCACACTTTAACAAACAGCTAGAATACCTTAGCAATCACCTAGCAACATTTTAGCCAACTCCTAGAATACTATAGCAAACACTTAGCAACACTTTAACAACCACCTGAAATATCATAGCAACATCTGTGATGCAAGAGCAACTGCCTTGGAACACCTTGGCAACCATCAGCAATATCATACAAGCTGCCTAGCAACACCCTAGCAACCACTTGCGATAATATAGCAGCCACATAGTAACACCTTACCAACCATATGGAATGCCATAGCAACCACATAGCAGCCCCACTGTAACCACCTGATACACCACAGCAATCACCTTGCTTACTACCTGAGATAATATAGAAGCTGCCAAGCAACCACTTGGGATACCATAGTAACACCTTAGCAACAACTAGGGATACCTATTTAACTAGACAGCATCACCTTAGTAAATACTTGGGCTGCCATAGCAAACTTCTTGGAAACACCATAGCAGCTACTAGGGATGCCATAGTAAATGCTCATCAGTAGTTTAGCTACTTTTAACTTTTCAACTTTATTTACTGTCCAAAATCCCCAGTGAAGCCACACAGATCTTTTGGGTTTTTATAACAGTGACGGTTGTAAAAAAATAATAATAATAATAATAAAGTGAAAGCATTTGATTTTAGAACTATATATATATATATTTATTTTTTTTACTTAAAAATATGCATATTTTTCAAAACTATCATAGGACAAAGAATTAATCAATTAACCAGTATATTTATAATCATTTAATGCATTAATTTTTGTGAGGATATTGTTTGAGTCATAAAACTCACCAAACCACACTTTCAGCCTGGGCTGCTTTCTGACTGAGGCTCAATGCAACAGACACGGGCTCAATGCAATACAACACGTCATAGTGGACTTCAGATAGAAACAAAATGTATGATATGGGCCCTTTAAGTAGCTCATTTTCTAATGTTGTTAATGTTAAAACTGCTAAGTTGAACATAATTGCTCAGATTTCTCCTAAACGAGTGATGAACTAGTATACGAAACTATATTACGAAATTAGCTCCTGTGTGAAGAAACAAACTGAAATGGTATATAAATCAAGCACTGCAGTGGAGATCCAGGACTGACGTGAGTGAGTTTTGCCCAGAGGGGCTCCCACGGCTTCTTTCATCTCCAGCTAGCACCCCACCTTCACCCTAGGACAGTGGGAGAGTATAGAGTTTCCATGTTCAAGTGTCTTCCGTTACAGCAGTGTATGATCACCAGAAGAGAGTGTTAGAATGGAACACTATGGAGTGGCCACACATGAGGGTGTCATGCCCAGTGTCTGGAATAGGCTTCAAGGGTATAATGCACTCCACCACAGGGCTGTGGAGCAGGGGAACTGTGTTCTCTAGAGTGATGGAGCTCCATCCTATAAATTTGAGATGAGTTGAAAGGATCCAGAACTGATCAGTACCTGATCTCACCAATGCTCAGTCAAAGCCTTACAGCAGTGATCTACTGTAAAGCTTTCCCAGAATAAGAGAGGCTGTTACTGCAGCAAGGTGGGACAAACGCCCCCTTCCTTTCAGATAAAATTTAAATGTCTACAAACTTTAGAACATAAATATCCACTTTTGTTCAGAAACATATTACATAAAATACACAGTCAAGTCACATTATTATGACCACCAGCTAATATTCAGAGCACAGACAGCAGCTAGACGGGCTGGGGGACTCAATAAGGTCCTGGTAGGTGGTCACAGATATCTGGAGCCATGCTGACTGCAGTGCATCCCACAGCTGCTGGAGAGGATCCTAACACTACCATTTAGGTGGTCCAACAGATGCTCAATTGGGTTAAAGTCTGGGGGATTAGGGGTCCAGGGTAGTACTTGGAGGTCAGCTCTTCCAACCAGTGAGGGACAGTTCTAGCCGTGTGACGTGTCGTACTGTCTTGCTGGAAGGTCCCATCCACCCCAGAGAGGACAATCAGCATGTATGGGTGTACGTTATTCCCCATTCTCCAGGCTGTAACGCTGTCATCGTCAAAGTAGTCATAATAATGTGACTCTACTG